>VXAV01009611.1:382485-396510 GCA_013399715.1 Alectura lathami | reverse complement strand
ACCCTATGCTTTATGTAGTCTTATATAGACATGGCTTTTTGTCCACAAACCAGATTTCTCAGTAATATTATAGTTTAGATCTGACTGAACATCCCATACCTACAAAAAATTTTCCCTTCAGCTGACTTTGCCTCTTCCTCCCACTCTGCAGGCACTGAGATTTTTCTTTTTCTGACACCACCAAGCCTTGAAAAATACTATTATTTTTCAAACAGTATTAAATTGTCAAAAAATACATGATAACTGGGAAATTTTATATTAGTGTATAAAAAGTTATGAAGCAACTACCCCCACCTGTTGAGTTCTGACCACTGACACTAGGCACTTACCATGGAATTCAACATGCCAGTTGGGCTGGCAAAGAGACCAGCGTTATCTATGCTGATAATACCTTTGCCAGCTAATGACTAGGACAGCAAGCCTCGAAGCTAGTTTCCATCCTGCCTTAAAATAGCTTTGTTCCTACATAACTTACTGTAGGTCAAGAGGAAGGAACATTGATCTGATTTCCCTCTGCCAGAAGAAAGGTCAGAGCACAGTGGGTGAATTACAGCTTGTTAAAACGCCAAAACCCAATAACCATTTGAAGAGGATGAATGCCCTGATCAAAGGCTTCCCCAGCTTACACTTTGGAAAGAATTCACTGCTTCACTACAGTAAAAAATTTGCCCTGTTCCTCCCACCCCCAGCTGGGGCACTACTTACATATCTTACAAATAAAGAAGGAAGATGGACATCACCTAGAAATTTGGAGTTATCAATAAAAATACAAATTAATGTCTCAAGCGAAGTCAGCATATTTTTTTTCAAGCTTGATCAATGCTCAGAAAAGGTGGCTTCAATTCTACTTTACATAGGGGAATGCGAATTTGTATCAGATTTGAAAAACATCCCAAGGGCTCATTCCTCCTGAATTAGATCTAAGAGGGCTCACACTGACTGTGTTGTTCACCCAGGTAAACACACTAAACTACTAAACTGTTTGAAACTGCAACAAGCATTTAATATGCTGAGCTGGAACAATCAGAATTTCTGCAACAAAATATCACATGTATGTAACTTCATAACTTAGAGAGCACTGATACTTGAGCAGAAGCTTATTTCTGTATCACTGCAGATGTTTTATAAAACAGTGTATGGACAATCCTGCAAGCAGCTGGTGTTTCCAGACCATGCAGTCTGCAGAGCTGAAATAAACACCATTCCTGTGGCTTGATTTCTTTCAGGAAAAATGGGAAAAAAAAAATCAGGCAAAGCTTGATGGCTTTAAATTGGCCATCTCTAAGGTTTTATAGGAATTCACACTTTCCCCATTTCTAGGGTACCTGACTCCCAATTCTTCTTCTTACATATTCTTAACAAATAGAATTCTGAACTACTGGATTTAGAAATGTTGACACACTTACACTAAATGCATCAAAGTTCCTTGTACCCTAAAACAGGTACTACACTATCATAAGAGCCAATCTTTTAACTTACAGTAAGAAAACTGCTCTGAGTTAGTCTCTGGACACATGCATGCACATGGGCATGCATTCATATATATTCCAAGCTGACTTTTTGATGTTTCTGACCTTTTATTTATTTCCAGCTGTAGGATGCACATACCAATACATTCTGATTCAAAAGCATTTCAGAACCCTATATCTAATACTGGCAACAAACTAGAGCATAATCATTCCATTGGAAATGAAGCACTACACCTAGGAACACAGATTTAAAGCTAATTAGCTTTAAATTAGCTACGCTCTTCCAGCTGTACACCCAAGAGGCAAGGAATACACCCTTCCCCACACTGTTTTGAGACCGTTATGTCTTAGTTCATCTCATCAGTAAACACTGCACACATAAGATTATAAGCAGTGAATCTTAATGCATTCTCAGGTAACGATTACCTTTGGATTGAAGTATCTGCAGGACTGGGGCTGCGAGCCTCCAAACAACGCGATGCGATAATCATGCTTTTTCCTCCTTGGCCGTGTGCCTTCCACCAGCTCTTCTCTGTCCTCTGGGGAAAGCAGATGGTATCGCATCCCACCTGGAAGGAAGACAATAACTGTTGTAGATCCAGCCTTGCTAACATAGAGAGGGATGTTTCAGAGAGAGGAAAAAAGTGCGGAATCAGGTTTCCACAGTACATCTATACAGCTTCGCTTTGTTTCTTAAATGAAAGAACATGTAATAGAACCACAGAATCATCTGAGTTGGAAGGGGCCTTTAAAGGCCATCTAGTCCAACTCCCCTGCAGTGAACAGGGACATCTACAGCCAGATCAGGTTGCTCAGAGCCCTGTCCAGCCTGACCCTCAAGGTCTCCAGGAATGGGGCATCCACCACCTCTCTGGGCAACCTGTTCCAAGGCTTCACCACCCTCATCGTAAAAAACATTTTCCTTATATCCAGTCTGAATCTCCCCTCTCTCAATTTGAAACCATTTCCCCTAGTCCTATCACAACAGACCCTGCTAAGGAGTCTGTCCCCTTCTTTCTTGTAGCCCCCCTTTAGATATCGAATGGAAATAGCACGTGAGGATGGGAGCATACACCCAGATTTACGTCCCATTTCCAATTGCCTGCTCAGTGGGAAAACAGGACATGGATCTGGACCCATGATAAACACCCATTTATCACTCAGCTCATTTAGCCAACATTACCAGGCAACTATTCTTGCCATGCTGAAACTGAAGAATATTGGCAGAACTGGGAGTCCAAGGAATCCAAAGAGGTTAACACTGACATTAAAGAAGGGACTTGAATGCAGTGAGGAGTCACTGCACCCTGCTCCGTACCCTCCAGATTCTGATTCATAAGGAAGGCATCCCTAGCACATTGCATCTCATGAAAACGCCTTGCTTTTGTTTGTAAATTGACAACACAAATTATTAGTTGTAATTACTATAACAAGCATTTTCCTACAAAAACATTCCAAAGGCTGCAGAAATATTAGTGATATTACAAGTTCTCAAAACAAAAATCCTTGTTTCTTCAGCAACTCACCATTAGTATGACTGAGACATTGATGGTCGGCAAATACTTACCAAGAGAGAGGTTAATTTGAATCTTGCTTGTTGACTGAAGGAAAACAGCTGCATGCCATTTTTAGATCTACACTAAAAGGAAGCTGACTAACTGCTACTGAAATAAAAAAGAAATTCTTCCAGAGCACTTATCAACATCTAGGCTTTATTTTCTTACATGGTAGAACCTCAAATTTGGTATCTAAAAAAACAAAAGGGAAGCTCGTTTCCTCACCTCTGCACATTCAGAATGTAACAGTCTGTAGCCTCAGCTGTCACAGTTGTGAGAAATGAAAACAGTGCAGCACAGGCTTAACATTCTTATTGCTTAGGGAAGCTTTATAACATTCAAAATTTTGACAAACGGATTTTTAGTAACTCACACCCGAACAGTAACAGATACTGAACTATTACCCTGTCCCAACGGGCACTAACACTTCCAGTTACACCACCAGCTCACTGACAGAAACTTCATCCCACTACACATCGGGAAGTCAGTATCATTCCACTTCTTTTCTCATTACGTAAGAATGGTTGTTATTTACATGACAATCTGCTAACTTCTAGCTTCAGCTAAATGCAACATCATTGAAGGAACATTGATATGTTTTTAATGTGAAAACGTTGTCAGAGCATTTTAAACCAATCCTGAAAAATTTACATTCCACATCATTTTTAATTATACAGAACATCGAAGGCATCAACTAGAGGTCAACTTACTGATCACCATTTTAAGGCATTCTGGGTTATCCTGAATAAGTGGCTCAGCCTGAACTGTTTTACTTAAGAAGTTCTTTGATATAAGAGGAAATCGGACTTTAGCAAGAATGTCAACCATATACGGCTGGCGATTTGGTTCATCATACTTCAGCCATCTGACTGCTGCATCATAAACCTTGAACAGAAGAAAATGAAAGAAAAGGATAATGCACATCGCTCAGGCAAAAACTAAACCTCAGTGCTCCAAACAGGTTCTTCTACCTGTTGGAGCTTAACTTGCACTAAAATTTCAGTATGTGGAGATTTCACTAAAACTATCCACCATCTCCCAAAAAGATGCACAACCACAAAATAAAACTTCTCTACATTTTTTTTAAATGGAAATTCATACAGCTATTTAACATTTTTTTCATACAGGAAGCATGGATCTGCAATTCATATTTATGTGGGTAACCCCCGCACCACATGAAAGACTAACATGCTTTGTGTTCAGGGCACAACATGGGTAATGCTTCACTAGGGATGCTGAAATAGCTTGTGCTTTATGTTCTGTCCTGAGCTGGCAAACTGCTTCTGTTACAAACCAGTGTTAGGAAATTCCAAATCCAGTGCTATTGTTGAGCCTTAGGGGAACATTTAAAATATCTTTTAAAGCTACAGTCTGCCTTAAGTATATTGTTCTGAGACTTTCCTCTCTATCTCGCCTTCACAGGAAAAGGTTACAGGCTTTCCTGGCAGGGCAGGGAGGACATAACAGCGAAAGTAACCAAGAAACCTGTTCTGTTTCTGATTGCCCGGAGTCAGGGAGGAATGGAAACAAAGTCCAATACTACCAACGCACTAACATACTTCAGTGCTGCTCGCAGACACAGCAAACTTGTCTACTCCACTGCCATCCCGAGTCAGCGCTGATTTTGTTACAGGTGATAACACAGTCAATACCTACTCGTTGTAGCTGAAACTGATCACAGTGATCACTTGTGAGTGACTGAGATTAGTTCTGCCATTAAGTGCCTCTCCATATAATGAGTTATTCAGAAGGACTGCTAAACCTCCTCAGCTGTAATCCTGCAAAACGACCACAGAGCATGGGAAAATAAATGAAGAAAGAGGACTTAAGGCTCAAGTTCCATGACCTAAGGAAATTCAGCAGAATGTTGGGATACAGTGTTCCTGTCCCAGTCATCAACAGAAACACTACCAGCATACAGCAAAAATAGGCCAGCTAGTAATGAAAGCTGCCCTTTTTGTTTCTGCTAAATGCAAATATGCTTTACACCAATACAAAAATCAGAGTGTGTCAACTTTCTATTGGTACTCCTGAGAAATAAGATTCCTTTGGTATCACGCTGCCCATTTATAAGAGGGATTTTAATCATGCCATGCACCTACCTGAAATTTCTATCACTGCTGCTGAGTTGAAGCATGCCATCTTTATCAGCAGAACTTCAAGATGTAAATTCTCAAGTGTAATTTCTACTGCGAGCTAACAAAGCACAGAACACTCCTAGCTTTGGGAATGTTATCCTCTAACTCTTCCCAGTTCATGGTAAGAATTTTGAACTGTGACTTGAATCATATTTATACTTACAAACTTGCCAGCTACCGTATTCTTGTCACCTGACATTGTCCCCAGCCCCTAGCAATTCTTATTTTCTTGCAACAGATGCATTGAAACAAATGCATTAATTCTGTGAAGGCCAAACCTCAGAGTCAAAACACCCACTTCTATTTATGTGCATACACATACCATCTTGATTATGAGATCCCTCTGATGCACTTCAAAGAGGTGTGTAAACCCATGACAACATAGGCACATGAACTTAAATGACCTAGCTTAAGCACCAGAACCAGCTGGAGAGGCAAAACTTCAGTACAGTTTCAACAGATGTGACTGAGCACCTTCAAGAAGCATCCAACAGCTACAACCATTTTGCAATCAGCTCTTCAGGCTGCAGGGCAGACACACTTGTACTCCATTTCCCTGCACTAGGATGCTGGCAAACAAGCATTCAGAGCTGTGGTGTGTGGAGTCAAGCTTTCCAAATGGGACAGCTGTGAATGTGATTTCTACCATAGTTAGAGCTTTCAAATGAGTGAAACTATACACCCTTTTCAACCACCTAAGCTTTTTTGTACCTATTCCATAAATAAGGGCCTTCCATCAACCTCTCACTGTCAGTGCTTCTAGCTTTGAGTGTTTGGTTCCTAAGTACTTCAGTATTACAAGCTGATTTCTGTGGGCATGTTTCCAGCATACATGAACTCAGCTCCTCTCTGAAAGGGGCTGACACTGCCCACGCTCAGGTAGAGACACACAGCCATTAAGGTGCAGTTTGCGCACCACTCTGAGGTGCTTCACTTCCACCAGCAGTGCCTGAACTCCAGTCTGGGAGCAACCGCTGTAGCACACTAAACTTGGTCAAGCTCATGCTATATGGTATCGGAAGCCCTACAGCTGTCTCAGTAAAGGAAACTGTTTGCTTGATCCCTTTAGGACTTTTTTTTCCACTTTGCTGAGATTACGCTTACTATACCCACACTTGAAATGTGGATATTCATTTAACACTTGATTCTGACCAAGCTGGGATGTAATTGCTAGCTGACTGAGGGAAGGAATTGTCCCATTCTGCTCTGCACTGACTGAGGGAAGGAATTGTCCCATTCTGCTCTGCACTGGTGCGGCCTCGCCTCAGGCACGGTATAGAGACATTAAAGTAAGATACTTTAAACTCTCTTGATTTAAAAAAAAAAAAAAAGTGACGTTAATGTTCTTAGCTGATAGCTCTTTTACAATGAAACAGATCTCACCTGGTCTTCTGCCCTCACAGTCAGTGTATCTTGGTTCAAAAGGTGTGTCACACGCTTAACATCAAGCTGAAGAAACTCATCTGTCTTGTAAACTTCAGTGAAATGCTGATGGATAAAGTCATCCGCGGTGGCTTTCAGTTCTGGACAGTCCAAGCATTCTGCTAGCACACTTATACCTATGAAGGAAAAATTAAGAAAATACCTTTCTAAACCAAAATGAAATTACCTTTAATACATTAGACTAGAAAAATAATATCACTATTTCAGCGATGCTTATAACCCCAATTTAATATTTATTGATATCCTCAAGAAAAAAAAAATATATTGATTCATCTTCAACTCAAGACAAACTAAGATAAACACAAACTTGTGATCCCTATCCCTACAGGGCAAACTGGAGAGTCAGGCCTGTAGCACTTGCTGTATTAATGATTTCCCCAACGCTGTTTCCTCACTATTTCTTTGCTCATTACGAAAAAGACAACAGTATATTAACTAGGTCAGAGCCACATTACAGCAACAAGGCTAACCAGAACAGCTTGAGGTTTCCAGGGTTCATGACCTGCCCTGACCTGCTCATGCAGTAGCAGTCACCAACCAAGCCCAGCTTCCTGCAAGAGCCACCGTGAGCTGCTGCAGGCCAACACATCAAAGTCAAGTTGCTGCTGCAAAAGCAGGTGCTTAGCATAAAGGTATAAACAGCAAATGCTGCTGAGAAGCAGTGCTTCCAGCCCCCCCCCTCTAGTAACCAGGTACGCCCAAGACTATTCAGCAGGAACTTTCTGCTCATTGCACCACAGCCTTCCCCCTCCTCCTCCTCCTCTGGAAAATGGCAGCAGGTGGAGTAGAAGCAACCCAGCAGCCAAATTCAACCCATGGGATGCAACTAGAGCGAGCTGCTCTATGAAGTAAAATGCAAACTACAACAATAAAATCCAAGTGTATGACCTAGCTGGTTTCCAAGAGCAACATAACAGCATTTCAAGAGATTCAAAATAAGCCATGGTTTATTTCAGGTATACATTTTTATGAACTGTAGGCTTGCCTATGAGTCTGCACAGAACTCATAAAGCAGGTCTTGAGGAAAATTTGATTTAATCTCCTTTTTGATATGAATTAGCAAAGTATGCAAGTGTTAGAGAACACAATTAACTTGCTAGTTAACAAAGACCTCAGAGGATTGAATATGCCTCAAAGCATGCCTCATAAGTGGCATTTTCCTTCCTTCCAGAAGTTGTTTCAGAGCCACTGCTGCACTGAAGCATCAGCTGAATCTTTACAATTCAGACACTTTGCAAAACATTTCTGTTGACATTCAAACATCTGTTTGTTAACATACTTCACCGAGATGCCACTAGGAGAATTAAATAACCAATGTCAATAAGATACTCTAAATATTTTCTTACATCAAAGACTAAAGATTAAGTGCTCCAAATATTGTGCATCAGAAAGCTCTAGTTGTTGTTTACCTTCACACTGAGTTTACATCAAGGCTACAGGGCATATCAAACACCAGCCCAGACCAGATGACTTTCACAGACTTCACTCAAAAGGAGAAGCAAGTAAAAACAAAAGTAACCTCAATCCATCCTGTTTGTATTTCTTAGAAGATAGGCTAGTCCCTAGTTCCATATAAACTACGACTTTGTCAAATTTGGTCTCCAAGAACAGTAACAATTAGGGAAAGCTCCACCTTATTAAACAGCTGAGGATCTCAAACAAACAAGAAGCTCCAGGCTGCTGCTAAACAGGGGTGAGATCTAGCAAAGTGAGAGGACCCTGATATTGGCCAAGACAACTGCCAAATCATTTTGTTTATGGCAAGGGAAAAGAGTTCGGATGCAGAGCAAAATTGTTTTTATGTGCTTGGATGTAGCTGAGCATTACTGTGTTTTAGATGATACTGTCTATTTTCCAAGAACAGCGAAGTTAGAAAAGTAAAAATTAACTCTGCGTTTCTCTTACCAAGACAATTTGAAGCATCAACTTGTTCTTTCAAAAAATCCACACACATCTTTTTCACAGGTTCAATCTGATATTGGTTTGCTGCATCTAGTAAAGACTGGACATTATTGCTGTTCACAGAAATTCTGCAAAACAGAAGGTGCAAAGTTAGCATCACTAAAACTACCTGCTTAGTTGTAGTCAAAACCCCAATTCACATAAATGGCAAAATTCTTCCCCCGCTATTTCCCCAAACATCTTTACCTCACACACAATTAAGACGCAGCCTCCCTTCATGGTCTTTCCAAATTGCTTTAATTTGCGGTATTTTACTGAGGAAGGACAGAGAGCAAACAGCCCTGGATTCTAAAGAAGTAACCTCTAAAACAGCCCATCTGGAATACCACGCTTCTGCTTGGTCTTGTGCGGTTAGCCATTTTCACAGAAACAGAAAAGGAACAGAACCTTTTCCTGGCAGCCTGCTACTCCTACAGAGACATCAGTAAAATCTGTCTAAACTCATTGTCAAGACCACTGCCTCGAATGCACCTGCACAACAGCCATTCTGGCAGCGAGGCAACGGAATGGCCGCAGTGCTGGCACTGACTGTGCCTTGCTTGCCGCAGATGAAGCATACAGAACTCAGAACAGAGAGAAAGCTTTCACCCCACCAGTACAAAGATGAAGGGCCTGCCATCCATCTGTCAGAAGAGCTTGTTGCAACGTACTGTTCACAATCCTAGTCATTTGAACAAGCTCTGTCTAAACATCACAGTGCCTGCAGCGGTATTTAAAAACAAACACGTGGGAGCCTGAGATAGAAGGGAAATGCTGTTTGCAAAGCAGCTTTCTGCCCAGACTGTCCACAGGTGAAAGTGCAAGTCCCTGAAATAGTTATCTGTGATAGTTACTAGGGTCATAAAGAGAAACCCCTGCTGATATCAACAAGGGCCTGGATTTCAGAACAATGGGGAATATCATTCAGCTCCAGCACAGAAGCCAGAAGCACTGTGAATTACTTTCTGAAGACAATTATCACTCTTTTTAGTCTGTAGGGCTTCCTACCGATTAAATTAAAAAGAAAAGGGAAGGATAGAAGTTCTAGTCACTTCAGACTTAAAGAACTGTAACAGTAACAAAACTGATGAATCATAAACACATTATTTTAAGCTCTCATCATTTACAACTGGCAGGATTTCTAGCAGAAATGTCAGCTTTAAATAACAAAGCTACCTTGCAGTATAAGCAAACTCCACAAGCTGTTCAATAATGTCAGGCTCTGCATCTTTTAGCTCCACTTCAAAGGACTTGGATTCAAGCATATTTGCTGCAAAAAGAGTAAAAGACAAACTACATCAATAAGCTACTCTAGTTATTCTCCATTTTAAAAACAGCAGAAAATAAATGGTTATACAAAATGGGAACCAGAGAAAACCCGCACCCAGCTGACTACTGCTTTCCCAGGATCACTGATGCAAGCCATCACTGTTGAAAGCAAGGAGGCGGTGTGATGACAAAGACAACTGGTGTGCATGCATGTCTGTGTTCTGCCAGTTATGCTGTAAAGTGCACGAAACAGGAAAGGTCAGGAATGCTGCTGACCGCGGAGCAGACTGCCGAGCTGGCATTCTCAACAACAGGAAGCACAGGCTGCACCACCAGAGGCTATTTCCACATTCAAGCTGATAAGAACAGTGGCAGCTCTGAGCTCCCTGCACCCAGCCACAGCAGTGCAAGTTTGCCCACGGATGGTCACAAGACAGCCACTGGAAGGCACAGACACTTCACTTCGACTTGACTTTAACGTATTTTTCATAGCACAGTAATTTTGCTTCTGCAAAAGATTTCTAAGACAGATAACGATGCAGTTGAATTTGTAAAGACAGCACAAGTGCAAGAATGCTTTAATCTCTGAAAGCAAAAATGAGGGGAATGGATAACAGATGGAAGAAGGGTACAAACTGAGGGAATCTTCACTTACACCTGTCCCTGAAATTAATAGCTTTCATACAATGAACAGATTGTCAGCCACAAATCTAACAGGATATGATCATGAAAGCATGAAATTGAACAATTTTGAAAAGACTTACTAGTAAACATCAAGTTAAAAAAGTGACTTGCTGAAGCGAGCACAACCCGGTGAGCTGGGATCTTCCTTTCCTGAACCATAAGAATGACATCACACAGTGTTCTCTAAATCAGAGGAAGCAAACCAGACAAACAGAAAAATAAAGATCAGCATTTCTGAAACCCTTCTAATAATATTTATCTAAAAACAGCTTAGGAAAATTTGCTCTCTCCTTGATCTGCATAAATCAAAAGAATACCACGTAATGAGAAAATTTTCTGAAAGTCAAAGTTCAGTAACCTGAAGGACTAAGGAAGCTCAGTTTTCCCATCGCCTTGCACCTTAAGGCTGGTCACCGATAAATGTGAACTCGAGTAAAGCCTTCCTGTGCCATTGACATCAGCCTCCTATGATGAAGGCTCTGCTGCCTCCAGCAGGGGCTCCGCTGCCATCAGAGCCTTTCCATCCAGCAGGGGCTCTCTCACCTACTCAGCTGTTGATTTTCTTAAAACTCCTAGGATCTGACGGCTGCCATCGTACTGCCCAGCCAGAGAAAGCGATGAGCAAATTCAAACACTCCGCTGGATACTTCAAAGAAAACGTACCCCCAAAACACCACCTCTGTCAAAGAGTTTCAACAGTCACACCTGATCAGCAACTAACACTCAGACAAAAAATACTTCTATTTCTCATTTGTTTGCAAGTCAGGAAAGAAAGGAGGTGGCGAGGCAACCAAGGTAACTGGTGCGTGCGCATGCTTCCATTATGTCACGGCAGTTTCTGCCCTACACGGACTGTCACGTACTAGGAGGAGAAAGTGACAGAACATGGAGGGTGTCAGGAGATATCAGGTAGGAGCAAGCGGCTGGGTACAAATATATTATTCGAACAGACCCCAGAACGGTGTCCTTTCTAAGAGCAGACTGACTGAAATAAAGGCACACCATACTGCAGCTAATGACAAGATCCTCTTATTAAGAAAAACCAAGCAGCACCACTTCCTAAAAACAGAACTTCATTTTCTGCTAAGACCTTAAGTTCAGGGGACTATTTTGAGTAATGCCTACTACATCCATCCCAGTACTAACCCCAGAAAAGAACATTTCCACTGGAGGAAGGACATAGACTTGATTAGAACAGCGTTAGAATTTTTTCCACATACAGACAATACTACCTGGGGCACAACTCAAACTGATAATCCATATATGCAGACCCTTCACATAAATCTATTTTTTAGTTTCTTAGAGGACACATCAGAAAGCTCTCACTGGACAAAATAAAAATAATACATTTAAAAAATGTTTGAATTACAAGTGCAGATTTGGGGGGGGTGTATGACACCCAACTTTCTTTGTACATCCACGGCTTGAAAACATTTAGGATTGAATCATTAATAACAGCAACAGAAAAGACCATGTGTGGAAAGTTTCAGAGGAAGTCTCTCAAAGCTGGAATTCCTAGCACAACTGGTTCAAAACTAGCGTTGTACATTAGCCGTACCAGAGACCACAAAGTTCCGTGGCTGAGCTTTGCTACGACTTGTAACTGCTGCTTGAACCACATGCCGTGGTTCTAAGGTATGTGTGATGCCTCCCTGCTCACTGCCTCAGCTCAGTTATCTGAAGCATCTCAGACATCCTGAAGCCTCTCTGAGTGTGGGAAGAAGTATCTGTCAAACCAAGACAGATCATCTTTTCTTTCCCTGTGATGTTCCTGGGTGTAACTGCTCTATTTCGGCTGTGGTACAGAAATGCTCCGACATTTTCCTCCCAAAAAGACCTGTTGACATCATCCAGTAGCTCCGATGATGCAACCAGTGACAAGTGTTTTGTGACCAAAGGACACTCCCCAGCGTCAGCCTGCATTTCCAAGCTTCATTAACTCTATGACACCTTGCAACTCGGTCCCAGCTTCATTCCCAATTACTTCCTCCTTCTTGGCCCATCTCCACTCGGTTATGAAGTGACAACCGAGAATGTATGCACATGCTGTCAAGCAACTCATTCAAACCACAAAGATTTGGCCATCTCATTTTACAGATGAGCAAGAAGTCCGTGTGCTGAACATACTCCCAACATCTCATCAGTACTAAGGGCAGTCCTGTCTGTGGGTTACTCCAAAATCCCATACACATGGCAGCTGCCTCCAGATCCCAGGCTCACACAAACAGCAGCTTCTTCCAAAGGAGCTGTACCTGCTACCCAGCCCATCTTTCTACATCACTAAACAAATGCAAATAAACAGGCATTGCTCTGCCTGCAGGTAGCTATTTGCATCACAGGAAAGTTTTAACTCAGCACATTGAGGTTTTATAACCGCGACACAATCCTAGACTTAGCAAATTACAAGAGCGAGCTTCCTGTAAGCTCTCCTACACTGCAGCACAACGAGCCAGCTGATCTAGCACACTGTCCTCTGGCTGCTGCTCCTCCTACAAACAGCTAACAGAAAGAAGAGGGCCCTGAACTATGCAAACATTTCTAGAGTGGTCAGCTGCTGGGGGGTGAGTGGACAGGCAACACCACCACCTGAGGTCTGGCTAGAAGTTTCCAAGAAACTCAGGAAAATAAAAGCCCGCAGGCAAAATTCAGAGCTGCATCCCCCCCCTCCACAGCACAGCAGATTTCAGGGCAACCAGAAGTACACACAGATGTCACAGCACTTCAGTTTGATCCTCTCACACTGGGGTGATAGTTCCTCTGCCTGCTCACAAGGCCTAGCAGCATCTGGCATCCCCTTGTCGACCAGGGCAGAGGTAGGAGCCAAACAGTGATGGGCTCAGTTAAGAATTCAGCCACACCCAGTCAGAGCAGAAACAAATCCTACATGAAAATGCAGATCACAAGCTTTGAGTCTCAACGTGACTCTTAGCACTCCATTACCTGAAACCACCACAAACTGTCCATTGAAACTTAAGTTTTTCACACATAGGAGCTTACCCACACGAAGTGCTTCCTGCACACGAGCACACCAGTGAGAAAGGCACAGGGATGAAGCGAGGACACCTGCAGAACCGCGCTTGCTACGCCAGGGCCCACGCTGCTGATGAACACGCTGCCGAAGGCTGGACTGAGCCTTCTGCAAGAGCAAAGCTAGGAGGCGAGCAACTTAACCCCAGAAGCTGCAGCAGGGGACAGTGCCACGTACGGAGCCCCCAGCTTTGGCTCTGGCCCCGATTCCTTGTTGCTGAATGCACCTTAATACAGCTCCTCCGTGGAGCACAAAGCTCTCTCCACATGTAAGGAGTTACGAAGATCATCCTTCTGCTCTTGCACCAGCAGCTTGAGTTTGTCAGGAATAAAACCCCCAAATCAGCATTTCCTTCAGTTTGGACAGTTCCACTGAAACCCGCACGCACAATCACAGCTTCGGCTACCACGAGTCGCGTCCAGCAACCGCTGGGCAACCGACCCGGCACGGCGCGACCGGCCAGGCGGGCCCGAGCTCCCGGCGCTGCGGCCGCCTCG
>VXAV01009611.1:332243-361183 GCA_013399715.1 Alectura lathami | reverse complement strand
CCGTGGAGCTTGGAGGGGGCAGCGCCCGGGAGAGACAAAGGGGCCGCTGCTGGTGCTGCCCCGAGCGGGTCGGCGCGCTGCCTGGCAGCGGGCTCGCAGCGGCGGTGCCGAACGCGTGCCTGCTCGCGAGGGGACCTTGGGCTTGCGGTGAGATCCATCAGTTCTAACGCATCCCTTCTGTATGCTTTTTTTTTTTTTTTTTTCCTGCTGCGTTGACTTCATGCTCGTGGACAGGGATGTAAGAGGTGGCAGCAGCAGTTCTCATCGCGGAGAGTTTGCGGTTCAGGTTCGTAAGTAGGAAGTGCAGACTGCAGGAGGCTGTGCCCTCGTAGGTTTCGCTGTTAACTTCACTCACGCTGAATTGCAGTAACTTGCCTTGTGCTTTAAAGGTGCTAGTAAAAGCAGAGTGAATGCCTGTGGGCTTATCTTCTTCCCGGAATCCTGAAAGCCATCATGTTTGTTTCTTTTTGGTAGAAATCTAACTCTACCCTGAAAAAGCTTCCTGAGAAGTTGTGTGCTCCCAGGGAAAAAATGCCGGCGTACTTGAGGAGCATATGACTTGTTAGCACTGATCTCTGATTATTTGCAATGTGGATTGCCAGAAGATGACTGTAGAAGAATCAGACATGAACTCTTCTGTTAAGTAAATGCTGCTAAATGGTTTTGTCAGCTGCAAATTCAAATGTAGTGATTTTTTTTTGAAGGCAACTTGGATAAATGACACTGTAAAGACAGTTTTATGTAGCAGAGTGTAGAGCAACATTGATTGGCTTTCTTTGCATCTGAGAGGCTTTTCTGTAGTTTTTGCCTGCAACAATGCAGCTAGATGCTACAGAGCATCATTTCAGAAGCTTCTGCTTTTTACAGAATGCCTTTCTCTGAGGCAGTGCCTTGCATTTGTTGCCTTCTCTGTCTTGCAGCAGGTTCTTTTACATTGTGAAAAGTAAGTGGCATTGTAGAGCTTGGTCAAATTAACTAACAATCTGTTTTACTTTCCTCAGTGAAATACTTTAGGTAATAGTAATGCACTTCAGACTTTAGTTGAATCTGTCTGGCTTTGTGCTGGGATGTGTTTTTTTGTCTATGGAAACAACATGAAAACACTACTTTTGAAACACAAAACTCAGCTTCTTCTCTTCTGTGGCGATCTTTGTGATGAACAGAAGGGGGGCAATTTTGAGGAAGTTCAGTACTGCTTTGAGTGATATATTGATTTTAGCGGTTCACTTCCTTCCAGTGTTGAGCTGTTTTAAGGTACAAGTAAGAATACTCCTTACAAGGAGGAAGGTTTTCATGGGCAGAATCGTGTTGATCTCTTGCCACAGACTCATGGATGGGAGGGTTCTCTTTCACTCCAGAGATCACCGTAGACATGTTAGCAGACATAGCTGGGTAGTTAAGTCACTTGGATTCCAATTTGTAAGGACTTGCATCGCAAACAAGCGTGTGCATAACGTGTTGCGAGGCTGGGCCCTGTAGATGCTCTGTGTCATCTTTATTAGCACAATGGGGCTAAGCTGGCAGCCCTGCTGCTGGTAAAAACGTGACCGTATCAAGCCTAATAGCAAGTCACAGAGTTGGTCTGTTTCTTGTTATGTGCAAGTGTGTTGTTTTGAATGCGAAGAAAACCCCACACTTTCTTTTCCCTGTATATTCACGTCAAGAAATGCATTTTCATTAAATCTGGCCCTGAGTTAAGTATTAGGTTCTCTCTAACCTATGATTATTGTGTGTAAAGTGAAAAGTGTCTTGTTCATTCTGGAGATTCACCTTCTTACTAGTTTTCAACTGATGGTTAATGTCTGTCTGTTTTACTTAGAAAATAAATACACGTTTTGTGGCCTAGCTTGACACCTGTTTTATTTCAGGTGTTGTGGAAGATGCATAGTTTGCATCAGCGTGGTGTGTGTGAGAAGTCACAGTTCCCAGGCTTTCCCTTGGGACTAGGAGCCCGCAGAGCGCTCTTTGTATTTGAGACTTCCAAATGGGAATTGAATGAGGCTTCAGTGTTTCTGTTGATCATATTAAAATGCAGGAGGTTTTCAACTCTTACAGAGATCACCTGAGCACTCAGCAAACGCGCAGAGCCTCTCTCGGGAGCAGCTTAGCCTTAAATCCCTTAGTTGGATCACAAGGCTTCATTCCCAAGCCTTCATCTGGGCGAATGCCCTCTCCACGTAACCTGGCGTGCCTCCTGTCTAGCAAGCGGGAGATTGGGTACGCGGCTTATGCTGAAGTCTGCCGTGGATTTGTGCAGGCAGTTCTGTCAGTGGAGGTGGGGATTACATGCAGGAACCACTGGGCTCGCGCGTTATGTACAGCAGTGCCGGTGTCACGCAGTAGTATGTTTGACTGCGTGTGACCTCCAAGACTTCTTGCATCGTTTTATGAAAATACAGCATGCTTAAAACTTGTCTTGTGCTCAGTGTTTTTCAGTGTATTGGTTTGGCTGTGGTGGGACGTATTAGAAAGTTTTTGTGGTTACACTGGAACCTGATAGATTGACTGACTGACGGAGTTACAGCTTTTGATTTGCTAATGCTGTTCTGTTTGATTAAGGGGAGTATAAAAAAAAATAAAAAAATCCCAAAGCCCAACCCCAAGTCAAATTGCAGGCATGGTATCTTTTCTTTAAATCCGTATTTTCTTCTTTTTCAGAAGAATGGCCCTTTGGGGGATGTTCACTGTCCTCAGTTGCCAGAATTGAAATGATGAAGTGTTAAATGCACATTTGAAAGTGGAGAATGTGTTGGAATTAAAGCATTGTTTTATTAGTATCAGTTAGGAACTTAAATTGGATTAATGTATTTGAAATGCTTCTTGAGATAATCTTGGAAGGCAGTAACCAAGTAGCATCAGGATGAAGACTGAAATCTATATCATGTTACTGTAGTTGAAGGAAAAAATATTCAAGTACGAAAAATGATTTTGATGTGTGACTGGGCTGTTTAAAGCTTCTGCATGCCATTAACATGTTTCCTGAGTTCCTGCACTGACCAGAACCTCCCCCATGCTGTGTGATGTATGTTGTGTGAAGTGTGTGCGCACGCTTTTACGATGAAGTGTTTCTGCATGCCCCCAGGTTTATTTTGATTAACAGCTGACGCTTCAAATATTTGAAAACATTGGTGAAATTGGAGAAGTTTTCCATGAGGCTGAGGGTTTTGCATCTGCATCTGTTCTTACTGTGCATGGTTAGGCCACCAAAATTAGTATTGGAACTTTGCTAGCATGAATACTCAAATACTTCTGGTTTAGATTAACAAACATCCGAAAGAGCCAACAGCTATAATAGCTTTTAACTTGTTGCGCGTATAAAATAGCGCAGTGTTTTCTTGTACTTCTGGTGAAACTGCTGTGAAGCCTTTGTCCTCATTAGGCCCAGGTTCAAGACCAGCAGAATAAAAATAGAACGTTGGCGTAGCCTGGTAAGGAGTCTGACTTACAGTGACTTCTTCAGACGCATCCCCACGTGAACTTAGATGCCTTAGTAGCAACTGGAGGGCTGTGAATGAAAGTGGCATGGATCACAGCCCGAGTGAGTGCTGACACGGCCTGAGCGCGAGCCGTTCTCGTCGCTGCGGTGCCAGGACTGGGAGTGCTGCTGCATTTGTTTCAGGGTGATGAATTTAGGGCTCTGTCAGGCCCCTGTGTGAGTTCTAAATGGCGCACAAATTGAATGCGTGCTCGATAAACAGTTGTTACCAGGGGTGTTATTTATTAGAATTGGGATCAATAAAGCATGTGGAATTTGGACACGTACTCAGTAATCATCACTCTCACGTATGGAGAGTGCCAATGAAAAATGAGCGTATGCACGGAGACGTTTTTTCCTGTATTTTAAATGATCAGCGGTGCTGGAGAGCTGGTTGCATATCGCCTGATTGTCGAGAGGAAGATTGGAAAAGGGTTATCTCTCCAAAACAGATGCATGTTTGCATTCTTCTAACTCCCCGTGATAAGCAATGCTGTGTAGCAAACAGCGCATACCAAGTTGGGGTGAAAGCAGTGCTCACCGAACAGCAAACCACACCCACTGCTGATGCGCCCGACTCTGTGTTTGCTTTCCACCGTGACTGCCATGAGCACTCCTACTCTAAATTTAGTGACAGAAGCTTTGTATATTTGGGGTGCTTTTCATAGTGTTGAAGACAGCTCTCTTAAGGAAGAGATAAGATATCCTTTGTATGTTTTTTTTCTATTTGGAAGCCAACCTTTAATTCAAAATAGCATAGCATGCTCTGAAGCTGCGCTGCGTACTAATTAACTCACTTCAGTGCTTCAAGCCATGCTGTCTCCTAAGGTTTCCCGCTGTCAGCACTGGATAAATATTTATGCTTCAGCAAGGTGTTAACTTCAACCTGATGAACACTGCATCCAACCTGCATATTGTTGTTAGCACTGAACACGAGGACTCAGTGCTGTTACTGCATCTTATTGCAATCTTTGTTTTTTCCTTATAAAAATGTGAGGAAGAAGCCCACTACACTTTAAGTACACAGTCTGGGCAAAACTTAGTAGGTTCTTCTTGGAAGATTTTTGATCGGAGTTGCTCAATAATGAAGCTGCCTAGCAGTCTGACTTGTACACACGCAGGTGTTGGGTAGTGTGAGGTCTCCATGAATGCCCCGTTAACAGATGGGGCTGTGTTATATCACTGTGGTTTGTTTTCAAGTACTTGAATCTTGTTCTCATACCTAAATACAATTTTGTTGTACTCTGAATTCTTTTTTATCCTAATGTATTTTCTATATTGCAGGAAACGACTTGATTGTGAGAAACTTTTAAGTTGACCTAATAAGTGCTAAAAATCTCTATTTCATAGTTCTTATTGCCATTGCAATCTCTCAATATTAGGATACTTGAATATTTTGAAGCAGTCTGTACTCTAAGACATGCTGGTTATGCTGTATTAACATCATCTCTGTCTGTCTCTATAGGATCTTTAGGTACAAACATGGAATTTTTTTTTTCCATGGTTTTCCAGTGCTTGCTGGCTGAATGAGTTCATGCAGTTCTCTTCCAGAGATGGAGGATGTTACAACATCATACTGCAGCTCTGTGTATTTTGTGTTGGGCTACTGAAGGGAAGGTTTTTGGAAAGCATAGGGTGAAGTGATGTTAGAAGGGACTTCTGTAGCTCTTGGTGCTTTGTGCTACAGCCATGATTTAATGTCCCTTACAGTAGTTTTACCCTGGATTTTGGCAGTGGCATTCTGGCTGTTCTGCAGTTTGAGGTTAGTGGCGCCGCTGGCTGGGCCAGCTACTGTCTGCTCAGGGTAATACCTTGCTTACTGCCTTTCTTTAGGCTGTGCTAAAATGCTTACCTGTCTCTCTGCACATGCTGCAGACGTGCTACCCCTGTTACTCAGCTACAGCTTTTAGGCTTAATAAGCTGTAGTGGTTCCACTCACATCGCTCACGCTCCCAATTATATAGGCTTTGTGTATCTGCTCTAGGAAGACTAATAGACTCCTGCATCTTTTTTGCTGCTTTGAACTGAATTCCCAGTGCAGCATCCAAAGGAGTAGGTGATGGGCTTTTGACAGTAGCTCTGTACATCTGCTCATGCAGCTTTGTGAGTGCTGGTGTGGTATTTACCAATTTCTGTCTTGCTTGAGAAAATGTGATTTACATTTAATTGTAAGGCTTATAGGTGAAACAAAAAATCAGGTTGTTGCCCCCCTCATCCCCATTATCTCAGCAGCATTTTGCATCATTGCTGTAAATGGCAGTTATTTTCTCCACGCTGTTGTGCTGTCATGAAGCACTGTATTTCAGACAGTCACATTTGTCATGTCACTTTGTGAAACACAACAAAGGAAACATCTGTTTTGCAAAGTACTTAATGATACTGCTCAAAATATCTGCCTTCTGTTTTCAGCTAGAACTGGTTGAAGTTGGGCAAGATACCTTGTACACTTGAGTTCAAGTTATGTTGGTTCTTCAGTAATTTGGGCAAATACAGCAGAACTTCTAGCACTTGCTGATCTGCTCAGCCAATCTCTAACGCGATGAAATCTCTGCTGCTTTGGATTTCTTTACTGCCCTAACCGTTTTTTGGCATAGGTATTTTTAACATGACCCTTTTTGTATTGCATCAGAATTTAAGGGTCTCCAAAGCACACGCATTAGCAGTAGTTACCAGAAAGCCTTACTAGGATGTTGGGTTATTTGTGCGGTGTTATTTCGTGCCAAACTGCTGGTACTGTCAAGCCGTAGCTGTAACGGGAAAACTCAATACGGATTTTTCCACCCGAGAGTTAGCCTAACTAGAGAGGATTCCTGAACTGTGCACTTCCATATACGTGCACATTTATTCCTTAAGGAAGTCATCAAAATCTGATTCATTCCAATCTCAGTGGTGTTAAAAATGTCCTAGATATTTTGTCCTGTTCTGGTAAAGGAAGGGATGATAGCTCGTCTGTGTTCCCATGAAACACTAACAAGCCAAATCAGTTAACCATTTGTAACTGCTTTTCAGCATAGTGAAATAAAAGTCCTCTATAAATTTAGTAGCTTTTTCGGAGGTGAGTATGCTTGACATTGGGGCGGGGTGTGCGTATGTGTGTGAAGAAACCCTTACAAGAAGTTCCTGCTTGTACAGTAACCAGAGGAACTGTCAGGAAAGTCTGAATAGGAAGTTAACTGGATGATGACTCTGACAGGAACCAGATGATGCCACATTTACCCTTTAAGAGGTTCCTCAAATGTGACTGCTGATTTCAGATGACGGGAGTATGATCCTTCTGCATTGTGCAATTATGCCTCTCTCTCTCACCTTGAAGAGAATGTCATAATGTTTGAAAATTCACTGAGATTTTATCTATCATTTCATCTCGTGATAGCTTGCTCTTGGTGCATTGCAACTCATCTTTACTATGGGTATGACAGTTGTCATGAACATTTTGCTTCCTAGGGCTATTAAGCTGTACTGATGTCATTCAGCTCTGGTTCATCTGAGTCCACTGTGTCCCAAATACGTGTGCAGTCAATGCCCAATTTCCATGTGTTGTCATAATTGCATCTGCAATTCAAATGACTTTCCAGTTGCCTCTTGCAAACAGAATGCACTAAATCAAATCAAGTTCTAAGCTGAAGTCCATGGACTTCCGATTACTGCAGAAATAAATTCTGATGACTTTGTTGTTAGGCTGCAGACATGTCTGTCAGACCAAGTGCTGGAGTCTGTACTCTGAACTAGGGCTCTGAATTTGTAACCAAATATTCAGGTAATATAAGATCACTTATTTTAGAAGTACTGGGCATGTAAGTCTTAAAGAATGCACTTAGGAAACCAGACCTGCCTTGAGCAGAAGGCATCTGGAGAGTTAACGAGCATGTAAATGAAGGCAACAGGGAAAGCTTAATGCATGCTCTGTTGTTTATTGATTTTAAATCTGAAACTGTTTTCTGCTACCTGAGTGATATCAGTATAAATTTTCTAGAAACTTGTTACGGCGTTGGAACCATGGCAGGATGCTTGGTGGTTCAATTTACCCTGGAAATCCGTGCAGGAGTAGTTCAAGGCTCTCTAGAAGAATTTTTAACCTATATAACTTGAGTTTCAGTAGCCTTATATTGCTTTCTTGGCATAATTAGTATTCTGAACTTCAGGTGATTTCATGAAATGAGAACTCTCTGCTTGAAGAGCTGTTTCATCTAATACAAATTCAACCTAATTTAATGTGCTCTACAATGTAAAACAATTAACACCTTTTCCTGCTTGGTTACTATAATGGCTTTGAGATTTGATTTTTTTTTTTTTCTTGAAATTACGATAGGGAGCAAAAATACAGTGCAGTAAATTCTGAGGCATCAGGCTGCTCATACGCTGTCTGCAGTATGCCACTGAAATGAGATGTGGCAATAGTGTTCCACGTGTTAGACATACCGGGTTCTGAGTAAGACAGAAGCGTGAGTGCTGCTGCTGCTTGTTAGAAGTTTCAGTTAAAGAAAGAAATCACGTTTTTCTGATGTTCGTAAAGTATGTGAAATAGACAGTGTTCCTTTTAGGTGCTGGAAAATGTTCAAATTAATGTGTCCAGTCATGTGAGGCTTGTGAGAGGAGGGGTGAGGGAGAATGAGCAAACTGGCATGGGGAGATAAGGGGTACTTTTCCTGCAGCTGTGTAACATGGTGTCTTGTACATTTATTGATGGATCGTTTGAGTTCTGTAACTTAACAGGGAGCAGTCGTCAGCCACTCAAAGCAAACAAAATCCTAAGATTACAGAGGAGATGTACCTCTCCTTTGGAAAATGCAGCTTCCTGTAGCCTTTTTTGACAAAGTAGGCTGCAAAGCCACATGTCATTAGACCACAAGCCTCTTCTTGCTATAAAATGTGTGCTGTATTCCAAATTTTAATGTTTCTGCATTTCACTCATAATCGTTGGGGAGATGGTAGAATGGTATACCCGGAATAATATTTTGGACATGTTGTCAGGAATGCTAATGTTGCATCGGTAGAGCAGGGTGATGGGAAGTATCAGAGCAGTCATTTAGAATAAATGCTTGGAGTGAAAGTAAAATCAAACCCTTGCGCTGCAGTCATGTTTGATCATGTCTGTTGTCGTTGCTACTCTATACAGCAGGCCTGTCCTGGGTCTTACTCAGAACTTGATGTCTAACACACCACAATGCCAAATTCTTAGGGTGTACTAGGTTCTTTTAAGTTTGTTTCTGTAACATTCAAATTGCTGGCCTATCCCAGAATTTACGCCAAAAGCATACGATAAGTTTCATGCTTGTTTCACAGGCAGCATGTTAGACTTTCTCAGCTACCAGTGGGACAGCTTTGAAAGGATAATTCTTATTTGTGGGTACATGGAAGCTGATGAACACTCTCAGAGTAGGAGTTCGGGTGGTATAGGGATGATTCAGCTGGGCATGTACAGTCTGGCAAAGGAGAGTACCATTTCGGGGCAGAAAGAATTCTCTTTAAATGGTTTTCATGCTGGTAATATTGCTTTAAAAACAAACAAACAGAAAAAACAGAACTTTCAACTAGTGTTTTGCCAAATGAGTCACCTCTGAAGCACCTGTAACTTCTGCAATC
Source organism: Alectura lathami (assembly GCA_013399715.1). Classification (NCBI taxonomy): domain Eukaryota; kingdom Metazoa; phylum Chordata; class Aves; order Galliformes; family Megapodiidae; genus Alectura; species Alectura lathami. The sequence continues at coordinate 352,125 of VXAV01009611.1, read as the reverse complement.
TAATTCTGTTTGTGGAGCTCCCGGCATGGATGGCATAGAGGCAGAAGGAAAATTCTGTTGAAATGAAGTCCCAAGAGCTGCTACAAAATTTCTCCCGCATGGGGCTTGTGTACTACCTTCTATAGTTAGCCTCTGGTGGTGTGTAAGTAGGCTTCTCTGCCCTTCCAGTTAGGTGAGGAGCAGCTGCCTAGAACGGGGTTGGAAATGGGCAGAATCTCCTGGAATGCTGCTCTTAGCCAGGGCAGCCAAGAGGTTTTGGTCAGGTGTTGTGTTCTTAAGGCTGCTGCTGAAAGGTGGGAGGTGGAGAGCCTGCTCCGAATCCTGCCGCTTCTGGTAAGGGCCACGGCTGAACTGTTTGCCAGATGAGCTCTGTTCTGGTTCCAGTCGCCAAAGCTGTGCTAGTACGGTGGAAGGTGTAGGAGTTGTGCCTCTAACAGCTGATGCTCAGAGGTGAAGTACAGCCCCTGCTCTGTTCTCTGCTTGCTGTTTAGGTCATGCTCCAGGTATTGTGCAGCATCTGCTTGTGCTGTGCATGCTTTACACTGACAGGCTCTCGGTGACTGCTGACTTATCTGATGCCTTTTTTTGATCTGTTCTGAAGAAACTCTGACTGACTTGAGGTGACTTGCAGTTTTCACAGAGAGGAAGGCTTGTTTTTAAATCAGTTTACAACAGACAGACTTCACAAACAGATTAAATGAGTAACTACTAGTAAAGGCACACTGAAGTTGGAGGAGGCAAAGAAGGTAACTAGAGGTCATGGCATTGCTTCCGAAATCATGCTCTCTGCTCTTGCAGAGGCTGTTGGTTGTTTGTTCAAGGCTCATCCACGGCACTGAAATGAGAGCTGCAACATCATTATTTTCTCTGTGTGGTTTATTCTATTTCACTTTTAAATTTGTTTTCAGGGAAACTTCCTAACTTCATAGTGATGTGGCACGTTTTAGGCTCAGGGGAGCAAGGGCATGTGAGAACAGTGACTGTATTTTGCTTGGAGTTGAGTGGAGAATGCTTCCTGTNGTCATGCACTGAGACACTGCTTGCTCTTGGCACAAGACAGAGCAGTGCTGATACATAAGAAAAGCAGATAACTTCTTCTGAAGCTTTTCAGCTCTTTCTTATCAGAGCATAAAGAAAATACCTTTATTTTAATATTGTGTAATTTTCTGGCTAAAGAGAAACCTGGAAAACCTGTGTGGATTAGGTGTCTGCAGTAGCACTAGCACGCTGTTCCCTTTCGTGCAATTCTGTTTGCTGTTCCAGATGTTTGAAGCTTTTGGTTGTGCTCCCTTAAACATTGCTTTAATTTAAATTCTTTCCTTGTGATGCATATAGTTATTGCTTTGATTTTTCCTTTGTGCATATAAAACTGTTAACTATTAATCCAGAATAACTACAAACATAGTTTGAGACAAGATTTTTCAACTAGTAATCTCTCATTTTATCTAAGACTAGGCTGTTTTGGCTACTTTCTAAAGATTTAATAAGATGTAAAAACCAGCGTTCGCAGGTTCTATGATTCTGTGAAAAGAGGAAACAAGTCTATTTCAGCTAAGAACAACCACTGTGAAAGAGGCAGCTCTTACTTTGTTTTCCTGGAGGTAGGTGTTGGTTTATTACAACTGATTGAAAAGCCAACGCTGGAGGATGTACTGCAAATGGAGTAGCTTGAGAGCAGGACTTCTGCAGGCTGGAGAAGGGGAGGTAACCAGGGCAAATCGGCTGACAGCAGCTGGTTTAGAGTGACGCTGTGGTTACCAGTGCAGCAGTTGTACTTAGGGTGTGCTTTTGGGCAGAAGCCAGCAAAGAAGAAATGGTAAAGTAGAATTAAAAAATAAAGATAAAAAATAGAAAACCAAGCAATGGAAGGTAGTTAATTTTATTTCAGTTTGATGCTGTGCTGTTAAGGTTGCTTTTGTACAGCTTTAACAATGTAAATCAGAGGTACTGTGGCTTGTATAAATTCAAGGGGATGATATATCAGTGTTAAATCTCACCTCTGTATCTTGGCAAGTTGTATAGCAGGCATGAGTCATTTGGCTGTGTTTAAAGAGTTATCTTCTGCCTGGTAAAGGGCAAGTACAAAGCTGGCTGTGTACAAAGGTGGTTTATAATTGTTGCTTGCCAATCTGAAATTGAGCAAATGTAACTGCCAGGAGTCAAAGATCAGGATTAAAATCTTCTAGAGTGTGTGCTTATAGGGACCGTACTGCTGCTGGAGACTACCAAAAGCATTCTCCAGAGCTGATTTGGGTCCTGTATGCCCACACGGCTATTTGCCAGCATTGTAAAAGGCATTTTGACCCCAACTGGGAATTTTTTTTTTTTTTTTTCCTCCCCCTTGTATTTACAGAATCTGAGGGTTGTAGAAGGACGAGCTATAGTTTGATGCAGCAGGCATTTGTCTATAGGTTTCTGGGCAGCCAAGTGTCAGTATTCTATGGGGCTGTGTCGTTAGCACAGAAAACAACTGCGTTTGAGGCAGCTCTTTGTCATTTCTGTACAGTTGAGTTAGTGTACGCTTTCTTCCTTCGGTGTAACTATGTTTTTTGTTATCTGCTGTTGTCAGAACTGAATCGTATATGGCTGAATTTTAGCCTGTGATTTTAAGAACTTACTGTGGATATCATTTATGAGGAGTTTTTCCATGTGATGTGCAAAGATCTTTAACTTTGGCACATCTCAACTGTAAACCATTCAAGAAGCATACAAGCACAAGATCAGGAAACCTCACTGAAGTCTGTCATGGGCCACTGACCTCTGACTGTTCAAGGCTGTTGCTCCACACAGTCTCATCTAAAGTGTAAGCTGCAAGTAAGGCATTTGCTTCCAGTGCTGATGGGCCGGGGACAGGGGGAGAAAAAAGAAGCAAAACTGAAAAACAGTTCATGAAATTCGGCTTGACTGCATTTTCAGTTCCTAAGGTTCAGTGACCTTTAAATAGCACCGGAAACAAGTGTGTTCAAAACTGGTGTCTTGGTGTAGGTGTGAAGGTGACTGCAGGGATGGCCATACTGGGTCAGACCAGAATTTCTGAAATATTTTTGTCTAATGGGGCTATTAAAGGATGCTGAGAAAGGAAAATGGGGCAGGTGGCGATAGGGGAAGCTGGAGGAGCGTTCGGCTTCTTGGGGATCAGCATCTGACTTGGACCCTCTGAACTAGAGGACGTGTTCTTACGTTCAGTGGCTGTGGATGTTTCCTTCTGCCATGAATGCATCCAGGCTTCTATTTCTGTAAGCGTAATGAGCCCTGACCTGGGGCTCAACACATGCCTGACTTTGTGTTGGTTTTGGTATCTCCTTCTGTTCTGGGCCCTAGCATTTGTTAGTGCTCCCGCTAGAAGATGCTGAACAGCTGTCTCCTGTCATTTCAGGAGTTTGTTTGGGCCTGAGAATATTTGATACCAAGTCATTGAGCATTGCTTGCATTGTGTGTTTGAGTGGAGCATGTGACTGTTTCAGGCTTAGCACAATGGGGTTTTTGTTTCTTCATGCAAATTTGGAAAATGTCAAGAAGTCAGACCTGGCCTTTGTGGTTTTTAAAACTTGCCAGAGTGGTTTTTGAAGCACAGGGCAGCATTGGTTTCTTTTCTCGACAGGCTTTAGGTAATTTGCTATCCACCACTGCAACTGCTAGCATTCATTTCAAGAGGATAGTTTGACCATGTCTGAAATTCCATAATTATTGAATAATTCACTGTATCACTAGAACAAGTAATGCATTAGTATCAGGAAACTACATTCACTTCCTTGGCAATTTAGTCAAGAATACACTTGCCTGAGTGCTGTGTCCTCCTCCAAGGCCTACCAAGGTTTTGTCTTTGTCTTTGAAACAAGCTGGGAGAGAAAAGGGCTGGGCAGCGTGAACTTTAAGCATAGACTGTAGTCCTTAAGAGAACTTGACATAAGATACTGAGGTGATTAAAAAAAATTCCTAAAAAGAAGTTCTAATTGTCTGTTCCCTCCTTCTGAAAACAAACTACTGTTGAGTATGGAAATCAGCCCGTACTGGGGGCTTGGTCTCTTATGGGCCAGGTGCACCATATAGCAGAATGCTGAATTTTATTTTGTTCTTGTGGGTTGAGTTCACACACTTGACTAGTGGTTTGTAAAAGTCTTGGTGTTCTGCTCTGTGTTTCCCTTAGATCTGTTTAACCGAACACTAAGAAAAAAACTGTTTCTTAGCAAATAGTACAAACCTCCAAGCAGATGCTTTTCAGATTAGGTAAGGGCACAATATATGCTTTTCCTCCTCTCCCAGCAGTTCCCAGAGGATGGGACATGAACAATTTTGGCTCCTGGTTTTGTTTTTTCCACTAGCAAATGCCTAACACTGTGACTCCAGAAGGTCAGTTCTGCAGAACTCGTGTTCGTGCTCCATCCAAGTCCAGCCTCCTTGTACTTAATCCAGAGTTTGTTCACACACACATCCTGTGGATAAATTCTGCGAAGGCTGAGTAGCTTTAAATAATAGGAAAGCCACCTATTGTGAGATACTTCTTTATTTTTAAAGAACAGCCTGTGCTTGTGCTGTCTGTGATTTCATTCAAGGCCATCATTTGATATTAGTACATTAAAGAAGTCTTGAGTGACAGGTATGGAAAATTGCACCCGTTGAAGTAGATGGATCCATTAGTAGGTCTGCTGGAGAACATACCTTCTTTCTTCTTGGCTCACCTTCCACCAGCTTGGTGTATAGCAACTTTTTCTCCCTACCTCTATTAAAAGCAGTAAGTTCAGTACATTCCTGGTGCATTTGTGCTACAACTGTGTGTGTGGGGGGGAACTGTCTGCATAGAGAGTTTGTAGAAGTCTCTCCAAACAAGACTCAGCTTTTACCAGGTAAACGTGCTTGATCTCTTATTCCACATGTACTATTCATCCTGAAACAGAGCAAAAATTGCTATCTCCTATGTAAGGAGGGTTTAATTAAAGTATTAGGATAAAGCAAGATCAATTTTCAACTCTCAGCAGCTTATTGCTTAGGAACAGATCCAGAGAAGAGTGTTACCTCAAGCTGTATCAAAATGGATTGCAGACTTTGAGTAGAATGGAAGTTGGACTCTGTCGTGGTGATGTTAGAGCTCAAGTTGTGTAGGGTTCCAATGTTAGAGGTTGCTGGGGGCTATATGGTTTTATGTATGCTAACTTTAAATAGATGCTCTACTGGGCAGGTGTGTTTGTTAATGGTTGTTTAGTATGAATCCTATTTCTTGCTGCTAATCCATGTGAAGGTCTTGTGGAAAAATCTTCAAAATGCTTTCAACCCACAGGTCTGAAATGTGGGTAAATTTGCTGTGTGTTAGCTGGGCTGCAGTACCTGGGCTGGCTTTCAGCGTGTGCCAGGGGTGAAGTCATGTGGTAAACGTGCAGTGAAGGAATCACCTACATGCATGCTTTGCCTCATGCGAGATGTAAGCTCAGAATATATGTGTGTCTAATACTGAAGTGCCACAGGCGTGTGACAGACATGGTATCATTCGAGTCTTCGAGGCTTCCTTCACTTCCTGCAACCGTCTTCCATCAGGACACCCAAATGTCTCTGTTGGTTCATCTTCTGGGATGAGACACAAGTTCTGTTTGGTTTGTGGTGATTTTGTGGGCAAAAACAACTTGTTTTTTAAGAAATTCATGAACTGCATTCATCTGAACTCAGCACGGGGGCATAAAGGCAGAGGCTAAGGGAAAAGCCTGTCTCTTCGATCAGAAACTGGCGGACCTTAAAACAAGACTTTTCTGCGGAGGAAATGCCGTGTAGTGCTTGCTGTATTGTTTGAATTTTCATTAAAGTTTTGTTATTTTAAAGTACATTCTCAATATAATTCTACAGCTTTTTTTTTTCAGAGTAGCGTGTATTTATCCCCTTTGTCGCTTTGATTCTGCAGTGACCGGGGCACCGACTGCCTACAGTGGCCTGTGGTGCACCCACTCAACTGGAGCTGTACTTACAGCGTTTTTAAAAAATCCTTTTGGCATTTGATCGGTACGAAGCTGTGCTATACCATAGGCCCTATTTTGACCCACTTTGTTTAAAAATAAAAAATAAAAACAAAAAATTAGAGTTGATTTCTTTTTGTAAACTTTTTTCTATAGGCTCCAAAGAAAAAAAAACAAACACATTGTTAAATTTGTTAATCCTTCCATTAGAGCAGTCTCAGGACAGGTTTGACAAATCTGCGCACACGTTGTCGCAGTCCAGCGTGGTCTGTCTAGCTAGTGCAAAATTTGGCAGCCCTCAGCAAAACAGTGGGTGGTGTGCCTGCTTTAACGTGTGCAGTTGAGGCTTCTTTCTTTTAGGGAGAGATCAGTCTAACGGGTAATCATAACATTTGTCTTCAAGGGTAAGAATTCTACAGTTACGTTTTATTTGCGACACTTGTACGTGTATTGCTGCAGGTGCATGTGTGCCTCAGTTTAAACTGTGTGTTCAGAAGGGTACGTGGGTTTTGGCTTTTTTTTTTCTTTAATGCATCAAGATAAAATAAGCACAGTGCATCTTCTGTGGATGGCGACTGCCTTAACTCTCAATGGCGTGTTTCCGTGACTTAGAAAATCAGAGTCTCAATTAGCAATTTTTTTTTCTTTTAGTTCAGCATTTTATGGCTTTATGCTTTTGCCTGACATGCCAAGAAAAAGAGTTGCCTTCAAATACACGGTCATTAAGCCTTGAGGTATTATTCTTAGTCTCATGGATGAAGTCAGGCAAAGATACCCTTATTATTTTCACTGGTCAGATAAATCCTGTGTTCTCTGGAAGTCTTCGGTCTGAAAAGAACACTTGATAGATCAATAGAAATAGGTTAAAAAAAAACAAAAGTACTGCATGTGTTTGATTAATTTGGTGTCAGCTATGAACTGAAGTGTCCTTTAGAGATCGTCAGAGCTGGTGTTCAGCTAAATGAGTTTCCTTTGTGACTTCCTTTGCAGTCTTCTATATCTTTCTGGAGCTGGGAGAAGAAAACGCGCTAGCTGGTTTCCCAGAGGGTTTAGGTTTAGGTTCATTGAATAGGCTACGATCTTTCCCAGTAATGCTGTGGGCTCTTATTCTTTATTTATGCTAACCATGGCAATGGGCTTTTTTTTTTCTGTCTTCACTTTAAAAAAAAAAAAAAAAATCTGACCAATCCCAAAGCCAGAAACAAACCTTGGGTATGTTTACTTCCAGAAAAGGAGAGAGTTAAATATTTGTGTGTTCTCAGCAGGTTTCATGGTATGCATTGGCCTTTCTAATGCAGGTCCGTATAGACCATAGCTGATTTGTACCTCACAGTGATTTAAAATGGATCTAGTTTGCACTGTGCCTCTTCATTGGGTTTTAGATCATTAAGAGCTGGTGAGTTCAGCTCATGATTAAGCTGATCGTCTGCTCCCCTCCTGCCCCTCTCCCTTTCCCTTGCTGTCGTCTGTGCTTGTTCTTTTGTGATTCCTTCCTGAACAAACTGCCAGCCCTCCTGAACTCCTTGCCTTTGTAACTGCTGGCCATGAAATCTTGTCTTAAAAACTTGGGAGAACTTGAAGCCTATTTTCTCAAAGTCTATTTTTGTTCCATTGTTTTTCAGTAAGTTCTGTCATGTGCATTGCTTTCCACCTTACAAGAGAGAATTGGTAGAAATTGCTAGTGGTGGGGGGGGAGGAAGTCTCTGGCTGCTTATGCTATTTACTTTATATGAACATGGTGCAAGAAGCTGCTGGTTGGCCTGTCCAGTTTCATTGCTTTTCAGTGCATCTGAATAGTTTTTCCTCTCAAACCATGTCCTGTGCCTTGAAGGATTTCAGTATTTCTCTCTTAAGGTAAAGCCTGTCTTAAGTAACCTTAAGTAACTTTCTCACTTGCTTTGGTGGGCTTACAGTGAGCTCTCACCACTGTAATGCCTGGTTCTTTCCCCTTGATTTAGGCTACTTAAAATTCTCTGGATGTGTTCCACCACAGTCTGGATTTCAGAGCAAACTGTTTATCTGTGTTACATGAGGCAATTCTTCCCCTCATTTCCTTCTTTGTTGTCTCTCATGTGAGCTCTTACTTGGGTATCAGAACTTCACAACTGATTTTAAACTAGCAAAGCAAAGCCTGGTAAGGTATGTCATGTAACTGAACATTTCTTCAAGTGTTTTTTTTTTTTTTATTCCTGGGATGAGTATTTGTCTTTGCTTGAAATACACGATCACAATTTGGTAAGTTAATGTAGGATAGCTTATATCCTCCACTGCATGCTCTTAACTTTTAGTAGCTTTGAATCTTAATGGTGTGTTGCCCTTAGTTTCAGAATAAGCCATTGCAAAGAACAGTAGTTTTAAAATGTTTTCTAAAAAAGAAAAAGGGAGATGAGAAATGAGTTTCTAAAGCTGCTCTGCATCTCATGTGTTTGCGTTAGTACTGCTGATCTTGCTCTGTCTGAGACCGTGTGGGAAGCCAGGCAGGGGAGTCCATCTTCAGGCACATGCTGAGGCTGCTGACCCGTTGCCTTGCAGCTGTGGTGGCGGGGGAGGACTGAAAGGTTTCCATCGGTCTCTGTGTCCTTTTCCAAGTTAAGAATAGGAGTTGACTAAGAAAAACCTAGACAGTAATTTCTTTGCAGTGAGTTTTCTCTTGAGTTCTGTAAGCTGAAAAATAAATAGAAATGGAGAAGGTAGTATTTTCTGTTTCCACAATGACATTTCTGCAAATCTTTGACTTACTGAGCCTCCCACGCAATACATATTTGGAATTTATTAAACTGCTGTATATGAAGCCTCCCATGCTTAATGCTTCCAGCAGCTTGCATAAGCAAAGTAGAATAAGTTCAAAATATGTCAGCATGTGAAATGTTAACGAGTGAAAGCATGATAACATTCTTTAAATATTCACAGGAACTTAATCTTCATCGTGTGCTTAATGCAGCAATTGCGTGGTTTTTACAAACTGTTTGTTCTTTCAGGCTGAAGGTTTTGGAGCGGATGTTGGAAGATGTTAGCTGTGGATACGGGGCTTGTGGAGGAGTGGTTATCGGAGTTCAAGGTAATGATGCATGGTCGGGTGTTTAGCCACCACCATCTGAATTGCTGCTGGGGCAGTCTGCAGCCTGTTTGCTGCGGAAAATGAAGGCAAACAGTAACCTTGGACTTTGCTGAGGTAATCTCATGTATACAAATGTCTGCTGAAAGACGATTTTTCCTTGTCCTCTTGGGGACTGCATACTTCCTGATACAGCACAGAGAAAATAATCTTCGGTGGGCCACGGCAAAAAATGACCTACAGGCTATGAAGTTGTACCCCAAATCTCGGTCTTCCCTTTTTTCCCTGTTTACCCTTTTATGGGCTATATGAATGAGTTATTTGCACTCGTTCTCTCTGGAGTGCCTTCTTCAGGTTGTATTATTAGAAATTCAGTGCTGTCTGATAGCTGCTGGGATAGCTACTGATCACTCGTTGAACTTGCTGGACTTCTGTCATATGCTGTAGTCTTGATCGCTGTTTTTCTCCCTTCAAAGCACCTATTTACAATCAGATGTCCAGGTGTGCTCCTTGCAGATTGCGTTCCTCAGCTGTTGCACTGTCATTGTCAGATCAGGTCCGGCTCAAAGTGGGGCAAAAACTGTGGAAGAGAAGGTCTCCAAGCAGAAAGTGGGTATCACCTGTGGTCTGTCTGCCTTTACTAGAGGAAAAAACTCTTGGGTACACCAAGTAACAGTAGCCACAAGTTGTTTTTTTTTTTTTCCTTCACTGTTAATTATTTCCAGAGTTTTTGCTCTAGCAGCAGTAAAGACAACTTTGAAGTAAGGAACTGTCATTTTACTACTTCCTCAGGCTCCTATCTGGCAACTGCGACAGCAGATAGGAACTCTGGCTTCCTTAGAGCCAGCTTATCTGTGTTTTCTGTTATGAAGCCATAATTTTCTGTTTCTTGAGAACAAGCTTGCCAGCCTTGTCCAACATGTTATCAGTGTGTAAATGTTGCTTGCATAGCTTGAAAAAACGTTGCAAATTGGAAGTAGTATTTCTCTGACACTATTCTGGTTCATTATTTTCTGTCTTGAAACTTGAGTGAAATTTTAGGGCACATCTAATGGCCCCTGCCTTCAAAGGAAATGAGTCGTGTAGCCCCATTTTATCAAGTTGTACTCTCAGCATTGATCTTCAGACGCTGGCCTGCTCACAACTAAGTGTATCATGTCAATTGAATACCTTTGTAAACTTCATCAGTAGAAATAAAAGCTTAAGATTGTAACCCGAGCTTACTAAGCCATACCTTGTGACCAAGGTGTTCTTGAAACACCTTGGCTGGAAGGTTCACACGCTGGGTATGTGGCAGTAAGGTACGGATACTGAAGACACTAGGTGTTGTAGCTGCAGAGGAAAATGTAGTGTACCTTCATTATGAAGGTAGACCAACCTGATTTCTTTGTCTTGGAGTTTGTCTTGAGTAACTTGGTTGGCTCAAGCTGTTGTTGAAATGTCCCGAGAGTCCTCAGCATGCTGTTCAATAATCTTCCTACTGAATCACAAAGGTTTTTTTAGAACAGAATTTGAAAGTTGGGCATACACATGAGGGGGAAAAAAAAAAACAACAACTAAACCCCAGAAACTGTTAGTTGTCATTTGTGAAATTCTGCTGGATTTCTTTCCAAACTTGGGTACTGGCTTTTTGTTCCATTCTTTGCTTCTCTTCTTGATACCAGTAGTGTTCAGGTAGAGGCGTGCGGGGTGGTCCTGTTGGTTTGAGTACAGTCTAGGGCTTCACCACAGATTTTGTCCTGTTGAGATACACCGGGAGTCACGTCCTGTTTTCCTCTCTGTATAACGGGGTCCGATTTCCTCTGAAGGACTGCAGATAAGTTGCACTGTAAGAGCTATGGACAGCAAGTCTAAATGTACAGCTTCCAAAGGGCTGTTCAGATATTAGCCTCTTAAGTACTGTCAGAAAACCCATTTATATTAAAGAAGAGCTGTGCTTTTCAACCTGAGTCTGTGTTCTTTCAGGTAATAATGTACCCTGTAGTACTACTATTCGCTGTCTGTGTACTGTCAGCCTTGACAGCACTCTCTGAAGTGCAGGTCTGCAAACAGCAGAGTTTCACAGTATTTAAATTCCACAGTGGGCATGTGTTGTCACTGACACTAGCACAGAGAGTGGGAAGTGAATTGCAGTTTTTTTTTTTTTTTTCTGGTTTCAGAACATTATGTATTTTCAATGGGATTGCACTGCAGAAACTTTCCCATCGAATGTCATTAGTCTTGTGATTAAACTGTCTGCAAGCTGATGAGATGTGGCATGTCTTCTGGCAACTTTGCTGTCATGAAAAATGATTTCTGTAGTAAGGATTTCCTTATGAAACAAGCTTTAGTTTATAGTAAACTCTGATAAATGGTAACTTGTAACTGCTATTTCAACAACAGTTTTCCATTACATTTTAATGATAAAAATTGCTTTATTTCTAGTAGTAATAATGTGTGTATATATAATGTTTTTCAGACACTGCCAGAAGCATCCATATCCAGCTATGCTACAAACCTGAAAGACAAGAGTGCTCTGATTTCTTCTCTTTACAAAGTAATTCAGGAGCCGCAGAGTGAAGTGAGTGTATTTGCATCTTTCTGGTAATGTCTCATGTAACACCAGCAGAATAAAGGAGAGCCTGACGCGCTGGTTAACTGTGTTCTATGTGAAATAGTTAATTCTGTCTTAACTACCTGGACTACATGAGGAGTCTTCATCAAAATGCTTTCCTTTTTGCTTTTTTGCCATCATTTCAGTACGTATACATCCACTGTATAAATGCATGTATTTACATGTGTTTAAAACAACAACAATCTGACAGTTCCTTAGACATCTTGGGGTGGAAGGGGTTTGCTCTGTACTCATGTAAGGAATGGTTCATGCATGCACCGTGACTGCATTTCTTTTGAAGTGTCTAGGTGCGATCAGAACATCCCAAGCTGGTGTTAGCTGTGTCCAGGTAACTGTATGGTCTCACTTTCTATCACCCGACAAACCTGTGTATTAATTTAAAACTACATCGAGTCCTTACTCTTCCTCTGGAAAGATGCAGCATAAAGAACCCCTCCAAAGCTTGAGATAATGCCAATAGTGGGCAGAGGGTAAAATGCTTCCAGAACGCACACATTTTTAGAGAGATTATTGGTACAGAAATCCAGGTTGTACAGCAGAGAAGAAATGTCATTTTACATTGCTGCTCAGGAAGGCATTCTGAGTCATTCCAAATACTGAGTCAAGCTTGCTTGGTCTCAAAATGCGTATCAATGTGTAACTTAATCTGATGAATCTCCCTGTTGCTAGCCGAATGGATACTTTCATATGGTTTTTGATTTATTACTACAGTTGGCTATCACCAGTTTTGGCATGGAGCTTTGTAAAAGGGTCACCAAGGCCTTGCAAATTCTGCTCAGAGAGATTGTAAGGTAGTTCTGGGAGCAAGGTATTGAAGATTTCCCTGTTAGTGAAACTGAACGGAAATGGAAACCTGGTGCTGACACGTGAGTGTGCTGATGTGGGAGAATGCTCCTCAAGTCTGTGTGGTTCTGACTGCCTGATGCTTCGTGGAAACGGCTACTTGGAGCTTTCCACACTGTGAAAATGCTTCTAAACTAACAGCTTAAAAAGACGAGCAACCTCGTTCAGTTTTTGAGGTCTGTTACCTGCGTTGTATATTTGCCTTTCATACAAATGAACTGTTTGTGTTGGCCGTAGCCAAGAAACATCCAATTCACATCGGCTTTGTTAGTGACCTTTGAGGTTGGTGGCCCACTGTTATGGAAAAACATAATTCAGTAAAAGGGTTTTCAGTAGAAGTGAAGACTTAAAGGACTTTAACTGAGGAGACGCTCAAAAAATTCTGTGACAGGCTTTTCTAGGGGGTTTGTTTCTTCACAAATTCAAGATAGTTTACATAGTACATAAAGCATGACTGCTGTCCTTTTAGATAACAGCCACTCAGGTGTTTGCATCAGGAAATAGAAAGCGTTTGAAGTGTCCAACGTGTCTGGATGCAGCTTGAAAGGAAGAGGGCTGAAACTGAACGTTCTTCTGTTTCAGCATTAAAAGTGTTCATACCTTTTAGAACTGCTTTAGTGTAAAGCATTATCCTGGAACAGCAACAACTTGCGTGTTTTGATATTAGGCTTTAGCATGTGGTGGCATTTTGAGGAAGAAAATCTGTTTTTGTACTGATTACGCATTTCAGCGTGCTGATACAAAGCTGTCTCAACTGAGATAATGATGTGAACATGGATACCTGTCATAGCTATTTCTGTGCCTTCTGAAGTTCAAGCACATCATGGTGAACTGATACTTCATTAAAGGAAGCATGCAAATTTTGTGAAATGTCTAAGCTGAAGGTGGAAGCCCCTTTGCTGGGTAAAGTTTTCTAGAAGGATCTTTGATAGACTGCTTTGAAAACCGACTAGTTTTGTTTTGGTACACTTTTTTGCCTTTAGAATTTCACAAATTTTCGAGTAAAATGAATCAAGTGGAAAACATGATCAGCCTGTTACTACCAATAAAGTACATATCTCTGCCCAAATTTTTAAGGTTTTTCAGCAAGGCATTGGTTAATGCTTTGCTTTCTGAGGTGCACAGGCAATTCTAATGAATTCTAATTCTTTCTCAGTGTAGTCTCTGAAGTACTCCAAAATGCATCTCTTCGGTTTAGATCCATCATTTTCGGATTGAAACTTCTGGGGATTTTGTGTAGTAAGAGATTGAAATGTGTTCCTATCCTTGACATTCCTGGTTTTGAAATTAATTTAGTCTGTTCAGTGAGTCATATAAATGAACCATTAAGATGTTAAATCTTCAAGGTAAGAAACAAGGAAGCAGAGCTAATCCTTCAGATAGGTTGCATTTGAATCCTGTCTTTGAGATTTGCAATTGGAGAATGTCACATTCTGTGTAATGATTTTTTTTATATGCCAGCTGAGGTTGATGAAATGGATTCTAATAGCTGGAATCTCAGATTCCATTTTGTAAAATTTGCTAATAGAAATGCATCAACTATCTAGATTCTTCTTCAAGGAGTAGCTTCTCAAATGAGTGTCCTCCTGTTTGTTATTACATACCAAGCGCGTGAGTTAGAATGTTTAGAAATTTGCCATATTTGCAGTCCAAGTATTTCAGAGTTTTGATTGATTTACTTTGAGCCTTCAGTGTCCAGTTCTGCTGTTGTGGACAGCATTTAACTCCCTGTAACCCCCATACAGTGACACGTGGCTGGCACTAGATTTTGACCTTTGGCAGAGGTAGGTGGTAGCAGAAGAATGATATAGATTTTCGAAATACAGCATAATCTGATCAGGTTTTTTTTTTTTTTTTTGGTCTTCTTTAACTGTTCTTGCTCAGTGTATTATTTCCAGTTCAATGTATTCCTTCCATTTGTGTCAGCTTAACCTATTTGATTAAAATTTTCTCTTGAGGCTTCCCATTTCTATCTCAACCCTATAAATACATTGCCGTTTCTGGGAGAGCTTTATAAGAGTGGAAAGATTTAGATGATCTACCGTGCACTGAGTTGTTGTAGCTCTTTAACTATGGGTGTCTTGCAGCCCATGTCACTTGCGGAGCAAAATCTTTCGGACTGCTGTATGTTGTCTGTTGGAGCTCCAGAATAACAAGACCTTTCGTGCAGCCACTCTTCCTGTGTGTTAGAGGTATTGAGGTCGTGGTATGTGATGCAGTGATAATGAGCATCCTCTATTTCTGCCTGTGGGGCTAGAGGAAGTGAGCCAAAAACCAGAGGAAGGAGCTGTTTCTGTTGGGATGGAGGACTCCACCTGTGTCATCTGCAAGTGTAAGAGACTGGAGTGTGCAAGGTGACTTGGGCAGTTATCCACTGGTCACTCCCTGATAGCTACAGTGTGTATCAGCTTCTGTCCAAAGGATTGATTGGTTACGTGTCCGCACAAAGCTGCCGTTTCTTGTGACGTTTTGCTCATTAACAACTGAAACCTAATTGTAATTTCAGCTTCTGGAGCCGGTCTGCCATCAGCTCTTTGAGTTCTACCGCAGCGGTGAGGAGCAACTACTGCGGTTCACGCTGCAGTTTCTGCCAGAACTGATGTGGTGCTATCTTGCTGTCTCAGCCAGCAGAGATTTGCAGAGCAGTGGATGCATAGAGGCCCTTCTCCTAGGAGTTTATAACTTGGTTTGTATTCACACGTAATCGTTCAGGCCTACAAATACTAGAATACCCTCGGGGTGATACTATAGTTACTGGGGAATAATAAACAATTTTGTTTCATAACTGAAAATAAGTCATTAGGTATCTCAGATTTGTCTCTTTAAATTTGTGTCCTAGCTGGAAATCTGCAACATGAACTTAGATTTTTTATTTTGGTGAATATTTATTTCCACCGTTTCTGTGGTTTTTGGGAAGTGTAATGTAATAATGGCTGAAGGAACCAAAGGATTCCTCTTAACTGACTTATTTTTGTTTTCATTAATTCTTCGTATGGCAATTAAACTTGCATTGTGCTTGAGAGCTTTTACAGGCACTTATTTTGAAGTTGTTGTCTATATTTTCTGTAGTGTTCTGACTATCTTGACTGGAGATCTCAAAAAAAAAAAAGTCACTTTCATCAGCTTCTTAGTACTTGATTGTTGAACAGATTGCTCAGTTTTGAGAACATAAAGGTCTTCTTTCATTTTGTAATAACCTTGCCATCTTCTTTATATTCTATATAGAAAGATACTGATTGCTATTCAATTAATCCTTTGAAAAACAGAATTATGAGGGAACCTTGAATATGTTTTAGTTGTTACAGTCAAAATGCATTTAGCCTGTGTTAGGAGGTGCTTTTCTGAAACTCTGATCTCTTCCTTTGGATATATGAAATCTGCTGCTGAAATCTTAAAAAGAGTGTGTTTGTGTGTGTTTTGGTTAGATCTGCTTCAGAAGTTATTTCTGAAGGTTTTGATTTGGAGTACTTCAGTGCTCTTCTGTGATGTGGGCACTTTTTTTTTTTTTTTTAACCTTACCCATTAGTCTTCTGCTGACTTAGAGGGGTGAGAAACCTGCCAGCACACCACTCTGGTGGTATCTTGCGGAAAGGTATCTTCTCTAAATCTTTGCATCCAGGCTTTTCTTTTCCTAGGCTGCTATTTTTAAGTCTCTATAAATATGTAGTTACCAAAGTTGGGCTTTTGCAAAGGTTTTGGTGTCTGCTACTGTGTCAAAGCCATACCAGGCTGCAATCCGTTTAGAGCTGTTGTTCCCAGAGTGCTTAGAGCCATTGTTTGATGGGTAAGTAGTTGTCTGAACAATTGTGTTAACCTTCACAACTAGCAAGTAGTATATAATCTCAACAAACAAACAAACCTGAACAACAACAAAAGCAAACATACAAACAAATCATAGAATCACAGAATGGCTTGGGTTGGAAGGGACCTCAAAGGTCATCTAGTTCCAACCCTCCCGCCCTGGACAGGGTTGCCAATTACTTGTTCAAACTGCCCAGGAGCCCATCCAGGCTTACAAAACCAAAACACTGTTAAAACATTGAACTTTCCAGTTAGTGTTTTTAAGGTGGCCTGTCTATGGAAATGCATGTGCCCTTTGCTAAGTCATGTGAGTAGCTTTCAGAAACAAAATTAGAATCAGGGCAGTGACAGAAGGCAAATACAGACTTCTAGTTTGCAACTTGCATTTTTATGGTATTTTAATTTGTGTTGCTTTTGTTCCTATAATAATTTGTTTTCTGTCCATTCACCCCTCTTACAGCGCTCAATGTTTCTGAATGCCTGGTTTCTGTAGTGCACTGTAACTAGTGGTGTCTTCTGCCTTTTTCAGGAGATAGTTGACAAAGAGGGACACAGCAAAGTGCTGAGTTTCACGATTCCGTCTTTGTCCAAGCCTTCAGTATATCATGAAGTAAGTGGCACATACAACATAAAATTGTCACTGGCTGTGGAAGGCAGTTTGGTTTGGGGGCCTGTTTGGGAAGAATAAAAGTGAAAATTAGTTTTAATTTTGCATGACCTAGTAACACATTTCTTGGTCTTCTGATTACTGCTAACTGGTCTCTGAGGCCTTTTCAAGTCTCAGCAGTCAGAACTCCATAAATATGCATGCACCAACCATAGTTTTTTTCCTGTTCCAAAACTTTATACTTTTATCTGGTGTAAAATGATTTAATAGATTTAAGACAGCTAGACAGTCAGATAACGTTAAACCTGTTTTAACTGATGTACAAGTACAGTGCTGCTGATCTGTTGTCTATTTTTACTTGCATTATACCAAAACTTCAGGTTGGATGTGTTTTAAACCTTTTTTCCTTTAGCCTTCCAGCATTGGCTCCATGGCTCTTACTGAAGGAGCTTTGTCCCAGCACGGTTTGTCCAGGGTTGTGTACAGTGGACCTCATCCTCAGAGGGAGATGTTGACAGCACAGAACAGGTGAAATTGTATGATAGGTTTTTCTTGAGAATCATTAAAAATTCTTAGATTCTTTAATCATGGACAGGAGGCATATAGGTGTGTGCTGTTCTGTTCTTTTTTGTTTTTAAACATGTTTTAAAAGTAGATGAAGAGCACACATTACTACATGAAAAGGAAAGGCTTGCAGACCCAAGCTAGTCATTGGTCAATGATTTTATTAAATGAAACCAAGTATGTTCAAATAACTCTTGCAGATTTCTGTGTAAATCTGTTTTACTTTTGAAAAAAGTAAAATTGGTAATGTAATTTCCAATGTTTTCTGTAAACTCCAGGTTTGAAGTGCTGACTTTCCTTCTGCTCTGCTACAATGCTGCCCTAAGCTACATGCCTGCAGTTTCTCTTCAGTCATTGTGTCAGATTTGTTCAAGGTAATTTCTGTAGGGTGGTTATACTTGGAATGGTATTATTAACCTGGAATGCAATCCGTTTGAACTGAACAGACAACAACAAAAACACTTCAGACTCTCAAAAGTTGCTTGTAAACTTGACTTTTTTTGTAAGTATTTATAGCTGCATTACTTGTCTTTAAAGTATCTGTTATCCAGTTGTGGGTTGAGATCTCAGAATAGGAGAAGCAATGACCTGGTTTATATGCAGTGTTGTAAATTGGAGAAAGAGGTCAAATCAAATAAATTGTTTTTTTTTTTTTTAATTAGAGTAGTTCTAGATGTTTTAACTGAATATATCAGAAGCATCTTCTAAAATATTGGTAAAACTTGCATAGCATGCTTACTAAACTTCTGGGTGCTGTGCAGGTTGAAACTTGCTTGAAATTACAGTAGATCAAAAACTAGAAATGTACTCATTCTGTTACTCAAACACCACGGCAACAACAAAACCCTCAGCTTTAATTTGTGTCTATTTGTTATCCGTTCCTTTATTCAAAGAGGAGGAACTGGTAGGGAACTTGTCTCTAGAATTTTGAAAGTGGACATTGTGCTAAGGAAATCAGAATGCTCTTTTTTAATGCAGGAAACTCGAGAGATGCAGAAATCAACTCTAGCAGCTGTTTACCTGTCATAGCTCCAAGGTTCTATGTTCCTCAAACAAACAAAAAAAAGGGAGTAATGGGTGCCTGCTTTTTTTAATTAGTCTTAGCTGAAGATGAAATGCAGAATAGAGGGGGAGGGGAAAAAAGCACAGTAAGTTAGTGGTAAAGTTAGTATTTATTTAAAAAAAAAAAAAAAGAGGGGTCCTGAAATCTATTACAGCTGTGATTTGAATGAGAAGATGCAATACANTGAAGCTGAAGAACTGAAGCTTTCTGAAATGAAACCTTTCAGTCTGTGCTAAGAAGGAAATTCTTTGATTAATGTCATTGACTGTCACTCTGGAAGTCCAGTAATAGTCCATGAATTGAACATTTAACCACTCATCTCTCTGACCTCTAGTATCTTTTGACTGCGGAATCCGAGATGGAATTTGGATCAGAATTAAATTCCAACGCTGACTTGTACTGGATTTTAGGATGACTTAATGAACATGACACTTCTGATCTTTTTTGCTTGAAATTTGTGTGCAACTTTCATATTTTTTTGCTGATTTATTTCCTTATTTTTTTTGTCTGTCCTGCAGTAAATGCTGTGAATTGAGAATGACTTTTAATGGCAGTTTTCAATGTTCAGCTGTGGTATAGGTGTAACACTGTTGTCTAGGGTGTCCCTAGTGTAAAGGATTTGAACTCTGCCGGTAGAGGGCACACCCTTCTTCCATAGTAACAAACAGTCTGCTTCAGCACAGGGTTGTTGGCTGAACGCGTTTCTGAGGTCTACTGCAGTTAGAGCATATACCAAACACCTACCTTGGTAGTGCTCTGTACAAAGGTGGTTCTTCATTGTTAACTACTGACTGCTGCATGATTTCTTTAGGATTTGTGTCTGTGGATATCCTCGCCAACAAGTGAGAAAGTACAAGGGAGTTAACAGCAGGATTCCAATTTCATCTGAATTCATGGTGCAAATGCTAACAGGGATTTACTATGCCTTGTAAGTAGATTTTCTTTTCTTTTTTTTTTTTTTTAATACACATACAAAATAAAGAATCCATTTAGACATGCTACCTTTGAAGTGTTTTGTTTTCTAATGGACAGATGCTGTGCGTAGCAATAAAGACTTCAGGGACGGAACATAGCTCACAGACTGGTTAGTTTACATTGCCTATGTGATATCGGGGAAAGAGGACTGGAACAGCACTTAGCAGTCGTACCTGGTGATGTGAAAGAATATGTGGAAAATGTTTTCCAGCTGTTGTCTGCTGTCCACATTTCTGCATGCTTACTTTTGCCATCAATCTAGTTAAGGAAGAAAGTCTTGCCATTCTTTCTCTGAAATGCTGAATGTCACCCATCATGTTGATCAGTAAAGCTCTCTTGCTAACTGAAATAGTCAGAGGCTAGTAACACAGGAGTAGTCAAAGGGTGGAGTAATGTTAAAGCCATCCTGTTTGAAGTCCAG
>VXAV01009611.1:303458-332191 GCA_013399715.1 Alectura lathami | reverse complement strand
GGTGATGTCACTTTTAAACTGCTCAAAGTGTTTGAAAATTAAACTATTGTATCCATACTCGCTAATTCAGAACAAATTCTGTAAGTAGCAGACTTGCTGATAATGACACAAGTAGTTTAACTCCTCTAAATGGAGCTCTCAAGGAGTACTAAGTTCTTGCAGGTCATAACCAGGGAGGTTCATCTGTTGATCCAGATGCTCATTACGTATATGTTTGCCTTTGCAGTTATAATGGAGAATGGGATCTGGCTCGTAAAGCTATGGACGACGTTTTGTATAGAGCACAGTTGGAACTGTATCCAGAACCTCTGCTGGTAGGTGATGTAGTCCAACATTTTTGAGTAGAATTTTTAGTTCAACAAATCCTTAGTGTGAACACTACAGCAGGAACCTAAATCTCATGATGTCTGTTTGTCTGCTTGTGTGAACAGCTAGATCTGTAAGGATGTGTGCACACATTTTCAGTATGCTTGGTTACTTTTTCATTCCCCTAGTGAATAAGCTGTTTACAGTAGAACACTTCTAAGTCTTGAAAGCTGAATGATAGTGCAGAAGCTCTCTGAAGTTCATGTTGAGTAATAGCCACATTGTTAAACTGGAGACTTTGTTTTAAATAGTGACAGGTGTTAAATACAAATTAATTCAAAGCAGTAATTGCACCCAGCATTCTTTACAACCTGTGCAAAATGCTGGTGTGCTTATGTGACCTGAAGCTGGAAACGTACACATTAATCTTCTTGGTCTGTTTAGAGTCTTGTGACAGAATTCTTCTCTAAAATTCCGATCTTCTTGTTAAGAACGTAACTGCATGTTTCCTTGATCTAGGTTGCTAATGCAATAAAAGCTTCACTGCCTCAGGGTGCCATGAAATCTAGTAAAGAAGGTACAAAATGCATTCAGGTTGAAATCACCCCTACTTCATCCAGGATATCAAGAAATGCCGTGACTAGCATGTCTATCCGAGGGCATAGATGGAAAAGACATGGTAAGAAACACATTTTACAATGAATTCTCAGCTTTTTGCACCTGTTTAAAGTAATATTGAGGATTTTCTCTTTGTGCATCTTCATTTTTAATTAAAATGCCTTTAGTGAGCTGACACTGTACATTCTTTTTTAAATGATGCAAGTTTTGTCAGAGAATCAGTATTATTAGCATGGGTCTGGTGCAATGCGAAGATGCTTTATACTAAATGAAACATGTCACAGATGGACATCGGTTATCTGCTGCTGCTGATAAGCAAGTGGCTGACAGTTTGGAGGTTTTAACTGGTAAATGAGAATCTCAATGTGGATCAGAAAGTATATTCTCTATTACCTCAATCCTATTTTTTCTTTTAAACACCTTTTTGTTAAAAGCTGCTGTACAAAGGTTTGATTCTTTTAAGAGACTGACGTTCCTGTTATTTTCTGAAAAGTAGTGTATAGTACCTGAAGCAAAGCAGATATTTTAAAAATTTACTAGAGAGCTTCATCTATCTTAAAATATTTAAATAAATGAAGATTTAAGGCTAGAGGGATAAATTATTACTTTTTGGGCAAGCTAGCATAAGGGCTTCCATGAAGTGAAGCACAGGTCAGTACCGTGGAGTTGGGGGGGGAGGGCGGAAAGGTGCTGAATATACTGCAAAAAGGACAAACAGTACATTCCACTTCCTCTACCAGCCTCAGATGAGGGAAGAGCTGCTGAACCAGAGATCAAAGCTTCCGGTGGCTTGCTGTGCTGTGCTTGTGGCTCTGATGAGACTCAAGGGAGTGAGAGTAGCTAAGTGTTCTTCGAACAGGTTCAATAAAGACTTTAAAGCAGTGTCATAGTGACTTCTGTATGATGTGTACTGTATGCACTTCTGTGGTATAGGGACGTAAATTTTGCAAAGATCTGTGTCAAAAAGGAACTTAGGGGTATTTCAGGTAACTGTTGGAAATTATTCGTAAATACTCTGGTAGAAGATGACTTTAAAATAACGGTAAAGCTTTCTGAGCAGTAACAATACGTGTTGGTGTGGTGGTACCAGTAGGAAGCTTCTGGATGGGAGAAAGGGCAAAGGGAATTAAAATGGTCAAAGTTCTTTTCACTTAATTCACGAATGTTTGATTTTTATAAGCTGTTTAAAACTTCCAGGTAAAGCTGAGGAGCAAAACATTGGTGTCTTTAACATGAGTGTGGTCCAGTAGTGAGTCATTTCTGAAATTTCAAGACTGCTAAGGAACGTTTTAGCCTTGGCTGTTTATTTTCTGTTCTTTGGGCTTAAAATTTTTAAGCAGGAGATAATGACCAAGTGCCAGAAAACTGTATCTGAGCTTTTAAATGCAGATACGCCCTCTGAAGCTTGGCAATTTTGCTAGCTATTATTTTTGAGTGGTTCTGATGTGTGTACAAACAGAGTGGTGGATGGGAACACAGACTAGGGATGGTAAGTGTTCATTCATTCAAAGGAACTGAAAGTGGATTAAAATAAACATTCCCTTGGTCTTGTGTTTACAGAAGCAGTGAAATACAAAAATATTACAGAATTCGCATTGGAACCATCCTGATGTGAATCCAATTTTTTTAAGCAAATACAAGAATCTGGAAGGTTTTACAAATACTGCCTACTGGCAGGGGCAATACTTGAAGTTCAAGAACCAGTGAGTGGGACAAGTGTGCACTGCTGCAGATAACAGTAAGGTGGAAGGGAAATAATAGCAGGATTCATAGAAATGGGGGCAAATAATGGTGTTTTGTGGGTGTTTTGTATAAAGCAGGACGGGCTGAGATAAACTGTGATAATCTGGTTAGGATGACTGAAGCGAGGAGCAGACAATATTTAGGGATAAGGACTGGGATACCAAGGACTTCCACTAACAAGCCCTCGTCATTTTATTTGGGTTATTGACAAAACCTTGTCTCAGTGGTACAGAATTTAAAGAAGAAGAGAATAACTTACAGTGGCAGGGGAGAAAACTTCTGTAGAAGGTTGTGAATTTGAAGGCTGTCTAGATGTTAGGCTAGTTTAAAGGCCAAGATTGAGCCTCCAGTATTTTGACTGACTGAGCAGCAAAATATTTTGGTTTAAATGGTGAATGTTCCAAGTACGCAGCTCTTCAGCTAGACTACTCAAAAATTTCATTATAAAATACTAAAAACCCAAACAAAGCGCTACTATGACTGGAAAACAAGCCATCGGAGGCAGAATGAATGTTCTCCAGATTTCGGAATTCCATCAGGGATTGCGTGACTTTTATTAGGAAGAAAGATGCGGAACAGACCATCAGGGTAGGTGTGCAGAAAGAATAATGAGGCTTTTGCTTACAGATGCTTGTTTGAATTAAAATGGGTGCTGGAGTTGGTAGAAACAGGGTGACAAACCTTGTGCCTCCTGACTGCTGTTCTCTCTCTCACAGTGAGAAGGAAAGAACAAATTCAGGGATTTGAATTTTGTGAGTCAATAAAAAATGAGTTGTACAAGTAGATTAGGAAGCTAGAGGAGACAGCTGAGAGGTAATTTGATCTTACACATTACATGGGCCACAAGATCACACAAAGCAAAGCATCCTTTGGGCTGCAAGGACAGCAATTTTAAACCTGTGTAAAATAAAATTTAAAAAAATTACGGCTGATCGCATTTCCAGTTGAGAAGTGTGTGTGGTTTTTTTTTTTTCTTAAATCAGTTTGCTACTGAAGTTTTAAGACGCTAGGTCTTGCTAGCCTTTGTTAGAACTGTAAATCGAAGTCTGTTTTGGAAAAAGCTCCACATAACATTTAATCTTGTTGCCATACTCAAGCTCGTAATTCGTTCATTAGCGCTGTTACTGAGAAAGACTTTTTAAAAATCAAGTTGATATTATGAATTGGACTTCTGACAGAGGTACTAACTGCAAACATCATTTGCAAAATGGATCCCTCTACTCACAGTGAATAGGATTTACAGGGTGTTAGCCACCACTTACTGATAAATTACTTAGTGCTACTGAATTGGGTTCTACATCGTAAAGCCTAAAGAGGATTTGATCTGGCATTAGTTCTCCATGCCTTAGTGTTTGTGTTTTTAAGAAAACAAACCATGAGTGGCATCTACATTTCCATTCACAAGTAGAGGCAAAGCAGAAAAATCATACAGTTTATAAGGTACGTAAAGACTTTAAATGTTATTTACGGGAGCCAGGGCAAAAAAAGAAAGCATCGCCTAGCAACGCTTCCCTTTGTAATCTGAAATCTGCCCAGCGACCCGCCAGAAGGGCTGTTGGGGAACAGCTTCTGGACACACAGGACACACTCTGATGTGACACACTGAGTAAGAAGGGCTGAGCAGATGATAGTAGGATATGTAACAAAAATAAGGATGTTGTCTAGAGAATAAAGAGAAGTTGCTTTTTCCCTGCGGCAGGAGTTTCAGGTAGTGCACAAGGTGTACAAGTCTTCAAATCGCTCTTGGAGATAAATTTTTCTTAGTTTTTTTTTTTTTTTTCTTTGAAACAGTATTAATTTCTGAAATAATTATAACTTTTTTGGGAGGGGGATCTACAATGGATGTTAACTTTGGGATGTGAACTTAACCTTCTGTGAGTTATCCAAAATGCTGATCTTGTTACGTGGGAAATGCAGCTTGAGCCTGTGGTGGCTAACACTGAGCTGCGGCCCAGGTGGGCACTTTGCTGTGCGATCTGAGGTAAATGGTGGAGGCAGCTGCGGTAGTAAGGCAGACTGTGACTGGAATCTCTTTCGAATTAGTCCTTAGCAGCTGGTAGTCATGAAATGTGTTTATCAAGGTTGGTTGTACTACACAAAGCCTTCAGAAACGCGACTCCAAATGCATTTACCTACAGATGCTACAGCATGTCCACGTTGGCCTTCAGATCAGCGTAATTACGCAGCTTTGTCTGAACTCTGTTCAGCAGTGTCCTTTGTTTCTCTTCTGCTACGTTGCCTCGTGCACTGGGTATTAATATCTCTTTCTCCAAGGGTAGAGCCACAGAGTTGTCTAGCTTGAAGCAGTATTGTCTTCAAACCCAAATGCTACAAAGCTGAAGGTTTGTTTGAGGTGTCCTTAAGGAAAACAAACAAACAAACAAACAACTAAGATCTAAGGGTGGGGTGCTACTCTAAGGGATGTGGATTGTGTTGTCTTAACACTGCCACAGGACGGTGGATGCTGTGGGAGACAGTGTTAATAGAAGCTGATTGTTGAGATACCCCGTGTCCTATTTTCATCAGTTTCCTCCTGCAGTTCAATGTTAAACTCGGAAAGGTATATTCTCCTTTATTAAAAATAGTTAATAGGATTGAACTAAAGATTTAATATAATTATACTGAGTAAAACACTTAGGTTTTTTTAAACTCATTACTGTAGTGGTTACACAGCTGTGGGAATGCAGCAATGAGTAAAGGGCTGATACACAACAGGATATTGCATTTAGAAATGCATGCCACTAAACCACGATATTTACCGCTGTTATCAGTGACGTAAAGACGTTCTTCCTGTTTCCCTCCAGCGTCTGCTGTGCCTGGGCCTTCGTGCACTCAGAATCTCCTTTCTTTGGAGCTGGGTGCTGCACATTAGTTGTTTTCTGCCCTTGGTGGGGAAGGGACTGACAGCTCTGTTCTCTCCGTGCCTTGTTTGCCAGCTGTAAATGAAGTTCCCAGGAGAACAGACTTGTGCACAGGGAGGTCAGTGGGTCCTGGGAAGAGGCTCTGCTGAAGTAAGGTGCCTCTAATGGCACCTTACTCTAATGGTGGAGAAGGAGGAAGGGTTTGAAGGAGGGGCACAGCTACCTCACCCGTGTGAAGCCAATGAGGACACTGGTCTAACTTTCTGCTCCTGTTTTTAGAAAAAGTGCTGTATTTGATGGTATTTTTAGTATTATGGCTGCACTTCACAGTGATCAATTGCGAATCATAGAATCATAGATTCTACCAGTTGTTACCTTGTTTCCGGCAATAGAAGATCTCTGCAGAAAGCACTTGCAGATTTTAACTCCAGCTTCATGCCAAATGTGGGGAAGCTGGTGGCCAATATCAGCAATCATTAATTCCATTTCCACGGGGTAGTACAACTTGTTGAATGGACGCTTTCGTTAGGAGTTGACTGGTTAGTTAGTACGAAGCACGTTAATTAGCTTTTACAGGTAGAACCAAGGACAGCTTTTGCACTAGGAGACAGTGACAGCCATCCCTGCCAGAACAACTTTCTCACTCTGGGACTTGCTTCCCTTCAGTGATAAACGCAGACAGCACCAACGAGAGCAGTGAGCTGAGCACTGCAGCATGCTGCCTGGGGTGTGCTGTGCCTGCGCAGGAGTCCTTGGTGTGGGGCAAGGCGAGGGTCGCCTCCAGTGAAAATTGTATTTCAAAACTGAAATTTTGAGTATGGGGCTTCCCAGTACACGAGGGCGGGCTGATAATCGGAAGGTTGAAGCTCACTATTTAAAAACAATTCTGTACTCACTAATATTGCTAATTAACAAGAGGTTAATGTGTGAACATCTGCTTTAATTCATAATGCTTTAGTCATCTGTTTCTGTTGTTTTGTTCCATGTTTTGTTTCAGACATCATTTTTTTTTCATTTTTTTTTTTTCTCCTTATCCATCTTTAATTCTAGAACAACCAGAGAATGGTAATGATGCTACTGAATTGGGCAACTTTATCATACCTGAGATTAGTGTCACAAATGTGTCTGGAGAGAGAACCGGGAATGGGGAAAAGAGCAGAGCACTAGCAGAGAATGATGTTCAGCATATACAGGGAGTACAGGAAGCAGCTACAGATCCTAGAACTGACAGCAAAGGCATGCCAGAAATCAGGAGGCAAAAATCTGTAAGAAAAATGATGGAGGATGGAATAAACTCATCTGGCAGAGTGCAGTTTTAGCAGACCACTTGTAGCTGCACTCGAAGGTACCGCCGATTGAAAGGATCACTGCTGCATGTTGAAGAATTAAAGTATGCAGCTAATATACTTGCATGTGTAATAACACAAATGCATGTACT
Organism: Alectura lathami; assembly: GCA_013399715.1. Lineage (NCBI taxonomy): Eukaryota > Metazoa > Chordata > Aves > Galliformes > Megapodiidae > Alectura > Alectura lathami. Next base: position 325,225 of record VXAV01009611.1, on the reverse strand, counting down.
GCACACAGCTTTGTCTGTCCCCCAGACAACAACGACATACTTACAAGCAGATGTGTTTAATACGGAGGCCATGCACTGTGAGACTCAACAATTCCTGGAGTTCATTAAGCGTATTTATTGGATTTATAAAATCCAGTGATGAGTGGTACGAAGAATCAATTGAAATGGAAGTGAAAACTATCTTGTTGTGTGCCAAAGATATTCCAAATTCCACTGTGCATGGTATACTGAAGATTCCATGTTCCATTGTGCTCGAGTTTCCAACTCGTACCATGAGACCTGCGATGCAGAAAGTGACCTTTCAGTCCTAAAGCATTCTTGGGTTGCTGAATGAGCAGGTGCCGTGCTGGGTTTTCTGGGACATTGATCACAGATCGTTTATAATTAATGAGCTTTGCAAAATCATGTATTGGAGCCCTTGCTCAAAATGACACTTGCACTTCTTTTTAGTTTTGTGTGGTATCTTCTAATATGTTTCTAATATTCTGCATGAATTAACAATACTGCACTTCTTCAAAATCACTACAAAATGAGATCGTGGGCATGCTTTTTGATCTAGTTGATGCAGCATTATTTGCTGTAACTATATCCTAATGAATCTCGATTGCAAAATACAGTGTAATAGGTAAGTGTTTTGTCTTCTGCTCTCTGTGCTGTTGCTTTACGGCTTCATGCTTATAAGTATCGAAGTCTAGTAATACATAAAGTCAACATTGGTGAGAAAGGCAAAAGTTAATTCTTTTTTTCTTTTTTGTACCATGCAGGTAATACTGACTTAGGAATTGAAGAAGAACTGATAGAAGTATCTGAGGCCGATGAAGGGTTTTACTCTAGGGCTGCTTCTAGCACAAGTCAGTCTGCCTCATCTAACAGCAGCAACACAAGCAGTAAGAACCTTTTAGGGAAGAGCCAGCGAAGATCTGGAGGAAGCAAAGCTGGAGGAAAAGAAAAAGAAGGAGAAACCTGCAGAGAACACTTGTCACGAAAACAAACTCAGAGAGCCATGAGTGAAAATCTAGAGCTTGTCTCTTTGAAGAGACTGACACTGACAACAAGCCAGTCCCTGCCCAAGCCTGGTAGCCATAGTCTGGCCAGAACTACCACTACTGTGTTTAGCAAGTCCTTCGAACAGGTCAGTGGTGTCAGCGTTGCAAATAATCGTGGAGGTGTATCTGGTACAGAGGCGAACAGGTTCTCAGCTTGCAGCCTTCAGGAGGAAAAGCTCATCTATGGAACAGAAAGAACAGACCTTCCGGTTTTAAGCAAACAACCTAACCAGCAGCGGCCTCCCAGTATTAGCATAACTTTGTCGACAGATTGATGCCGTTAGACTGGCAAGTTTGGAAAACGGAATACGGGGTTCTGTGCTGGGTTCCGTACACTGAGCTCCTTAGTGTGTCCTACATTCTCATTCAGCTCACATTTGACAGTAACAGTGAATAGAGTTCTAATTATTTTGCGTTGACCTCTAATAACTTAGAGAGTTCCTCTTTGACTGACTGTACTTATACTCCTGATTGTTCATGACTTCATGCGGAGTTTACGGCCTTACCAAATTAATGAGCACTGATCATTTGTTTAGCCGCTGACCAAGATGTCTGGCTTTTTACAAATGCACAGTGTGGGAACAAATAGATCCTCTTTCCTGGATTCCACTTTTCGTTACTACTTAGTAAAAGCAGAACTGCAAGTGTCTCTTATTTAAGAGGAGCCTTACGGCATGAGCATAGAATTTTGGAACAGCATTGTAAGAATATAAACACTTGTGGGAGTTATGAGAAAGCTGTGCTTCCATGTAAGGTTAAAACTAGAAGCTTCAGGTAGTGTTTGATATTATGGTGGTTTTCATGAGCATACGTTGCAATGTTCATACCTCTGTATGCCAGTATGTGTCTGAGCTAGAAATGCATTTTGTTTTATATAAATGTGTCTTTGGGCCGAAAGTCGTATGGTAGCAGTACTTGTGGATGGCGGTCCTTAGCAACTGCTGCAGTAGTCGCTTTCTAGACAAGTGTGACTGACTATTCCTTTCAGGTTCTTAAATGTCAAGCACAAAACTTCTAATGGGAAAGTGCTGTTAGCAGTATTTCTATTATTTATGGGGAAGAGATGTGCTGATGTAAAGGTGTCATGTACAAAATCAGGTATGAACCCTTTGCACTGAATCAAGCAATTCAGGAGTGTAAACGCATTTAACACGAATTTGTTACTTGAGACAAAGAGAATACTACCAAAGGATTGTACTTCCAGTAACTTGCAAGCACAAAGGGAAATTGCAACGTAACTATAACTAGCAGTGTAGTTGCTAGCCTTCTGTATCTATTATTTTTTCTAGTTAGAAACTGTAAAAGAGCAACATGTTCAAGTTTTCCTAACCTTAGCTTGGTGACCTTGTTTGATACCAACTTGTATAAGCTTCAGACTTGAGTTAAAAAAGTGAAAATTGCTTGTGTAGAAATCTGGAGAAGCAATAGCTAACGAAACCACTTTAGTGCAGTGATTGTCTGAGAGCATATTACTGTCAGTGTGGAATCGGGACGGAGATCTAATGCGCAGTCATTCCCAACGGCCCAGGTTTCTGCAGTCAGTGATCCCTGGCCATCAAGAACACAGAGAGACCTCATAACAGACCAAACACTAAAATTCTGGCAGACTTTCCGATCTGCCTGGAGATCAGTTTGGATACCCCTTTTTACCTTACGCTGAAGCACAAGTAACTTCTAAGCAGCTAACGTTATTCAGGTTTATAGCTGGTTAATTAGTGAAAAGAGGTGCGAAGATGTAGCTGATAGGGGTGGCTGTGTAGTTCTACTTCTGAGACAGCAGACCAGTTGTGCACATTTCTTAATATTCATTAAACTCAGCAAAATAGCTGCGTCAGTCTGTGGGTGTTTGTCTTTAGCCATGCCGGGGTGTACATGAACATGCCACACGTTCTCATGTTCTTTGGTTTGTTGCGTAACGCTGTTTTATTCTAGTAATGTGGTATTTCACCTTCTTACAGTGAAGCGTTTTCTAATTGTACATGAAAATTCACATTCCTATTGTATAAACTACAGACTTGTTCAATGTTTAATACTTTGGCCAGTCAAATAAACTGGTGTTTTTTGAAGTTGCATATTTTTGTAAATATTTAGTACAGCAGAAAATGTTGCCTTTGTTTTTGTTTTTACAGGCTTTGAAATACACAGTAGATAACAATGTATTTGTTTCAAATGGACTAACAGATGTGGACTAATATAAGCGTAACAGGCAATAGAAGAGTTTTGGGTGGCTGATTGCAGACATTACCCAGCACTGCACACACTGAATGTTGTGTGTCTCTTCCTTTCCTTGACATTTGTATTAGATGTGATGGAGAAATAACCTGCAGAACTTGGAGCTCCTGATTTGTCCCTGCAGTGTCATATGTAACAGTACCGTGAAAACGCCTTAGGGTAACTAAAATGGAAACAAAAACTAGAATAGATGCATACAGCTGCATTGACAAACGTTAGCTGTGACAGTATGAATTAATGTGGCAGTATGTAAGCCACTTCAGCTGGAAGTCCTGAATTTTGGAGGATCTGAAATGCCAGAAGTGTAGATACAAAACACCACTGCAGTGCTGTTGGCTGCAAGTCAAACAGTGTTCAAGTTATTTGTATAAAATAAAAGGATAAACAAAAGATTCTAACTGCAGTTTTGCTTGAACTCAGAACAGAAACTGTCATTGGTACAACTGAAATTACACAAGGCTTCAAACTTCCTTTAGAAAAAGGTAAAAGGAAAGTTTTGATACCAGAGGCGGCTGCTGCTTCTGCACGTGTGTGACTTTGTGTAAGCACGTATGTGCGAGTCTCTGGAGCGACTCTGAGCGAGTGTTTGTGGGCTGACATCGCACCTCGATATTGACTGAGCCTCAGGAGTTTCTTTACCAATGAAATTGATAAACCTTCAACTGTGCTTCTTTTGTTTCTTCAGACGTATGAAAAAATGGGGGTGGAGAGGGAGGGCAGATCGGATTGTTGCCTGAATGTCCGTCGCGTGTTGCACTGCTTCCTCTGCACTGCTGAAGGGAGGGTGGGACAAGGAACGCGGCTATTAATTCTTTCTCGGTATCTCTGAAGTTTTGGAGGTGTTGGGTTTTTGGGCAGCGTCCACTCAGTTTAGACTGATGAAAACATGTATTAAAGAAGCAGAGGTCTGCTAGCAGTCCAGTGCAGGGTGTTCTGTGGTTCAATATTGCAGTGTACCCGGCAGTAGGTAGTTGTGATGAACGCGCTCCACGTGTCATGCATAGCTGCAACGTCCTGCAGGAAAAAATGTTATGTAGGAGTGAATTGTCTCGGGTTATAGTGAGAGAAGTTGTTGAATGCTGGCCTTTACAACTGACCTTGCTGTTTTAAATCAGTGGGAACTGTTTCCAATGACAACTTTGAACAGCAACGTTTTCAAAACTCTTGAAAGCTGAGGAGAAATGTTCTTGTTTAGAGGATCTGTAGCGTTTGTGCAAAAATTGCATGGCCTCTAAGCACTTGATCTGGAGCTCCAGTGAATTTTCTGAAGGGGATGAGATGTCGTTGAATTGTCCTGAATACTTGACAGATTCGACAAGGACAGAAATACGTAACTTTGAGCCACACTTCTCTCTCACAGGTCTCTTCAGATTTCTGTGAGGATTTCAGAAGTTTCTAACAATTGTTTGACGACTTTCCTCAGTGTTTGAGGCTTACGGCACTGTGTATATACATGTGGAACATGGCTGTTTGTGGGATCCTACTTCTAAGACAGCAGACTAGGCATGTACCTCTCTCAATGTTCATTAAAGTCAGCAGAACAGCTGCATCAGTCTGTGGATGTTTCCTCAACTGAGAGCCCGGGTATGAATCAATGTGCCACACTTGCTCACATTCTTCAGTTTGGTGTGTGACACTGTTTTAGCAATGCGGTGTTTCATTTTCTTACAGAGAAGTGTTTTCTGAATTATACATGAAAATTTGCATTCCTTTTGTATAAACTACAGACTTGCCTTGTTTAGTGCTTAATACTTTGGCCAGTAAAATCAGCTGGTGTTTTCTGAAGTTATGTTTTGGCAGCAAAAAAAAAAAAAGCCTTATTTATACAGGTTTAGTTGCAGTGCACATCAGGCAGTGATACAATTGCTCAGTTTCATTATGCATGCCTAGAAGCCACCCTGAGGCCGACTGCGCTGCTCTAAGCACACCGAACACCCACCTGTGCATGCTTGGGTTGTGTTTCTGTAGTCCTCCTTGGTCTGCTGCTTGCACCTCTGGTATGCTTCCTTCTTGTGGCCAAGTCGAATCAGGAGACCCTTGTCTGTGCATGCAGGCCTCCTGCTGGCTTTGCCTGATTTCCTTTGGGTTGGGGTGGGCCGCTGCACTGCACCCAGCCCTCCTGGGTCCCGCTTCTCTCCAGGAGAGCCTTCCATGGCTGTCTTCAAGCAGATTCCCTGAACAAGGCGAGGTCTGTTCTGGAGGTGTGGGGTTGTCGTCCTGCCTTTTGTTCAAGGTTCCTTCCCCTTCCCTTACAAATGCGGTCTCTGGTGCAATGCTGTAGGGAAACCTGCATGAATCGAAGAGCTTTTATAGAGCTTAAGTTTTGGGAGCACTGCACATTTTTTCTTTCTTTTTTTTTTTTTTTTTTTAATCTCAGATTTTTAATCTGTTCATGTGAAAGGATGAAGAAGGAAGTCTCAGATCCTTAACAGTTCACCCAACTAGGGTCAGGCTAGGAATTCCCAGCCAGAAATTTCCATTCTGAGGGGTATGGCTTGATGCTGTGTCTGTTCTGTGAGCATGCACTGAATGGCATCTGCTATTTCAGTGACAGTGAGTGAAAGGGGATGCTTAGAATGGGCTCTGGCATGGTTTCAGGTAGGAATAGTTACTGATTAGTGAAAGCGAGACTGATTTTTGAATCTCCTTTTTTCAAAATGTGGTAGTGAGTACAGAAGAAAGTGATGGTACCCCCAAAATACAGCCCTTAGTGGGGGATGAGAGTAACTGAAAGCCTGTTTGTGGGACAGTTTGGGGTGTGAGGGACATTTGCAGATGGCACAAGCATTTAGAAGTCAGACAGAGAAATAATGTTTTTCCAGGCTTTGCAATGCCTGCATTTAGTTTGCAGTAATTATTTTTAGTATTTTACATTAACTTAGCTCTGTACTAAAGGGGACTTCCATCTGCCTGTGTTCTCCCAGCCAGCAGCTGCCAGGTAACAAGCACACCTGCTGATCCGGGCGGTGGGAGCAACGCCCCTGCAGCACGGGCAGCCCTTGTGCAACCAGCCGCCTGCTGCAGGGCGCGCGCTTCGTTAACTCCGATTCTAAAGTGAGGGCGTGTTTAATTGCCTGTTATTCTAAGTTTCCTGGGACAACACTGAGGTGTAATGGTGTGGAAAGGCTCGTGCAAGCTAGGCTGAGTCACGCTGGGTTTCTGACAAGCTCAGTAGTTGTTTCTGTTGTTGTTAGTGCTGACTAACACTGGCACTCCTGTCTACGGCTTGTCGCCCTGAGCTGCGGTGGTGGATCTCTAGTGTGAGAGGGCAGACTGCTGAGGAAATGAGAGGGAATATCAGCACGCAGCAAGGTAAACGGGGCAGTGCCAGGTGTTGGCACAGGGAGCCCTGAGCGGGGCTGGGGTTTTCTGATGGTTCTGCAGCGCAAACAGCGAACCAACACAATGAATGAAGACTTTGTGTTGTGTCTGACAAGACACTTTGTTGGGGCTTGCAGTGTGAATATCATCTTTGATTCCTATCGAAGTAGGCACAGAACAGGGACTCATTTAAAACAGACGTATAAAAGCGTGCGTGCACTTTAACCTGTTATAGACGTGTACACACACAGACGTGGCTTCCTCCAGCTCCCCATCAACAGCACCACATCAAAGCCATCCAACACATTACAAGATGGGCAGACCCTCTCTGGCACATGGAACATGTGCTTCCCATCTCTCACTTCTTATCCTAAACAACGGCATGCGATGCTGTCTTGTGCTTCTTCCTCTTGAACAGAATCTCAATGTCCCCTTTCCCCCGGCACAGAGCCAAAACACTCAAATAAGCTTTGAGATCAACCATCTTAGCATAGCTCTGAATCATGTCAGCACCTGTCCTATTTTTGCTAAAGGAGGCAGGAGTCTGGGAAGAATAGACCTGACGTAGCAGTTTTGCTGGGCAGGAGGTAAAGATCAGCTTGGATGGGGGCAGGTACTGGGAGCTACAATTCAGCTGGATCTGTTTGGATTTTCTGAGTAATGGTGAATAGCTGCACTTTTACATGTCTAAAGCAGAGATGGAGGGAAGAACTGGAGCACAAATCTCCTCACAGCATTCTTGTTTCTGTCACTGCTTCTTCAGAATCTCATTTAAAAATACGCACTAGCTTTAGCTACTTTGGGGTTTAAAGGCAGAATAGCAGTAAGGTTGTTAAGGCATCATACAACTGAGTGATAGCTATTCAGCTCTAGCTGAATCCTCTGACAAACGTGAGGTTCTTAGCTACTCAGCCTGGGAAGTTGTTTCTTTACTGCCTTGCAGACTGCATCACATTGGTAGCTCTAAATGTCTTCAGTTATCTGTCAGATGTTTTTCCTGCTGGTAGTGTAGGAAGCCTTGCTGCAAAAGCATTGTCCTTGGCACCAAGGTGGACCTGACTTTTTCCAGTGCCTTTGGGTGGGCAGAGCTCTGCAGCGCAGGGAAGCAGGAGGCTGGCTGCATCTCTGGAGGAAGGGGCAGCTGGAGGGGCAATTTCAGAGGTCTCAGACTGGCAGTGGCACTGAGCCCAAGCAGTGCCGTGAAACACTGCTGTCTGGCCCCTGAGTGGTTGGTGCACTGCTATGGCATCGTCACCCGAAATCCTGCTTGTGTAGGGACAAGTGACTCGAAGAAATGACCGTCTGCCGGATCCCGTGCCATCACCCGCCCTTTCCCCGGAGCATGGCGTGCTGGCTGTGCGCAGCAGCGTGGTCCGTGCCCCGTTCCCATGAGTGACGGCACTCCTCTGCCTGGGGAGCAGCGCTGGGTGCCAGCACCGTGCTGCCTGCGAGCACAACCAGTTTTGACGCATTCTGGCAATGCTGAGATGAGTAACTTCTTAAATATGCCAACACAATTAGCTGCTAGGTAGATCCGAGGCAGTTGATGCCATAATTTAATTTCAGGCAGAAAGGTGGAAGAATATTCTATTTTGAGACATTGAACAGCTTCAATGTGCCTTGACATTCAGCGTCACGTTCATAATCCCTGCAACTACTCCTTCCTGCTCTAAAACCGGCACTGTGCAGCACGAGCACTGAGGGACAGCTTTGTTTCATGCCTGAAAGAAGGAACACGCTGCACAAAGCACGCTCTGTGCCGAGCTGCGTGCAAAGAAGTGAATGGAGAGCAAAACAGAAGCTTTAAGCACGGTTCAAAATGTCTGGTGTTCTTCCTCCAGGTACGGCCTGGTTCTGTTCCTGCCCTTTGTGTCACATCTGCTGCTCCGCACGGCCAGCGAGGGGTCGGGCAGCGCATGGCCCGAGCCTGCATCCCTCCCCACTGCGGCCCCCAGAGACCCCGAGGGTGTGCTCGGGTGCCCCGCTACAGCCAGCTCCTTACGCCAGGGAACAGCTCAGTGACTCGCAAGGTCAGGGGCTCGTCTCCTGTAAGCTTTTAATTATCACCACAGATTGAATTTCCGTGAGCCTTCAACCAAGTGTAACAGAAGCCTCCACGCTGTCTGCTGTGCTTGCTGTGAGGAAGTGCTTGCATTAAGCTTTTTTTTTTTTTTTTTTTTTTTTTTTTTCCTCACAGCCCAGAGAAGCTATGGATGCCCCTTCCCTGGAGGTGTTCAAGGCCACGTGTGCAGACACGTGGCTGTGTCACTCCTCCTTGCATTATGTGGCCGTGTCACACGATTGAACGCGGCACTGCTGGGTCTGGAAGCTGCGTGCCCCTGTGTGAGCTGCTTGGCTTGCAGCCTGGCTGCTCTCAGCTTCTCATGAAGGTCTTCTTCACTGCAGGAGTGGGGAGTAAGGGGAGGCCAAGCACCTGGCCAGACCTAACAGGCACCTCCACCCCCGCCAGCTCCTAGTGCCCACCTGTGCATACTGCTGACTGTAAGAGGGAAACACCTTCCAACACAGCAAAACTGCCTCTTCTGGTCTGCTTCGGTTGGCTCAATATTGGGTGCCGCACAAAAATGTGGTGTTTTGTGGTGACGCACTGTTAGCCCAGCTGATGAGGCTGTGCATGCTGCAGTCTGTGTTGATCAGCTTTATTCCCTGCTAACTAGAATAAACACTGGTGAGTAATGTGAGGCCTTTTGTTGAAAGGGCAACCGTCTTGACAACATTTGGTTGTGAGAAGGTGAGAAAATGTCCTGCTGTCTTGAACGAGAGGCGAAAATGCATCACTTACACATTTACCCACCCCTATGTGGGGGGCAGGGAGCTGGCTGGCGAAGGGTTTCTGCCAGCTTACACAGAGTTCTCAAAAGTATGGATGAAGTTAAAGGAAAAATACAGGATAATTAACAGTTTCCCACTTAGATACCACATTCTCCTCATGATGACTGCAGTCAGAAATGTTTGCTCCAGAAGAACAGCACATAAACAACCTGATTTCAGTAGATCAGAGCCCTGCTGAACATGCAAACGCATGCAACACAACAAAACGTATTTTTCCTCTCTGGATGTAGCTGAGTCAGTGCAGCATCGTTCAGATTCAGTTGTGTTTCCTCTGTCACCATGTAGGAGTTGGCTCTGGTCTTAACAGTATTTCCGCTCACCTGGAAGGAAGGTGGATGTTCTGTTCTCTGTCAGCAAGCATCCTGACTTCTGCATTCAGCAGGAGTGTCGTTATCGCTGCCCAGGAGTGAGGGCTGCCACCGCTCATCTTTGTGCGTTTCTGTTCCACCTGCCTGTGATGGAGCTTGCCTGCCCTCCTTTGGGTACACGGCTCCATGAATGTTCACCTCCTGCATGCAGGTTATCACCTGATGGTGATGGCCTGAAAGTGATGGCCAGCACTGAGATACTTTGCGGAACCAGAGCTTCCAACAGGCGAGCTGTGCACCTTCTGCAGCGGCAAGGTGAATATGCAGGTCCGAATGTTTTGCTCTGCTCAGTCCTACGCTTTTGGGGGTGTGGGTCCAGTTTGGGGGCATCCCTGGAGTCTCCTTTCAGCCATAATGTGGCTGCTCAGAAGGAGCATCACTGAGCTGCAGCCCCTGAGACATACGAGTGGCTGCTGTTGGCCTCCAGGTGTGTGTGAAGCCACAAGCAGGAAAGCAGGAGCCCGCTGGGAGTCGTTCTGTGGTGCTGTGCTCCATGAGGCCGAGATGAGTATCACTCCTCAGAAGTATTTGCACTTCTGAAAGCACAGGGATCTATCTGTGAGCTGGTATCTGCTCAAACACCAGACTGTTCAGGGCAGCGCTCCCAGAAATGTTGGTATTCATGCTGAAAATGTAAGTGTTCATGCATCCCACTGCCTGCATTTGTCTCTTCAGTTCTGGCACAGGTTTGCTTTCTCAGACTGACACAAATAACATTCTGCCTTTCCCGTTTTACCCAGACGTGGTATTTGCAGCGTGTGTATCTGCCTCCAAACTGCACGGATACCAGCCCTCCCTGAGGCTGCTCCTGGTGAGCAGTGGCAGCCTCCGTGCAGCTGTTTCCAGACTTGGAAACTGCAGCGACAGACAACAAATAGGGATGAGTTGTGGTGACAGTGTTTGTATTTCTGGGCTGGCAGCTGTAACTGCTCTCACAGTCTGGCTTACAGAAGCCATATATGAAGCACGTTGTGCAAGGCACCACTGCCATTTACAGCCCCTGTGGAGGAGGGATGTGGAATATCCCAAGCGATCAGGGTAGAACCAAGAGCGTGACATAGCAGCACTGAGCTCCCAGTGTTATGGCCTGCGGTCAGAGGAGTTTACTTCTTCTCGTCACACGATGCACCGCGTGCTGTCAGATAACACGGGGTCTTTTGGCAGCGTTCATCAAACCCTTTGCTTTCCGAGTCGACAGAAACTCGGTTGCCCTGAGGTGGCTGAGGACAAACTGCGGTTTCTGGCTGCAGCACAAGCCCTCCCCTGGAGGAAGGAGCCGATCCCACCAGCCACAGGTGCTGTTGCAGTTCCAGTGTCAAGACACTGACTCAGTAGTTGCTGTTTCTTCTCACCGGCCTGGCCAGGAAGAAGTGCCTCGCTGCCGAGCTGCAGCTTTTCCTAACGCTCTGTAGGTTGCTTGCCAAACTTGCTGGCTGGGAGCGTGGACTTGGCTTCCGCAGAAATGCCAGCGTTTTGAAATGCTTGGTTACCAACTTTTGAAAGAAAAAATCATCAGAAATACTAGTATGTGTACATTTGCTGTTGCTGCATGTGTTCCATTAAAAATATGTAAAAGGAAAGAAGGATGATCAGAATTAACAACATTGCAATTAAGCCTACTTGTGTGACCTACAAAACCAAGGAACGATTTCCCTGAAAAATGTTGGAAGTCAGATATTTGCCTGATGAAAGGATTGATTTTGAGGTAGGATGATTTTTGATGGAAAGTTGGCTCTGAAAATTTATTCCCATTAATGCCATTCCTGTAACTCACGTCTCACTGCTGAACTGAACATCCTGCATTTAACGTACACCGGTGTGCTGTGTGTTCTGCTGCTTACCCTTCAAACGACTGCAGCAGTGCTGAATGTGTTTGCTAATGCAAAATGATTCCCCAGGAGGTGACATTTCTGCACAACTCACCTGTGACATCTCCTGCTCCCTCTCCTGGCCACACCTGCCAGCCCCCAAACACGCTTGTGAGCGTGACCAAATCCTGGCCCTCTGGATCAAAGATCTGCCCGCGTCCTTCTCTGGCACCATGGATCTGGGTTGCTGCGGGCCGTTGGATGCCAGTATTTGAGCATCCTGCCACCTCTGAGCGTGCAGTGACTTGGGCCGGTATCTGTGCTTGAGTACTAAGCATACTATAAAAGTGCACAACAGCCACAAAAGCAGAAACTACTAAGGAAACTAACACCAAAAAAGCCGTGTAAAAAGGTGAAGAATCTTCGGTGCAAATGGATGTATTGCTGGCTTGGAGCCAACTGGGGAAAAAAGAAACTCCTATCCATAGAACCCCAGAAGGGGTGACAGAAGCTGCAGCAGACTGTGGGATGCTGAAGTATGTCAGGGATGAGGTTTGTGATGAGCAGCTCCAGCTGACTGAAGCAGAGCCTGCTCACGGGTAGCAGACTCCCTGAACTTCTAAACAAGGAATAAATCGCGGGATTCTCGGCTACTGGTGACAGAAAGTGTAAATATATGAAATTGCTAAAAGGGAAAGGCACGTGAGCATTCCGTTAAGGGTACTGGCAACCTGACAGCAGCGGGCTTTACTTCCAAGTGATGTGGCAGGATTTTTTCACAGTTGTTAAAGCTCCCATATTTGAAAGTATATTACCAAAGCAACTGACTTTGATCATACAGGACTGTGGAAGTGTTACGCATGGTGTTTCTAAATTTATTTGTTCTATTTGTTTATCCAAAAATCAGAGCACTATGGCAATAAAATACTATTGTATTTTCCATCACAATGCCAGTTTTTTTTCAGATAGTAGCTATCTATCCGTATGTTTCCACATAAAGAAATAGAGCAAAAAGCTTTTGGTCACTCTCCTTACAGCAACAGCGACTGCTCTAAGACAGTTATTCTGCATCAGCTGCAGCTCCCTCAGTAACTGAGATGGGCCTGCTCAGCAGCACAAACACGGGCGTGCGTAACAATGACATTTAAAACAAGAGTGCAGAGGATTTATCTACCTCTTTAATCCAAAGGGAATTTTACCCAGAGAGTTTCTGGTTTTGTTATGGAGCAAAAGGTGAACAAAGCCACCTACAAGCTGGGAAGATGGGCATGGGTCTGTCTGAGGGCAGATGGATGCTGTCCTTCCCATGGGCCCACATCTCTGTGTCAGTCCTTCCGTTGTATAGGACTCCTGCACTGAGACTGAAGGCTGCTAGTGCTGTTGGAAGGGACTAAGAAACGAGATTCACCAAAAGAGCTAAAGCCTCTGCACATTGAAATACATCTGAAAATGCTTGAAGGCATTGGCGCTACGCTGGAATTAAGGTTTAATTTTAAACTTAAAACATGGTAATATTATATGTATTCTGCCTCAAATCAAGCACTTGCCCTGGGAGTATGAAACAATTTTTTGGAAATCTGCAGCTAACAATTTGTAATTAGGGATGAATTAAAGATGTCTGCCATTGGAAAACACATTTCTTAAAGCAACAGCTTTAGATTATTGAACCATTATCGTCCTTGCTTCCTCCTGAGCTAACGGGTACAGAGTTTCTTTCTGCAGAAGTAAACGCCTTCAGCTGGCAGTCATTCTGAGAAGAGGAGAGCTTACCGTGTACACCAGAGAACATCAATATCTTCCCTTTTCAACTGCATCTCCAGGCCTCTGTGAGCTACAGAAAGTGATGAATATTTGGAGACGTCAGCGCTTTGTGAGGTACAAAATCATGAAGCACACAGAGAACCCTTCAACCTGCTTGAATGTAAAGGAATAGATTCTGGGATAACTGCCACATTGTACTTTAAATCACTGCCAGATACTTGTGACTCTTATTTTAACACAATTTGTTTGGAAATAAACCAAAAATGAGTAACACAGTAATGGGTTATGCAGTGTTTCAGTCCAAACCGCAAGTGCCCACTCGCTTGCATTCTAACTTACGATTCTCAGCGTGGTCCTTTTCCTTGGAGTTATACACTAATGACTAACCCACACCGTCAGCACGATGGCCACTGCAAATTGGCAAAAGGAGAAAAAGGAAAAAAAAATGCAATGTGCAAAGTGCTCATTCACTCTGCAAATGGAGTTTTTAATATGCAGCACCAAATGCTCTGTGGTAGAATCTTACACAAGCCTCAGAAATGGAGGGCTTCGTGACGGTATGCCTCCAGTCTGTTCTAGAAAGGGAAAGAACAATTCATGCTAAGGCTGATTTAAAAAAAAAAAAAAAAAGCAGAGTCCTTTTATACTTAAAAAAGCTGTTACAATGGGTAATGACTTCATAAGAGAGCATATAAAGAAAGTAAAATCCATCTGTTAAATAAAATTAGTGACTATGTTCAGCTATTCAACTTGGTGCCTTACTGAAGGACAGCACTTAACAATGAGTCACACAGGTCCTGTGAATGCCACTGACCACAGGCAAACAGGATGAGCTCGGTGAGTTAACAGGAAGCCTCGTGTTTCGCTCCTGGTCTAAGAGGAAGGGAGGGGAGGAACAATGTACTGGCACATCTTCATCCTTCACCTGTCTGCAGGCTGACTTCTGAACCACACATTTCCTAGAGCCAAGACTGGAACGGCTTCGGAGGTCTACACAGAAAGGCTCATTCCTTGGAGAGTGTACAGCCTAACTGAAAGAATGACAAATACGCACAGAAATGCAGAGTAATTGTTTTAATAACAACATACTGTTTTTTAAAGGATCTGATCTGACCCCTGCCCAGCTTCCTGGGGTCACCGTTCTTCTCAAGACCTGTGCTCAGCCTCTCAGGTTGCCCGTCTGTTTCACCAGTGGAAGCTCCTCAGCAGCCCGGGCTGCTAGCCATCATTGCCACCGTGTTTGTGTCAGTCAGACATGCCGCAGTTTCTTTATGCCAAAGATTTGTTTGAGCACTGGACTAGACCTCGGAAATCTGGATTTTGTACTCGTCTCTGTGGGTCACCCGGATGGAGAACTTGCAAGGCCACCTCTTTGCTCCTCAGTTTCTTCATCTCTGAAGCGAGGACAGACATCCACTCACTTTTAAAAACTGCTTTAAGATGTACACGAGTAATTAATTAGCAGTGTGCATTCTCCCTGTGAACAGCATGCCGCTGTTAACAAACTGACTCATCCACTTTCATATTATCGTCTTTATTTAAACATTCACTATTTCTTCTGCGACACAGCAAACAGCTGTCTATTTGTCAAACAGCAGTCGTAAGGAAGCCTTCATCCAGAGCAAGAGTAATTGGAATCGTAGAGAAGTGATGGGATTGCCCTCGAGGGACTATATTTTAAGTTCACGAAATCAAAGTAGCAGAAATAGTTTCCAATTCAAGTCTGCCCTCCGCTGGCGTTAATGAAGCACTGCGAATAAAATTTGAATCAATATTGTCTGTATGTAACTAATTCGATGGAGGCTGACAATTTATTCATTGAGACCTTTAGTCAGCTTTTCTTTTTCCATTTTTTAGAGTAGCTAAATAATTTGTAAATATCTTTTTAAAGACTCATCTAGGCTCACATGTGAAAGGAAAGAACGTTTATTACTATGTTTATTTTAGAGAGAACTTTCCATCACAAATCCCACATGCAATTAACTCATCTCTTAACCCAGAAGAACTCATTTTCTTTTTTATATTTAAAGCAGGAAGGCAATTGTGAGAAAAAAAAATAAAAGCTATCTCCGTTATACTTACTCATGTACATTCACGTAATATGGCTTCAACCCCGAGGTGACATTTGTGCCTGGAATACAGACTTTGTACCGCTATGAACTGGAAGATGAGGCACCTCTGGTTCATTTATCTTGCCATCTTCATTACACTACACAGCATTTATTCTCCTGCAACTGCTACTTAAACCTAAAATGAAGGAGTAAAATACAGCTTATTTGGATGCATATTTAATGTGCGCTTGAATAAAAGTAAAGAAAAAAAGTATTACAGAGCAGTCATTTTCATCGGGCCTTTTGAATGCCTGAAAATCAGGCTCAGGTTCACAGTCTGTGCCAAGAATGCCTAACAGACTTTCTAATGCAGAACACCAGGAATTTTCAGAAGTTCGTTGAATGTCCTGTGCATCTGATAAAATTCTTGCTGAAATGACCATCATGCAAAATAAAAACTTTAGAGTCCTTATAACATTTTATAGGAAGCAGTAACAGGCATATAGCAAATCTGTCTTTTTTTTTTTTTTTGTCTTTAGGTAGGAAGCTATGCCAAAGCCTACTTAGCAATCTCATTAATTTGTGCCGTCTGTACTGCTGCTACAAATCATTCTCCTAAAGGGGACTCAAAAACCCCCAGTATCTAGAATGACTCGATTTTGCCCTTCTAGGAGATCAGCTGTTGGAGTTTTTTGATAATCCCAGCCGAAACGCACCAGCACTGCCACACTGAAACTGGTGTGTATTTCCCTGAAAGGTCACTACTGTTCCCTGATTGCAGGGAAGAGCCCAAGACAAGACTGCAGGTAAGTGACTGTGGCTGTCCATATGTCAATACTGAAAGAAGATACTCTGTAGAAAGGAAGCTGTATATGAATCCTAATTAATATTCTTTCTTTCCAAATGCTCCAGTTCCCAACGAGAAATATTTCATTTTTCACACACAGTGCTGTCAACCAATAGCAAAGACTGACATTCTCAGTTTTAAGGTTGCCTAATCTCAATTAAATGTAATAAGATTAGAATTGGTATTAAAAAATAAAATAAAATAAAAATACTAACAGTGAAGACTGTTTTGGAAATTCAAATATAATCACTCTTACCCTCATCTTGTTTCAATTATAGTAAAAATCTGTCTAAAACAATTATCTTTTAAATCCTGTAAAATCACAGGTGCATGCTCTTACAATGACATATTCTTCAGCATCAAAATTCTAGCTGACATTTGTTGACAAGTCTACATTCAGGTATCTTTAGAGGAAAATCTCCCTAAAGCTACTGAAACCTTCACTGCTCAGATCCTTAAAAACAAGCAAACAGCTAAATTTAAAAACAAAGAGTGAACGAATACGGATATTCGTTTTGGCCTCAGAAAATCCTTTAATCCATCAGACTTCTGCATATCACCGTAAGTATGCAGGAATCAGATGAGTGTTTTCATCCCTGGCCAAGTACTGCAATGGTAAAGCATGCATATAAGAATTGTTGCATTTTTAAAGTAATGACTTCAAGTGGTAGCAGTACCTTCAGCGTAACAGTCCATCCTCATTATTCACTGAAGATGGGGAGAATGGGAAGTTCAGGCTTCAGATGACAGTAAAGTTGTGCCGTGGATAATATTAGATTTTTTAAGCACCACGGTGCTTTTTTTTTTCAAAGATGACTGAAAACAGAGAATGGCTCACCTCAGACTACTGCTTCTCCTTCACTGGCCTCAGGGGCTGTAATGAAAAATAATCATTGTGTTTGCACTCAACTCCATGCTGACATTCTATTTTATTTTTACATAAATTAATAGTATAGTTACTGTATTAGATGTAAAAAGATCCTACACATTGCCTTTTGTTTCCACCTCTAGAGATTCACCCAGAGAGGTGAACATTTTACTAACTTTCTAGGTACACATCTGGAAACACAGATTCTCTTGGAAACACAGAATCACAGAATATCCCAAGCTGGAAGGAACCCACAAGGATCATGGAGTCCAACCCCTGGCTCCACACAGCACCACCCAAACCCAGACCCTGTGTCTGAGGGTGATGTCTAAACGCTCCTTGAACTCCGGCAGCTTGGGGCCGTGCCCACTGCCCTGGGGAGCCTGTTCCATGCCCACCACCCCCTAGGGCAGAACCTTTTCCTAACCCCCAGCCTGACCCTCCCCTGACACAGCTCCATGCCATTCCCTCGGGTCCTGTCGCTGTCCCCAGAGAGCAGAGATCAGCGCCTGCCCCTCCGCTCCCCTGTGAGGGAGCTGTAGGCCGCCATGAGGCCTCCCCTCAGCCTCCTCTGCTCTGGGCCCAACAAACCAAGGGACCTCAGCTGCTCCTCATACACCTTCTCCTCCAGACCCTTCCCCATCTTCGTAGCCCTCCTTTGGACGCTCTCTGACAGCTTTATGTCCTTCTCACACTGTGTGACCCAAACCTGCACCCAGTGCTCGAGGCGAGGCCGCACCAGGCAGAGCAGAGCGGGACAATCCCTGCCCTCGCCCAGCTGGCAGTGCTGGGCCTGGTGCACCCCGGGGTACAGTTGGCCCTCTGGGCTGCCAGGGCACGCTGCTGGCTCACGTTCAAGTTGCTGTCAGCCAGAACGCCCAGACCCCTTTCCACGGGGCTGCTCTCCAGCCTCTCATCCCCCAGTCTGTATCGCCATATACCCAGGGCTGCCCTGCCCCAGGTGCAGAATCCAGCACTTGCTCTTGTTAAGCCTCGTGGCTGGTGGTTGCCCGTCCCTTCGGTTTGCCAAGATCTCTCTGCAAGGCAGACACCCAATCCCATACAGCAGCCAATGGGTATCACACAGAAATTCACATGAAAGAGACAGTAATCCAGACAGAAAAATTTTAATCGCGTCTCTGCTCTATATTTCAACTATGTTTTGAACATATGCTAAATTAAAACCCCCAAACATATTTAACCCCAAGCAGTATTGCTCTTACAACAACCAAGAGAAAAAGAGACATCTCAGAATGCTGACATTTCCCAAGTGGCATAATCACACAACCTTAGCCTTTTTTATTTATTTTGACTGTGGAGCTTTCCATTTTGGTTTGTCTCTGTGAAACGTGCTCTCCACAAACTGACAAGGTGCGCTTCCCAGAGCAGTGGTACTGCACAGGAACTGGGATTTATTAAACCAAATAAATGGAATGGAAGAAAAGGACCATCACTACTATGGCACAATAGAAAGTTTAATCACAAAGTAAAAAATATAAAGTATCTATTAAAAAATATCCATTCATAGTGATGTAATTTGCGACAGTTAAACCAATTTAACTCAAAGAAGACAGAGCAGTTTAACCATTTGATCAGCTGCTTAGTATATTTGATCTTCTGAATCCAACTAACACTAGTATTAATTTAATATTGATTAAAATATTAGAGATTAATTAATAGTAATTAATAATCCCATTTACACTAATATTGCCTAAAATTGAGGAAAACACCTTCTGAATCTAATTCCAATAGAAGGAGTCACATTTTACTGTAATATTTTGTAAGAGATTGATCACAAGCCGTGTGCTGTAACAAACAGTTGGTTTGCATGTTTAGCAAGAACAAGCTGTGACAGTAACTACATTTTTTTTTTCCCCCTTCTACCTCCCCCAGCTAAAACCCCAGGAATCCCAGCTGACTGCTTAGTAGCAAATAAGAATCCTGTCCTTACGGAAAGCTGCCAAAGACCAGAACTACTTGGAACTTCTAGTTAGAACATCCAAGCCAGCAACCAGCTAATAAGCTGATTTCCCCACCAAAGAAATTGATCTCCACTGAATATTTTATGCATACAAAATATGTTAAAAGCACTTCATGGACGGGGCTGCATGTAGAAGAATCTAAAAGGAATCCCTTCTTTTCACTCACTTGGAAGCCCCAGAATCTACAGGCTAGTTTCCAGAACCAGAAACTACTGCAGAATTTCTGTACTAATACCCAGAAGCCACCATAAACTTCCCCCAAATGTGATTCTGGCATCTCGTAGGCAAGGAGTGGAAAGATCTAAAACTGTTTGTGCTATCCAGTGCCAGTGGGTATGGGATTCACAAAAGAATTGATGCATGGTATGGTACTACACGATTCACCATCTTTGAAGAGTATTTTAGAAAAATTGTTCCTCGGAGGGCAGGTGACACTTTTAAGTTGAATATGACAGGCCATCACCGCCAAATGAACGTGTCTCTTGCACCGTGGTAGTTCAGAACAATGGGCGTCTGTCACTTTGAATGCCCGCACAATTCTATGCACAAATACCAGTTTGAAAGGTTTGACAACAGTGATAGACCAAAAAAAAAAAAAAAGGAAAGTTAAACCAACAGAAAGGCTTATTACTTCAACTTCAAATTCCCAGCTTTAACAAAAGACAACCCCTAAAAAAATTTAACAATAGACACATAGTACTCAGTCTCAGGAGTGAAAATACAGCAATCCACTGCTGCACAAGTACCAGCCTGGGCGTGACAAAGCAGGAATGCGTGACCTCACTGGAAGTACAAATTCACCTTTAAAACCAACCAGAAAAAAACCTACAGAAACTTCAGAGGCGGTTCCATCTTTTATGGGTGAAGTGTCTGCATTATCGGTTGCCTAAGACTGCCACACAAAAGCCTTCATTAGTATGTCCCATAAACTCTGGATTTGTTACTGAAAGTGCTCCGTTAAGCTGGAGGCACTACTCTCAGTGCTTGCTTGTTAATTGTTCGCTAAACAATTAACTGGAGAAAGCTCTTACTGCAAGATGACGTTGGGAACACTTTCCCTTTCACAGCAAAATGAAGTACTTGTTACTAGTATTTTTCTACCTATCCCAGCAGCTTACCTGCTGCAGAACAAGTGGGATAAGCCAGAACTGATTGTTGGCAACCCTCATTGAGCGTGAAGTCAATAAACACGCCACGTGGTTCTAGGACTGCCATTATTTGGAGCACACTTTCTTGGCCCCCAGTGGCTGAGAACATATGAAGGCATCCTCTTTTTGAGGCGTAGTCCCACAGTCCCTTCACCTACTGATGAAGCACAGCACTGGTGCCTAACCATCAGGGATACGCTATTCAGCCACTCAGGAGGCCACTCATGGACTCGAAGCCCCAGCCTTCCCTGGCAGACGTCACTGGGTATGTCAGCCACGAAACTGATGCCTCCCACCATGTGTTTAATGAATACGAAAGCACAGCACACACGCACTGGTTTTCACGAGGAAAGGCTGTCTGTGCGTTCTGTACCATGGCAGTCAGCAACTTTGTCGGCACAGCACCAAAACACTCCTGTATCCACCCCATTTTGCCTATGGGTAGACGGTGGCAAAAGCAAGCTGAGGGCCACCAGGATTGACCGTAGCTTGTAGTCAGCCACCTGTCCATACCTGGGAAGCAAGAAGCAAGCTATGAACTTGTAATTTCGTTGTCTCTGACGGGCAGAATATGCATCCATGCACTGGAAGAAGAAATGAGGAAAAAGCTATTGGTGTAAGTTTTGTTTATTACAGTTTCGGATTTTTTTTTTTTGGATCTAAAAGCACTGACCTTCTGTTATTCTTCATGTGATGAGTGGCTTACAGAACTGCAAGTTATCTATTGCCTTAGGCAAACCAATGCATAATATACAGAACCTTGTGTCTGGTCAGCGAGCTGTGACTACAAACAAAACAATGTGGATTTTTTCACTGCCACGGGCTGCAATTTCTCTGGTGACATATTTTTCACCCCCAGACTTTCTGTACGCCATTAAATCCCCTCCAAACTACAACAGGAGTTTTGACATAAGGTTAGCAGCCTCGGTGCAGATCGCCAGCCTTAGTGCTGCTGCTATGTTGGCGGCATCAGGAACCTGCAGGCCTGGCTCCAGGAACCAGCAGACCATCTGAGAAAGAACGAAAGCCGTGCGGGCAGCACAAGTCTGGCTGCGTCAGCGGCACCGACGTCGTGCAGCAAGATGTCCCCTCGGCAGCGGCGTCACGCTGACAGCAGCTGGGTGGTTTGGGCACTGCTAGGAGGGGCTGCAGAGACTTGGCGCAGAGAGGTCCGCCAAGAGAGGCGCTTACCCAGGCTCTGGGGCTGAAAGGACAACAGGCCATCAGCCCCGCATCGGCACTTTTCCAGGCGTTTCGGCCTAAAACCAGACCGCCCGTCCCTCAGCACTGCTGCAGAACTTCCAGCCCCCGGTTCCAATGCCACCCGCAAACGCTGCTCTCGGCGCTCCACCGCTGCCCTTCACTTACCGCAGGTCACCACCTCCAGCCTCCGCAGGAGCGCCGTGCGAGCCTCGAGCACATCGGGACAGAAAACCCAACACGCCAACGGCCCCGGGCGGGCGAACCAGCCCCACCGCTCCG
>VXAV01009611.1:286990-302944 GCA_013399715.1 Alectura lathami | reverse complement strand
GGAGGAGGCCGAAGATGGCGGCCGCGGCCGGCGGGGTGGCTGTGGGGCGGCTGTCGTGTGGCCCGTGGCCGTTCCCCCGAGCTGGGGCTGTCGGCCGTGCTGGCTGGAGAGCCTGAGCCGCTTGCGTCTGCGTGCGTGCAGCAGGCCTGGCTCTTCTGCCCCCTGCCCCTGTGAGAAAGGGCCCCAGGCAGGCTGGCACGGGCGTCGGTCTGGCGTGCGCTCTGCCGGGCCTTTTGGGGAGGCACCTAAAACAGGCAGCGCCCCTGCCCTGAGTGCAGACACGAAGGCGAGCCGGGGGCTTGAAGTGTTTGCAGGCAAAGCTGGTGGGGTGTTGTAGTCAATTGAGGGGAATGCAGTGTACAAACCCGGTGTAAAGGGCTTTGGCAGCTGATAGATGGCAGTCAGGAGGAAGCTGCACTTGTCAACACTTACACACATGCTTTAACAGCTACAAGAGGTCTCTTCGAACACTGCAGGTAGAACCAATTGGCAGTATTAGGTTTAGAGCTCATCTGTGCTCCTGTTCTTAGTCTACTGATTATTTTAAAATTGATTATTTTGGGGTGGGAATTTCAGCAGTGTTTTGCACCTATTTTTGCTCTTGCTGAGGTTTCCAATTGGTTTCACCTTTATGGCAGTATCAGAGCTCTGTGCTGTGAGGGACACCGGAGGGAATTATGTGACTCGAAGGAATTTATTTCAGGCCATCTTACTGTTCTTCCAGTTGTAGCACCGTCAGAGTGCCTAGTCTATTTCTGTCATATAACTGTAAGAAGCTAAACTGCAGTGGTTTAATTTCACACCTCCAAAAAGTAAGTGTGCTGTTCCACATCTGCATTGCCTTCTTATACACTTGCCTGCTGCAACAAATGGAAGGACAGTATGTAAGTGTACACAAGTGCCACTGTTGCCTGCCATAGATGTTGGCATGCACTCCGAAGTCTGTAGAACTGAAGGAACCTCTTGCACAGGGAGTACAAGTGTGGTATGTGCAACTCCAGGTCATTGGTCAGGGTTTTTTGCTATGCTTGCTTTGAAGTGGCTGCCCCTGTTGTCAGTAGGTAAATTAGACCTGTGTAGTTCTGTTAAACTGGCTTGCTTATTTAAAAGTACTAGGAAAAAAAAAGCCAGAAACATTCCCTAAATCTGTTTCACACACCCACAGTATAACTGCTAATACAACTTCATAAATTTTAAAGCAATGTTTCTGGAAAATACGGCAACGAAAGGAACTGGGTCAGAGTGTTTGATAGTCTCAGATCAGACAAGGTTATCTTCAAAGGGCAAGCCTAGTGCCGTGAAGTTAATGGAAGCTTTTCCATTAACCATCGTGGCCTGCGTTGCAGGCTAGAGCTCTGTCATTGATTATTTATAGTCTGTAAAGGAGGGAAATATATTTCCCATACAACATCCATTTCTATAAAGCAAGTGTAGGAGAGTGTGTTGAGCAGTGTGTGTCCTGTGTAACTGTGCTTGAAGACCTCATGTACAGTCCAGCAGGCACAGCTGTTTGGTAAATTGAGCCTTGGCGTTGCAGAACGCCTGTTAAGACTCGTGGTGGGTGCTTGTAGCAGTTACAGGCGCCCCTGCTGATGCCGTCTCACCGCGTTGCTTTCTGAACAGCACTTAGCATCTGCATTTGTGGGTATATGTGTGTGCGTGCATGCATGCTTGGTCTTTGGGGTAAATAATTTCCATCATTCCACATAGCTGGTTGTCCCAGAATTTTAAGTCAGGTAGAGACACAGGTAAGAGTTAAGCAAATAAATAAATGGTACGGTTGTATTTCTTTTGCCTGCTGTCTAACCCTGACCATGTTTAGTTTATGCTGAGGTGAGTCCGCATGAATCACAGCTCCCTGCTCTTTTTTATTGCAATTTACTGAGCTGGAGTAATTTGGCAGTGTTTTAGCTGTGCAGGAGTCTACACATACATGTGTGCATTTATCCAAGGTATGTTTCTTTTCAGGTTTTAAGAGGGGTGCAGATCCTGGAATGCCCGAGCCGTCAATCTGGAGGTATGTACCTGTCCAAATGTATGCGCAAAAGCAGCGCAGATAGTTACAGCTTGAGGCGTTACCTCTGGTTGTTCACACTGGACAGTAAGAGCTGGGAAAGCTGCTGTCATCTGTGGTTTTTAATTGTTTTGGGTGGTAGCGTGGCTGGTCACGGTTCTATTTTCCACATAAACCCAACCTAGAAAACATGTCAGAACGGCAGTTCGTGGGGGGGCCTTACTACTTGCTCTGAACCTTGCGCAGGTTTTAATGCATGGCACTTCCTGGACCTCTGGGGCGGAAGCTGCCCTTCTGATCTGTTGTAGGTGTGACTTACGCAAGTTTCTTTCTGCACCTAGGAAAAACTAATTAGATTTTAACATGAATTTAAAACAAAGCCCATTTCCTTTTCCTCTTTGCACATGTGATAGTAAACCTGCATACAAGCTGCCTTAAAGGGATATGGCCCTCAGTACCTGGCATTGCAGTGAATCACAGTGCGTTTGCTCATGTTGCCTCTGTCGCGGGACTGTTTCTTAGTGCTGCAATCCTAGCGTTAGTAATACTTGAATTCATGAGGTATTCAAATTTTATTGGAGAGTTTCCATGGGCCAAACTCCTAAAATTAAGATTTTGAAGGATGTGTGGCTCTTTTAATGATCTCGAAATTACTTTGATTGCTGCACAGAACCAGGTACTGCTGAGACCAATGATTGATGGGCTGCATTGTTTGCAAAGTCCTGTATTAACTGTTGCATCCTCACACAGTCAAAATATATAGAGATGCCATTTTTAGGCTTCTGCAATACAGAAGAGCTACCTCTAAGGGTAGAAAATGGGAGAAAAATGTGTCAAGACCATGTTACAGTTTCACTAAGATCTCCTGTTGCCATTTGCGAAGTTGCTAGCTTGCTGGCAGTGTCTCTGTGTTTAGTTTCACTGTCAGCTTGAGACTTTTTTTTGTGTTTTGAGTGTGTCTGCACAGCACAAAGTATGTATTTGGTACCACAGCATGTGTACGGATACCAGAAATCTGTCTGGGTCTGGTCTGAGCCTCACAAGTGCTTGTCTTCCTGGGCAGGTAGCTTTATTTCCGTGTTTCTGTGCGGTAGCATTTATTCTGTACTTTTATAGGGCTGCTGCTTCTGCCTTGTTTTTTCAGAGAAATCCATTTGAAAACAAGCACATACTGCAAATCTGACTTTCACTTCCTTCCCCCCTCCCCTTTCAGTCTACTTTGGGGATGAAGGATGTGGCTGTCCTGCTCTGGAAGCAGCCGGTGGGCAGAGGAGGTGTCTGAAGATGGGTACGTTCCACAGGAGGCGGCGAGCGCTTCCACCAGCTGACTCGGGCAGCTTGCTGATGACGTAGGCTGTACATACAATGACATGGAGTTTAAGTGGACCTAACTTATTTGCATTACGGTGTAATTAAATAAATAGTTTGAACGGATGTGCGTTGTTTTCAAGTCTTTACGTATAATTACAATTTCTTTGTTACAAAAAAGGATAACCTTTCTTTTACCCTTTTCCCCTCTAGAACAGTACCGGCTAGTTTGTATTTGTGCAGGGATTTTAGGGGGGGAAAAAGGTTTACATGCTCCCAGTTAATACTGTAAAAAAGTATTCCAGATAAGGTTGTTGGTTTTTTTTTTTTTTTTTTTCCTAAATCCTGTAGATTTTCTGACAGCTTTTACATTAATTAAATATTTGAGAAACCGAGGAATTTCCTCCTCCTTATCTGCTAACAGAATTTGTGGTAAAATGTTACTGTGCTTAAGGGCACATGTAAATGGAGAAAGGATGAGGAATGAGCCAAGAGAAGAAATAAATAAAAACAAGAATTAAAAAAAAAAAAAAGGGGGGAGGGAGGTGGAGAAACATTATTTACAAGAGCTAACGCAAAACAGCGTGTTCCTTAAAATACAATTAATCAGGATAATTAAATAAAATGTTATGCAATGGTGGAATAGCAGATGATAATAGATTACTGATGGGGACAGAGCAAGGACTGAGGGCAGAACACTTCTGTGACCCTATATCCTGCTGGCGTTGCAGCTTTTCTGGTGCCTTTTTTCTAATGATAACTTGAGAATAGTTGAACTGGTCGTGTGTCTTAAAAGGAGTTCACATTCAGAACCCTTTTTTCTTGACTGATCTTAATTACAATAAGAATGAAATAATCTGTAGGCACTGGTAGTGGAAGACGGGGAACGTTCTTCCATCGAATCTGTTGGCATAACCTGAGATATTCAGTACTAAGGGAGAAGCTGTTCAGTGCAACGTAACTCGGATTCCTCAAAATCAACTCTTGCATTCCACGAGGCTACACAATACCCAAAATGCAACTGTGGACCAAAACACCTGCAGAAGTGTATTTCATATGCTGTATTGTGTGTCAGAAATTTGGGGATGTGGTTTGTGGGTCTTAACCACCACATGGTTGCTCTGAGTGCTTTCCAAGAATAATAGTATTTGGCAAGAGGTGGAGAAATGGGGAAGTGTTCTGTCTCTTTTGTTGGAAGTATATACATAAGCATGGATGCGTCAAGCCCAGGCTGGATTCTGTGACCTCGCTATGCTGGAAATTCCACTTAAAAGTAGTTGTGGTTCAGTTTTTTTAAGACTTGGAATTATTGGATAAGTGTTGCTTATGCAGTCCTTACTTCTAGAATTTCACTTTAAGCACATTGGATAGAAATTTTTGTAATTCCCTGCTAATGCTAAATGAGTGCAATTATTGTTCTCTTAAAAAATCAAGTATGGTTTTGGAAAGTCATTAGCATAGAACCTTTGACTTCTCAAATCCAGGAATAAATTGTCCCTCATAGCATGTTCAAGTCAAGATAAATTGAATGCTGCTGTGTAATTCAAAATTTTTCATTTTCAGTCAGTGTTTCCAACTAGAAGGTGAATGGAACTCCTTAAATAAATACTCTTTTTTTTTTTTTCTTGAAAAAAAAAATTGAATAGCCATTAGGCATAAGTCTTGCTAATGACTAAGGTGAATGAATGCCGCATGGATGGTGTCATGCCTAAGGATTTGGGTACTGTGATCTTGGGCGCACCTTCGAGGGACTAGGCGTGTTGACATCAGATGGGATGCAACCGACAAGAGGGGCAAGAATGTTCTGGCTGGAGTGATCAGCAGTGCTTCAAACTAGGTTTGATGGGGAAGGGGATGTATTTCTGTGTGACAGAGAAGGGCTGGAAAACACCGTCACCTTGGGAAGCAGTGAGGCAAAACCTCATATTTGCCCCAGAGGAATCTGGAATCTCAGGAAAGAAACACAGCCAGTAGCCCAGCTGGAGCGCTTTTATGGCAACGCATGCAGCATGGGAAATAGGCAGGAGGAGATGGAAACCGTGGTGTGGTTAGAAAACCGTGACCTAATCGCTGTCACGGAAACGTGGTGGGATGAATTGTACGGCTGGAGCGCAGCGAGCGAGGGCTACAGAAGGGATAGACAGGGCAGGGGGGGGGGGAGGGTTGCCCTGTGTGTTACAAGTGGATGGATTGTGAAGAGCTGCCTCAGAAACAACCACCATCAGGTTGAGAGCTGGTGGGTTAAAATTAAGGACTGGGCCGGCAAGGGACATCTGGGGGTCAGGGTGTACTGCAGGCCACCTGACCAAGGGGAACCTGCTGACACGGCCTTCTGGCTTCAGCTGCAAGAAGTATTCCACTCACAGGCTCTCATCCTGATGGGGGATTTCAGTCACCCCAATGCTGCTGGGAAGTCTCCTGGAGTCTCTTGAAGACAACTTCCTGGCCCAGGTCCTGGACAGACCAACCCCAGGTGAAGCGTTGCTCGACCTGGTGCTCACCAACACAGAGGAGAGCGTTAGAGAGGCTGAGGCTGGAGGCAGCCTGGGCTGCAGCGACCATGCCCTGGTAGTTTGTGGTCTCCAGGGGTATGGGCGTGGCAGAGAGCAGAGTCGGGACCAAAGAAAGCCAAGGCTCAGTGGAGCTGAACTTCATGAGGGATGTGAAAAATAACAAGAAGGGATTCTACAGGTACGATGGTCAGAAGAGACAGGCCAAGGAGAGTGCACCCCCTCTGACAAATGAGAAGGGTGAGCTGTTAGCAAGGCACCTCCTGCAGGCTGCGTCTCTGAAGAACTGTCCTAGTGTGTGGGCATAACAAACAGCAGAAGAGGGATAAAGCCGTTAGGGTAAAAAAAAAATGAAGAGAGAAGGTTAGGGTCTGTGAGGAAAAAAAAAAAGAGAATAAAGACAAGGAGGTTGATCAGAAGAGGATAAAGGAGTATGAAATGCAGGCAAAGTTGTCAAAAGTGAAAGTCATGTAACGTGGAAAAAAGCTGTGCACGTCAGACAAGGAGCAGCAGAGTCCTGTGGTTGCTTGGTGTGTCGTGCTGGGGGAGTTTGGTGAGTCTGGTGGGTGTCTTGGTCTTGGTGTGTGGACTGAGGATCTCCTGGGAGCAGGATGTGGAAAGAGTTTTTGTGCTGTTTAGTGCAGTCACTAAATGAGGGGGAATTGAAAATAGATATTTTGCTTATGAATTTGTTCATGGTAAGTTGATCTACAAAGGAACCTCCTTTTTTGCTACAAAAACTCTTCAAGGACTGGTGAATTGAGGTAAAAATAAAGATGCAAATGAGGATACGGAATTTGGAATGAGTGTTTAGTTCTACAAATTCCTGGCGTAGACACAGTTAATGAAAGGTCAGCGAATTGTATCTCACCACGGTCTGTATACTGCTGTTTTCTTAATTAAGAGAGTCATGAAGAATCGTTAAGAAACTCAAAGTAACTTAAACCTATAGTTTTCAAATGTAAGCAGTGCTAACCAAGACAATTTTCATAATTTTGTAACAACAGGCCTGTGTTGTTCACATGGGTGTGTGAAACGATTGCTTCTTTTCTCTCTACAGCTGTCTTATAAAATGGCCGTAGATGACAAAGTGCTGAAGATTTTATTTTATTTTATTTTTTGCATCATGTTGTACATGAAACAGGCATCTAACAAATTTTTCAAGAAGAAAAATTGCTAAAACAAACTCTATACCCTGGATATTTTGGGGAATATCTCGTTATAGGCTTGGAATTCAAGCTATGATGATACCGATGATAAATGTAATGAGCTTTTATTTCCAACATTTTCTCACCACAGGAGTGAAAACCACATCCTGGCTTAATGTCATATGACTAATTTAATTTTTAAAAGTGACTAGTTAATTACAATTTCTAAATATTTTTCCATGAGGGTGTGCAGCGCAGTAACTGTCTGTGGGTAACCCACATTGTTTCTTGGTTATGCTTGTATTAGTTCAGGATCAGGGAATGGGTAAAGCAGAGGAGATGCATACCTGCTAAGTGGAAATGAGAATTTGCTCGTGAATTTTCTTGCGATTAAGAAATCAGATTTCTTTCAAAAATAACATAAGTTCAAGCAGCTGCAAAGCAGTGAGCAGTTACTGGCCTGGGAAATGAGATGAACAAGGATTTCCAACAGTATCCTGATGCCATTTCTCAGGGTCTGCTTTATTCTCATAGAAACTCCCCAACTGGTGCAATTCATGGCACGGCATCTGGAAAACAGGCCTTTTTCAGCAGGACTGGAAGATTGTCTGCACATCTGCGTTCATCCTAAGGGTCTCCCTTCTCACAAGTTCCATTTTCTCTGGCAGCCCAGGCCCAGGTAACTGAGCCACGTGATTAGGAAGGATACAGGGCTTGGAATTTGAGGAACGACTTCCAGCTTCATCGTGTTTGCTAGCACATGCCCATGTGGGATCCGCAGGCGTAGCCAAGGTGTGGTCCCTTCTCCCTCTGCCCACGTTACAAGAAGAGACGAGCACTACTGCTATGCACCAGTGACGACATAGCAGGCAGTTCTGCTCTTTTGAGCTGAGGACTGGACCTGGAGCTTTCTGTGGGTGATTCTTCTTTTGTCTGTGTGCTCAAGAGCAGGGATTCTTTCAGGTAATAAAACAATATAATTTGTGTGCACTTCGTATTGCCCCTATTCATATGGGGCAGAATGTAGAATTGTGTCTATTAATACATAATTCCAAAAAGATAAAGAAACAGATGCAAATTGATGCCTTTGCTTTTATTGAAATCAGTCAAAATTTTGCACTGAGTATGGCTGGAACAGAAAATCTTGTCAATCAATTGACAAAATCTTCTCAATACTGTGTTAGATAAGCACTGGTAGAAATAAGTATGGTAGGGCAAATCCAATCTTCTCAATGTTCTGAGTTTGAAGGTTAATGTTTGTTTGTTTTGCATATAGATTTTGCCATGAAAGATTAATTCCTAGATTCTGGTCACTCCGTAGAAATTCAGAATGCAAAATTTCTTTACTGTGTTATTTTATTACCGCCAAAGTCTGCCTTGAAAGTATACTGAGATTTGGGTAAATATGTTGAAATTACAGAAATTAGTGAATTTGGTAAGACTCCGGGGAGGAGATGGTATTTCGGTGTTAGAACCTAAGGAGATTATGTTTTCTGGGTGTGAGAGGGTTGGTTTTATTTTTCATCTCATCGGGAAGAAGAAAGAATTTCACTGGAAGATCTGAAATTGTTGTCTGATCATTGAACTCAAGAAGTAAGCGTTTAAAGAAAGCTTCCCACCAAGCACCACAAGGTTTATAATAGCATATATACTTGGCAGCACTTCTGGGACTTCGGGATCTGACTTTGAGGTGTACTGTTGTGTATTCACCTTTCTGCGATTTTATTGTTTAAGCTAAATGCTGAAAAATTAATAGTTTCAGGTAACAGTGGCAAACTTGGAGCGAAGTTTCACAAGTTGGCTGAGGCAATCTGATGGCTCCTTACTGCTGAAAAGTGGAACTGCTCCGTTCAGTCCACTGATCGTGCAGCTCCTCCATCTCTGCAGCACCTGCTCTGTCCTGCCTGACCTCTTGTCAAACCTCGCCAGCCACCAGCCTTTAGCCATGCCAGTGAAGGTTCTGGAGATGGAGAGAGACTTTTTCAAGGATCTGTTGTTCCTTCTGCTAAAATGTAGAGTTTACCTCAGTATGTTGGCTTACCGGGCAGGGGATGGTACTGCAAACATGCCTGAAATTTTGTTGTTGTTCTTTTTTATTACATATCAGGCTTCTATTAATAAAAAAATATGGCTAAAAATAGGAAAATGATACTTCTGTGACTGTCATTGCCAAGAATTAAGTAATTCTGCAGTACAGATTACTTGTCTTAATGTTAGATTGCTGTCTTTTCAAATTTTTTTTTTCCCTCTCTTATCTGTCATTTTAGTGTCATGTCCACAGCACGGAGGCATATGTTGTTCCTTGTCTTCCTCTGATACGGTCTCTTAATACTGCAGGCTTTTTCATGCATACTACAGAATGCAAGCCGACTTCTTAACGTAACTCTCTGCCCTCTTCCTGCATTGGGAAAGTTAATTCAGGATAAAAGGAGTTTGTGAACTGTTGAGTGTACTCCAAAGTCTGTGGGTGATGTTAGAAGTTGCAATACAGACAAGGGGGAAGGCTAGCTGGGTTCACGGTCTGTGGGACAGGGCCCGGGCCAGCTGACTGTGAGCCTGCAGTGTGCCCCGGTGGTCAAGAAGGCCAGTGGCAGCCTGGCCTGTGTCGCAAGTGGTGTGGCCAGCAGGGCGAGGGGTGTGATTGCCCCCTTGGATGTGGCAGTGGTGAGGCTGCTCTCTGAGTACTGCGTTCAGTTCTGGGCCCCTCACCACAAGAAGGACATTCTCACAGTGAGAAGTTGCTTGAGTGAGTGTGTGCAGAGAAGAGCAGCGAAGCTGGTGACGGGACGAGAAAGCACGAGTATGAGGAGCAGCTGGGGGGACTGGGGTTGTTGAGTTCGGAGGAGGCTGAGGTGAGAGCTCATCGCTCTCTACAACTGCCTGAAAGGAGGTTGCAGTTAGGAGGGCGTCGGTCTTTTCTCGGGTAACAAGTGGTAGGACATGAGGAAATGGTCTCAAGGAGTGCCAGGGAAGGATTAGGTTGGACGTTAGGAAGAATTTCTTCATGGAGAGGGTGCTCAGGCACTGGAACAGGCTGCCCAGGGAGGTGGTGGAATCCCCTCACTGGGGTATTTAAGAGACGTGTGGAGGTGGCACGAAGGGACGTGGCTTAGCGATGGGACTCGGTAGGTCACGTTGGACTTGCGGATCTTGAGGGTCTTTTCCAACCTGGATGACTCCGTGATTCTACCAAGATACTTTATTGTTGCTACAAGTAGTACAGTTACTTGGGGAAATTGATTTGTGAGAGTTTGGACTGCACATTTTCACTCTCATTCTGCTTTGTTTTTTTTAAAATGCATTTGCACTGATCTTCCAACTAATAAATGTCTGTGTGTGTATATTACCTATTATAAAATACTTTCTGCACAGCAAATTGATTTTAAAAAAGTAAGTTAACTCAGTCCATGTGAGAGGCTCTGTAGCACGCTCAGTAGCAGTGCATAGTTCTCCGCTGACTTCCATGTGGGTACTGCGCTGCGAGTGTCTGCGTGTCACAGGCGCTGGTGCATGCAGATTCCAGCAAATGGTACTTATCCCGGGGACAGAGTGCCTGAAGGTGACACAGCAGCACCACAGCGATGGTCAGCCAGGCAGCTGCTGTGTGTCGTACCCTGAGAGCTGGAGGTGGCTGTGGAGGAGCCATGGATGAAATGATGGCAGCTCACTGGCATCAGCAGCATCAGTGATCTCTTCCCTCCGGGAAGGACTTGCGGTTGATCTTCCCTCCCAGCAAGTAGTGATCTTTGCTGGTCTTTTACATCCCGAGATGCAGTAACATTTATGTCTCCGCTAGAGTGCTGGGCAGCCTGGGTGGCCACCAGCAGAAGGGTGACGGGAGGAGATGCGGACGTTCCTCAGTCTGTTGCAGCACCCCGCAGCTTAGATGCCTCCTGGAATTCAAGGAGGAAATCAGTTCAAGGAGTGAGTTTGTTTAGCTGAAGTGTACATAGTAACTAGGGGTGACCTTAGGCAACCCTCTGCTGCGGGGAGAGGTGAGACAAGATGTTTTTTTTTTTTTTTTTTTCTTTGTTCCCTGTTCCTCTCACACAGTAATAGGGTCCTTAAAGGGTCCACCTTGGGATCCCCATCGTGAGTCAGAGACGGTGTGATCCATACAGTCGTTGTGAATGGGCAATGCACTTTTCATAGCTGCTGTCTCAAGAGGGAGCAAGGTGGAGATTCTTGGTGGTAAACCCCTCACTTAGAGAACTTTATTCTTTTAAAGACACTGACTGAATTCTGACTGAAGATGCTCTGGAGTTTCATCAAGACCAACAGATTCAAATTACCTTATTTCCTTCTCAAGGCCACGCACATACAGGTCAGCAGCCCGGTGGCTTTAAGGTAGATTGCTGCATTTTACTCACAAAGGGCAAAAGGATTTAGACCATCCTCATGGCTCTCCCATGACCGTCACGGACACAGTAAGCTCCAGAGTGCTCTCTAACCAAGTGGTCACTAAGAAAATCTCTGTGAAGGTAAGCTGCAAAAAGGCCAAACAGATTTCTGTGCAGGACAGCTGAAGCACTACCTTCTGTGTTGCGAGAAAACCCCACTCACCACAGACGTCTTGAAAATGACCACTCTGAGGTCTCTTCATTCTTTCCTGAGGTGTTGCACAATCCGAGCCATTGGTTTTACCATACTGAGCAAAGCAATTGTACTTTGCTTTGTTTTGAGCCTCTGAGATGCAGGCTGTGAGCTGACTGCTCACTGTTTTGGCATCCCCAGCGGTGGAATGTGCACGTGGATGATCAGATCGCTCAGAGGAAGAGGAGAGTTTCCTGACACCCTTATCCACATTCCAGGGCATGCCTTTCATCTCCTCATCTGCACCACGTACTGCTCCAGAGAGGGCACTTAGTGTTCTGCCAGTCACGCTGGAGGCACAAAGCTCAGGGGACTCCATCCTCTGTGTGTGCTGTGTTTTTGCTGAAATTCCTCTAGGTTTGGGTGTCTGAGGATGTCTTCACCCACAACCAAGAGGTGGTGCAGCTAAGGGGTATTCTGGTGGTTTGGTACTCGGTCTAAGGAACCTTTTATCCCTCTGCAGTGCTCGGCAACCTGCATTCATGTCGTGTGATGTCTCTGTGCTAGTGGAGTATAAATGACAAAAGACAAATGGGTTAGATCGCCAAGAGCCAGTGACACCTCAGCAGCAATACATTGATTCCTCCCACCTGGGGAAGGAGCCTAAGATTTTTTCCTCTTCTTAGGGGAGGGGGAGAGATGCTTAATCTAACTTGGAAAATTCCCTTGGATGACAGCAGTAAGTCTGATCATGGAGTATTTATAACAAACCTCTTAATTTGATATCCGACCATTTTATTTACTTCAAATATATTTCTTGACTTGTAAGCATCTGCTTAAAGACAGGTTTATAGAGTGTTCTATATCAAATATAAGGGAATCAGTGTCCATTTGTTTCTTGGATGAACGATGCTTTATTGCGTTCATTCTGAAGAGCAGCAGGTACTGATGCACAGTACGTCTGTGTGCTTTATATCCCGTGCTGGGAATTGTGTGTCCGTCGAGCTGTCTGGATGTGTACGTACAGATGCCCTATGGAGACAGCTGATCTAATTAGACTAAATTACTGAAAATTGTTATTTGGATAATTGCAGGTATTAAAAGTTGGATACAGTAGAGTTCCTCAGTCTTGCCAAAGTTCAAACAGTTACACAGGTTTTTTTTTTCAAAGAGCTTTTATTTGTTTAAAAAATATAAATAGGTCATAAATACAATCTCTCAAATATTTTAAAAGTATAAGTTATACAAAATCTAGCTTCTTAAAAAAAATTCTTCAATGTTGAATACATATTAAATAAGTTGATATTCTGAATAGTACCGTAAGAAATGAAATAAAAAAAGTGTTATGTTTAAATTATTTCTAAATAATGAAAATATTTTATATAAATAGAAAACATTAGAAATGAATAAATATTTTAAATACAATAAATAGGTTCCTAGAAGGAAATGAGGATATCTGTAAATGCAAACCATTGTCACTATCTGGTTCTTAAAACAGAACAACACTGTCATCCGCCACATGACAGATCGGTAACAAAGGATTGTGCCCGAATTAAAACATTCAGGCACTGACACTCCTGGTGTTTTTCAAGTAGCGCACGGCCCTCACGGTTTTCTCCATAAACGAAGTAAAGTCTCGGAGGATGAGCTGCATGGTGATTTTCTCTATCCAGGGCTTGTCCGACTTCAGCTTTGCAAGGAGCGATTTCTGGGTGGCTGAGTCCGGGACCACCACCTCATCGGGATTTATCACCTGGGGAGGACAGAACACGGAGGTGCCCTTGTTAAAACGTTTCTGTCAGTCCCGTCAGATGTTACCAGTTTACGTGTAAGAACGTGTTCCAGCCAGCTGCAAGTCCAGCCTTCCTGTACAGCTGCTGGCAGATGCCTCCACCTGCACATGTGTACACCTCTGTGGTGGGGTTTGGGGTACGCTTACACCTGCTGCTACTCAAGAAGTACGAATCAAAGGCTCCTGCCTAACCCATGGCACTCGTTCTGGTTTGGTGGCCCAGCCGGGTGCTCCACGCTCGCAGACCGGTACACCTTCGCCCTTATACCTGCTCGCTGGGGACTCGTCCTAATCCACACCAGCTGCTATGTCCTCGGTCATGAGTGAGTTAGATGACACCCACGTGCTCTCACATGGGTGCACGGGAGGTGAAGCACCACCGCTCTCACTGGGGTGTGGGATCCCAAGAGCAAGGTGAGTGAAAGGAGCTTGGTACCTAATTCTGCTGTCAGCGCAGGGAACGGATACCCAAGCGCTTTTAAAGAGCTTGCCCCATGCTGTGGCTGGGTGGCTTTTGAAAACAGGATTTACTCACCCAAAGCATGGAGCTGTTTTGGATTATTTGGTTTCTGGAAGTCTAATAACAAAACATCTTTATCCTGTTTTCAGTATCTCTCCTAACCTTTAACAAGTGAAAAATTACGTGCACCTCCTTCTGGAACATCTTATTTTTGTGAAATTAAGTAAGAGATGCATATTCTTTCTGCCCAGACTACTTGGAAGTGGATTCTGATCCCACAGCCAGTAACTAGTGTATCAGACACCTCGCTGCATCCGGTTTGTGTCTGGATATCCAGGCAGGTATCTTGCTACAGAAAGGATGTGTCCACAAATGACAGATTCTCCCCACCTGCTCCTTGCCTTAAGTAGCTTTAAATGGACTCCTCTCACAAAGAAAAGTTTCCAGCCTGGAAGTCAAGGCTCCTGATTTTCTCAAAATGTCAACAGTTCCTACAAATACAGGGTTTGATTTGACCACTCTGTTTAATTCTGCCCGCTCTGATTACCTCAGCCTTTATAATTTTCAAAGCACGCTAGCCTCGCTCAGCTACAGTACAAACTTTCTGCAAATAATACATTGGGTTTGAAGCCAGCAGCCAGTTGCTGCCTTAAGCCAGGCCTATTATTCTCAGCAAGTACAGTGTGAAAAAAAGCAGTTCAGCTCCATTTCACTTAAGGAATGATGAACATAAATAAATATGTTAGGAAAGGCATTAGGGACACACAATGGCCTTTTCAAGTGGTGACAAACACCTTGGAGGAAATAATGCCCTGGGAGTTCTAAATCCTGTGGCCCTTGCTCACCTGGGTGGCTCATACTCATGCGAATAGTTTCACTGCTGACAAAGTATTCATGGTAAGGGTTATTAACGTGAGTAAGTGCTGCAGGAATGAAGTGAATTTTGAAGTGCAATCTTTTCAAGCACTCCAAAACATAGAAAACAGCTGTTGGGAATGAGTATCGTTTAGTTCACCAAATAGAAAGAGAATCAGCTGTTTGTAAAGATTTTTTTTTTTCTTTTTTTCCCCCCCATGATGATTGCAAGCAAAATAATGCTTTTCAGTAGGCACACCCTTTATGTGGTCAGGTCATTAACCCATGTTCTGAATTTACCTGTTTTCTTTGATTCTAAGATACTGATATTTGAATATAGCATACAACTTGCCTTAAAAGTTTGTTTTGGAGAGTTTTAAATATCCATAGTATTCTAAAACTGTATTTGCAGTTATTTAGGTAGGGTTCTAAAGAAGTTACTGTACTTCTCAGAGATCTGCAGCATTAGGAGGCTGGGGCTGCCCTGCAGCTACGAACAGACTGCCTGAGAAAGCTCAGCACGCAGCCTGAGCATGCTTCTTCTTGGGACAGTGCAATGCATTTAATTGTTGGTTTGGAAATTAGGAAAGGAAACAAGGTAGGAAGCAGAGCCGTTGCTTTAACAGAACA
The DNA here is from genome assembly GCA_013399715.1 of Alectura lathami. Lineage (NCBI taxonomy): Eukaryota > Metazoa > Chordata > Aves > Galliformes > Megapodiidae > Alectura > Alectura lathami. Next base: position 287,694 of record VXAV01009611.1, on the reverse strand, counting down.
AAAGCGTGTAAAACCTGTAAGGTAGTCATAAGGGTAAGTATCTGAGCATAAGGAATCATCGCCTGTCCCCACTGGGAAAAGTACAAGTGGGAAATGCTCAGCTCACACAGCATCCTATTTCCCTGGCTACGCACGGAGGCTAAGCCGTAACAGTTACCCGAGCACGCTGCAAACCAACTCACCATCTGTCGGATAGTGGTGGCCAGATGCTTTGTGCTGTAGCACAGCGACTCAATGTTTTGCTTTTCGCTAGAAAAAGTTTCTTGTATGAATTCCAGGTAGGTCTGAAATGTAAACAGCCCGCTGGAGAGTTTCTTCAGGCATTTCTCCTGCAAAGAGAAAGGTGAGAAAGTCAGCTGCTGTGCGAAGTGCCCCCGCGCGAGTTGTCCTGCGTGCAGCAGGTGGGCAGGCGGTACAAATCCCTGCCTCGACTTCGGCAGCAACTGGGGCAGGCCGAAAGCTCCCCGCAAAGGAGAGGGCTCCTTGCCTCGTCGAAGCCGGCGAGCAGACACCCGTCTTCCTCCGTCACCCTGGGCAGGTTCAGATTGTTCTGGACGAGCATCTCCATGCTGTTCTCGCAGAGGCCGAACTTGTTGCACATCTGGGGAGAGACACCGAGAGCTCCGTCACACCTGGGCCGGCGGCGGCCCGCCGCGAGCCCCGGCTCCGGCCCCGTACCCACCTCGTCCTGCAGCCGGACGGCG
>VXAV01009611.1:246007-286500 GCA_013399715.1 Alectura lathami | reverse complement strand
CGCCGCCGGCTCACCTGGCCCCGGGACGGGGTCGGGGCTGGGGTCGCCCGGGGCCAGCAGCCCCCGAGCCGGCAGCCGCTCGGAAAGTCCCACAGGCGTGCATAGACACACGTACATGGCATGCATGTTAAGCTTTGTTGTGTTTTATACATTTTAAATATCGATATCTGTTTTCACTATTTTTATTCTTTATATATTTTTATTACCATAGAATCATAGAATGGTTTGGGTTGGAAGGAACCTTAAAGATCATCTCGTTCCAACCCCCTGCCATGGGCAGAGACACCTCCTGCTAGACCAGGTTGCTCAGAGCCCCATCCAGCCTGGCCTTGAACACTTCCAGGGAGGGGGCATCCACAGCCTCTCTGGGCAGCCTGTTCCAGTGTCTCACCACCCTCACAGGAAAGAATTTCTTCCTAAGATCTAGCCTGAATCTCCCCTCTTCCAGTTTGTGGCCATTACCTCTTGTCCTATGGCTACATGCCCTTCTAAAGAGTCCTTTCCCAGGTCTTTTGTAGGCCCCCTTCAGGCACTGGAAGGCTGCTGTCAGGCCCTCCCGGAGCCTTCCCCAGGCTGAACAACCCCAACTCTCTCAGCCTGCCTTCATAGTGGAGGTGCTCCAGCCCTCTGATCATCTTCGTGGCCCTCCTCTGGACCCCCTCCAGCAGCTTGATGTCCTTCTTGTGTTGGGGGCCCCAGAGCTGAACGCAGTACTCCAGGTGGGGTCTCACAGGAGCAGAGCAGAGGGGCAGGATCCCCTCCCTCACCCTGCTGGTCACACTTCTCTTGATGCAGCCCAGGATGCAGTTGGCCTTCTGGGCTGCAAGTGCACATTGTCGACTCATGTCGAGTTTTAAATCAACCAACACCCCCAAATCTTTCTCTTCAGAGCTGCTCTCCAGCCTTTCTCTTATTTTAAGAATAGTTTCATTCTTTATATTTGTGTTGCTTATAAATATGAAACTAAATGCACTTGGTTTAGCTGCTGCACATGTCCACGTTGTGCTTTGTCACACACACACTTCTCTGTGAACTGTGTGTAGGGTACATCCATCTCATGTTCCCACTACCTGAACGCACAGCAGGTGGAGGAGTCGGCTCCCAGCGCTACCCGGGGGGCAGCAGCTACAGGAAATGCCACGCAGTTACCTGCTATCTGCGGCCCTATCACCCTCCACCAGGTGGGAGGGCCGGTGGGAATTTTAACATTTCACAGAGGGATTCTTCACCTGGGGCGAGTGTGCTTGTTTGGCTCAGTCATGTAGGGCATGGGCTGGGACAAGCTGCTCAAGGCACGCTTGTTGTTTTTTAGCTTTTGGAATGTTTTGGGCTGATTTTGGCAAAACTGACTTGTTTTTTAATGAAACTGGTACCTTTTGCTCAGGTAGACAAGAGCAGGGAAACACCTGGTTCTGATTCTAGAGTGGGGAGGACATAACATAGGGCACAGGGAGATGATGATGCAGCGACTGAACTTTGGTGTCCTCACTTGGACTCTCCATTTTAAAACAGTCAGACACTGCCAACTTTTTTGTTTTGTTTTGTTTTGTTTTCTGGATAAAGAGCCTCAGGAAAGAAGCAGAATACCACTGTTTCTTTGTGTAATGTCCCCTTCTGCCAGCAGTGCAAAAGCAGCTGTAGTAATTTTGCCCGGTGGGGAGATATTTACACTGCAATGCAAGTGTAACAGTGATTTTCAGCAGCAGCCATCAGGCTGTGCCCGGCTGCCTGAGCCATAGCAATAATCATCATAGTGCCAGCTCTCCCGGACCAGCTCTGTGCTATCAGCCATGAGAATAAAGCACACACCTAATGGTGCGTTTGGCTAATATCAAATTAACGGATGCAGCTGCAAGGTGCCAAAGATCAGGAACAGCCAGACCAGGGATGCTCCAGACAAGCCTGGTGTTTGCCCTCTGATAACCATCAGGGACGGAAACTGCTGCCTCCCCCTTTCCATTTGTGCCAGCACACAGATGCACACCTCTAGGAGAGGTATTTCCTTCCAGGTCCCAATGGCTCATGGTCTGTTCCCTGCACACAGCTCAGCCTTTCCTTTTGTTCCCCTTTACCTAGCTGAACTGAAAATACTGACCATTCCTAAAATCACCTAAACTTGGTGGAATGCTGCATTTCTTTAATAATATATTTTCATCAGGCACCCTGTCAGTTAGTTGTTTGTAGTTCTGTCATTTTTAATTTTGTAATCTAATGTGTTGTTCTTTTCTCCTTGTGTCATGAAAGTGTCCATTCCTTACGAGTTTCCAAAGGAGCTCTTTGTGCTGATCGCTGTTGTACAGGGGTCAGTCTGCCAGTGCATCTAGTTAAATCTTCAGAGTGAAACAAAATCAAATTTCAGTTGTTGTTTCTCATCTTAAAGCTCCTAAGCCTCCTGCTGTTGTTGTCCCTTACTGTATTTTTATTTTGTTACTCTCTGTATTTGGGTATGTGCCTGACTTTTCGGAAATGCAGAGTATCCTTATGTGCTCCCGTGGAAGTTGCTCATGAATGGCTTACGTAGCGTTCAAGAGAAGGAGAAATTGAAATTTACCCAGTGCCAATAATATACTTCTGCTACTACTGTATGCAGTTTCTTAGGGAAAAACACTTTTTTGTTGTTGTTGTTGTTGAAACTGATACTTTGCATAAAATAAATATTTTGCACTGGTCTATCCATAATAATATTTAAAGTCTGTGGTGGGCTTAAAGGGGGTAATTAGTCCACACTGTATTGCTCTGAGCTGTGCCGCCTCATCAGCAGCCACACTGCTCAGGGAGCAGTAAGCCCTGAACAGCAGTACTGGCTCACACTGAGCTGCTGGGACTTTAAAATGTATGAGCACTATTACTGAGACTTTAAGGCATAATTTGTAGATACAGGTGTGTCTACAGTTCACTGTTCCTGTATCCTTTTGTTGCCACTGTTCTTTAAGGTCAGTCTGTGGGTTGGTCCTCTCCTATAGTCATTTACACTACAAAACAGCTGGCTGCATCCTGATGCGCAAAGCCTTCCTAAGGTCAGATTTCAAAAATTGTCAGCGTTCATCCAGCTCTTTCTTTTGGCCAGGCAATGGGCATTGCTACTGTAAATTTCTGTGGTAGCAGAGAGGCCGACTGTGCATGTTGTATGAAACCTCTCCTCTCAGACTCTCCACACAGGAAAATTGCTCCCAGTTACAGCCAAGGGTAAATTTATAGCCAGGAAGCCGATCCAGGATAATGCCATGTGTTGAACTCTTTCTAGCGTTAGTACCACAACTCCCAGACACAACCAAGAGGATTGCTCTGGGTGCAAGCAAGCCAACGGCACTTTTGCTCCTGATAAGCCGGGAGATCTGCAAACAGGAGGCTGTTTTCAGGTGAGGTGGGTGACTCCATTCAGGGGAAATGCTCCTGCCACTGAAGAACTTAGCAGACTTAGAGCTGTCATCGGCAGAGTGTGTCACCCCCTCCTGCTGGCCATCACACACGGGTCTGCAGGGAGCCCCACCATGGGCTGCTGGATGCTTATATGTGGCCCTCCTGGGTGGAAAAATTAAGACTTTGAATAAGGTAAGAGAATTATTAGAGTCGTGGTATGTTTCACCCTGATTTATTGGTGTTTGGTGTGACTTTTTTTTTTCCTTTCTAATAATCTCCAATATTCTACAGTAAAAATGCAAACCACTAATGTTTATTCAGAGATTAATTCTTCGGACTGTAATGTTTGTAACAAGAGAAGGAATACAACCAGAAATATGATGTTCTACTGTAGAAGTGTTAGTTCCTCTATGGAAGAAAATGGCAATTGCTGGTAGACCATGTAGGTGCAGTTATAACAATGACTAAATAAATTAATTCTAAACATTGTGAGTGAGGTGCAAGCTGGTGTCCAGATCCTCTGACGTGCTTTCAGTGGTTACCCTTAAAACTGGCAATGAAAGTTCTCGAGTTCCTATAGGTCGGTAAGAGACAGGTTTTCCGTTGTCCATCAGGATGCAAATGCTTCACGCATTTTACAGCTCATTCCTTTGGAAGGATCTTTGTACTGAGCATTTGCTGAAATTAGAGGGTCTGTAATTGCTTGTATGTCTCTCCTTCACAGTTTCTGTGGATACGTTAGTAATATCATCTTCAATAGTCTACATAAAAAATCCCAAGCTTCAGAAAACAAACTTTTTTGCCCCAAATTCTTCCAAATATACTACCAGCTCCACCAGTAGGTGAGAGTGAAACTAAACTGCCCTGCACTTGAAATGAACATGTTGAGCAGGACATTAATATATCGTGTTTATGTGTCTCATAACCAAACACTGCTTTGAGAACCTACACGTGACACCAAAGAGCAGTGGCACACTGGACAATCAGCCCTTTACCACTGCTACATTGCAAGCTCTTTGGTTCTCTGTTGGTTGTTAGCCAGCAAGGAACCACAGAGTTGTTTGGGGATTTTTTTTTGTGTGTGTGAAAAACTCTGGGGATTGCTCATTTTTCTTCCCTAAAGGCAGGCTTGCATCATTTTTAAACAAGACTGGGATATGTAGTAATAGACTTGAAGTTTCTTCTTGAGCATAACTTATGCAAATACCTTAAATTTCCATGCCTTAGGCTAAAGTAGAGGTTTAGGGGAAAAATTCTTGGTTAGCTTTAATTTATGTTCTAATTTTCAGCTTTATCTTTCTCTGAGAAGAGAAATCATGCCATGGTCTTCTCTAGTCAGCCTCCAGGCTGGCTGGCATGCAGTCCAAGGCGAAAGAGGCCCCAAAGATAACAGTTCTTGGGGACTATCTGAACTCCACAGGTCTCTTTAAGTAGACATGTCCCTGCCAAATCAAAATGGTTGCAGGCAGCACCGATTTGTACACCTTTATGATTCAAAGCAGTTTCGAGCAGCCGTCTTAACTCTGAAATGGGATTAATGCAGCACTCATCAGTGAACCTAGACTTGCACCAGGAGGACTTTGCTGCCGTGGGTGTACTGATAAACGCCACCAGGAAGTGATTCCACAGCCCTTCCTCGTGGGAGGAAAGCAGCTCTTGCTTTGCCTCCATCATGGTGCAGTATGCACACAGAAAGTCTCTGTCCCCTCCTAAAAATAAACTGGCTGTAAGTTCCGCTTGCATTTGAGGAACTTCTTCATTCCCTTTGAGCTCTCTTTGATGTGTGAAAGATGCAATTCAAAGAAGCAGTATGACAAAAAAGAAGAGGGAGGTTTTTCAGTCATAAGGGAACATGACGAAGCTGGAAAGAGAACACAGTGAGCAGTCAGAATGTATGGGAGGTACTGAATGGTGTAAATGTTTGTTATTTTTACTGTTGTTAATTTTAAACGTAGTACGTTAGAGTTAGATTTTATTTTACAAAACCTTCCAAAGGTAATTTCTCCCTCCATGGAGCTTGCTCAATGCCAGAGGGAAACCAGGTGGTGCCAATGTTTGTCTATAAAGTAATCACGTTTATTACTGCATTCCCAGTCTAGTTCAGTTCAGGAAGAATGGGATCTGTTTCATTCTTACATAAAAGTTTGATATGTTGCTTAATGAGACACCTGTAGTCTAAATGTTTGCCTACATTTACACCTGAGTTTTGTGACCACGATGTCTTTATCAGACTATTCTCTCGCTCAGCGTCACTTCTAGCCATGCATGCTCACTCTGCTTTTCTCATGGTGGCTTTTCTGCAATGTTGTAAATTACCTAACCCAAATCATTAATGATCATCCGTTGTTTTTTTTTTTTTTCCTAGATAGCAGCAGGATCTTTCTGCACTGACAACAGAATTTGGATAGTATTGATGGTAATTTTTATCACTGTATGCAAAACAATGCAAGAGATCCTGCTTTTCATGCTTGAGAGAGTGTTACTTCTACGTCAGAGCTTAGAATATGGGAAGATGACTGAAGTGGACGTAGATACAACTTACATCCCATCTGAGTAAGATGAGACACGCAGGCTGTCCACCTGGAGGATGATCTTTCACGTATGGCCAAAGTGGTAGTAATGCTTTACATGGCCCCTGGTAAAGGTATTGTAACCCCGCTGCCAGAATCATCCAAGGCTTTAGTACATTCTTTTGGGAGATAACATTTCAATTGCAGCTTATATGCGTCGGAATTTTTTCTTAGGAGATGAGCAACCAGAAAAACAAAACACACGATGTACCTGCAACAGCTGTTGTGCAGTTTGATAAAGGTTCTGTAGTACAAAGATCCTGTAGTGACACAGGGGAGGTACTGGGGAGTTTGCCGCTATGACCGCACATTTGGCCTAGTCAAGAAACCTGAATATCATTGCTCAGAATCTGCCTTAAGTGTGGAGATTCTTTGGTCTCTCCTCCTTCCTGTGCAGGTTTTAGCAAAGCCCTTTATTGTTCTATACTGAATTTGTTAAAGGGAACCTACTCACTACTTAGGACAGAGGGAGCCCTTCGTGATTGCATATCAAAACACTATAGCAGCAAGGTTGTGCTGGATCTGTAATCTTTACTCTTTCCACACTGCTACCATTGAAGCAAAAGCATCCTGGGGGGCCAGGCTGGCTATAAGGACGTTGGTCCAATCACCAGTGTTCATGTGGTCTAGGCCCAACTAGACTTTTCCACCATGTGGCCAATTAGATATCCTGGTGCTTGTTGTTTAGATTTCTCAATCCGGATGTGGGAGATGTTGAATCACATCCCTTCCCTATCTGCAGGGATTATGAACCCAGATTTGCTGCTTCACAGGAAAGTTCCCCAACTCCTAAAAATAATCTTGTTCAAGACTTTTTCCATTCTCTTCACTTCAAGTGAACAACTTTTCATCAGATAGAAAAGGTCAGGAGTCAGCGTGCTGCCTTGGTGGGCTGGCCTGGATTCCAGACGATGTTTGCCCCAATACGTAGCAGAGGAAATGTGACCCTTGGGCAGAAATAGAAAGTGATTCCCAAGAAGTGCTGTGACCTCAGAGCTGTTGGGTAAGCCTGGGCAGGTCTGAGGGCCTGCAGTATTGTTCTTGCTTCCTCCATAGGCTGTGCTTTGGGAGGACAAGCAGGTTTGTATGCCCAAACCTAGGAGAGAGTTTGGGTGTTGGATCCTCCCCAGAGGAGGATCCTGGCTGCTCTGGAGAGATGCCTGCTTTCTGAAGGGAAAAGCCCCTCGCCCTGGTGTTTCTTTTGGGACAGTGCAAGAGCTCCTCATGGTCTGTTGAACAATTTCTCACTTAGACCCTTGCAGGGGAATACTGTGGCTCTGCCTGCTCCAGTCAGGTGCTGCTCAGTGTAAAGTCCCTGGGTATCACTCATCTTGAACACAGCAATTCCCCTGCTGGCTTCAAAAATACATGCGAAACCAAAAGAAAAAAAGCACACAAAAAACAGAAGCACTGTAGATGAACCGCCAGACCACCAGAATCTGAAAAACCCTATCTCTCCCCTGTGCCTGAAGTGACGTATGATAGTGACAGTTTTGGTGTGGAGAGGGAATGTGCTGGGTATCTCCCTAGTCCTCTTTGTACCTTAGCTCTTGGACACCATCACTCCCTGCTGCTCTGTCTCTGATCTTCATGATCTCGGGTCTTGGGATTTGTAAGGGCTATGTTTTCTGATGCTGCTTGTCTGGGCTTGTCAGGATGAAGTGCTTACACTTTTGAAACCTCTGACAGTGAAGTGTATCTCTTTATTCCCGTAAAATCAACATTGGCAAACATGGACAGAGAGCAAGGACTTTGTTCAGAATTATGGGAGCTTTTAAGAAAGGGTGAATTAAACTTTGGTGTTTCATTTCATAATATTTTTATTACGTGTTTCTAATAGTTCATGCAAAGTTTCATGTTATATACGCATTATAAAGTTGCTACATTCTAAAACTAAATTTTCAAAAAAAAAATTTTTTTTAAGGAATTTTTAAGAGTCGTGTAGAGGATTCCTTGGAGATTCCATGTTCCTTGGACAGCTCTGCATTTTTCAGCTAGATGCTATCTGTGTTTCCCATCCAGCCCAGGTGCCACGTGTCTGTCTAGTGCAATCTGCTGCTTTCTGCCTGGCACTTGGCATGTGTTTCCACAACTGTTGTGAGCTGATACCCAAAGGGCTGGCACTGCCAGGCCATAGCCTGACCTGTGCCACGAGTCACTTTTTGTCACTGTTTCCCATGGGTGTCAATGCTGGCTTTTGAGCAGCTGGAGACAGGAACTGGAAACAACCCAAGAAAGGAATTGAATAAAAACAGGTTTCAGTGGCATCTATTCTATGATCTGACTCTGCCCAGATGCTTGTGTCAATGCAATGCAGATAGCTATGATACCTGACTCCTAGCACTGTGCTAACTATGAATAACAAAAGAAACTCTGTCTTCAAGTCAAACAAAAAAAAAAAGTTCTACGTCATCCCAAAATAACATTCAGTTCTCACTTCTCCAAAGTAGCACATACTCTTGAAACCAGCTTAAAAAATTATAAAGTTTTAAGAAATTGAAGTGTTCATCACTTTTCATAACAGACAAATCCCGTAGCTCAATTCAGTCTGAATACCTGAGGTGTTTCAACTCCCGCCCTGCTTTTAGCTCCAGATTATATGTTGGACGTATTTGCTGTTCCCTCAATGGTCTTTTTAGCTAGCCCTACCCACTTGCTCACAGAAAGCCATGGCACATGTTTTGTGCTGTTGTAACCCCACTGATTTTAGCAGGACTCCTCTTTCCTGATGCCTGTGAGAGAGGAAAGAATGTCAAGCTGAAGACTGTTGCCTTAGACTGTATTTTCAGTGCATGTTTTGCCATCTGAATAGGTTAAGCCCACAGCTGACAGTTTTTTTGTACTAGTCAAATTGAAGAGGTTGCAAGACCCTTTGGACTTCAAATTTCATGAGATCCTAACCTCTAGAAGTCAGAGCTTTCAGAATGGGCTTTAGTGTGTGGGCAGATGGTGTAGCTACAACCTCCACTGCTCTTTGGTCTACCAAGATCCTGTGCAAAACCAAGAGCCTGCCAAGAGTCAGCAAAACAAAGCTGTTATTTTCTGGCTTCTTACGACGATGAGAAGTGTGTGCCCAATTAACTTCCCTAGAACTCCTTTACTTTCTGTTTCATGTTTCTTAGCTTTCTTACAATGTACGTATTGAGCAAATTCGGTATGTTGTTTTAGAGAAACAACCACAAGGGGTAAGGAAAACAACTGCTTATCAGAAGTGAAAGATCAGTGTCACACTAGGGGAAAGCTGTTTTTAAATTTTCTCTCTGATAAAATTACTGTAAAAGGGTGGAATTTCTTTACACTGCATGCAACAGCAACGTTTCTATTGATGTCATTATGAACCTGGCAATGTCTTGCAGATGTCATGTGCTTGAAATCCTTTGCTTGCCATTGACACTGGATGCTTCATTGCCAGGGGATGAAGTCACTCTGCCTGTTCTGCCAGTTATTCCTCTGAACTAGCCCCTTAAGCACTAATAATCTTGACATAGCCTGCAGCAACAAGAGGGATGTAATCATGAGAGGTCACAAACTACACAATGGAAGCATGAAGTTTCATACTTCTGAAATGAAGTCCCAGCTTTTCTGGAGTGACAAGCTTTAAAATAAATCTCTCTGGTGATTTAACAGAAGGGATACTTTTTTTCAAATATTTTTAAATAGAAGATTTAAAAATAAAAAATAAAAAAAAACTTTTTGAAACACTTTTATTTGGTTCAGAAAGGTCCTCATACTGAATAGCTCCTGACATCTGTAGAAATATGTAATTCCATCGTGCAACACCTCTTGATAATTCTGACATTTGCTATTAATTCCCTACTGATAAGTATACTTTTTGCATACTCAAAAAACCCCCGCGTACTTCAGTTCTTTGCATGCAACCTATGTCTCCTACCCCCAAATCATCTTTTGCCAGGGATTTTCCTCTGTATCTGTTGTGGTGTTATTTCCTTCATCCTTAAGACAGCAATACACTGTATAGACTATTTCAGGTGGCACTAACTTTGAACTGGGCAGAAGAGGCCATGGGGTGACATTTGGTTAGCATCAGAGAATATGTATTTATATTTTCCTGATAAAACATTGGCAAAGTCCTCTGGAGCAGCTTGTAGGTAGGTAATTCTCCTACCTCTGCTCCTTCCTATCTCCTTTTTCTCTTTTGCCTCTTCCTTTAACACTTCTAGACTGCCATTCTCAAGTGAGGAAGAAAAAGGTCACATGGGACGCATCCTTCTGTTACAATGCAATAAATCAAAGCTAATGTGCAGCCTTGCAGAAAGAATACAATTTTGCATCACCCTTATTTTTTTCCCCTTAGTGATCTGGAATGGTTTTAGAAAATAAGGAGTAATTTACATGAACTAGAAAATATTACTTTTTAGTTGTAGATGCTCTAAAATATCAGGGGTGGCTCCTGGTGTTTCCAAACTGCAGGACAGCTGTGTTCACTGCCCAGCTTTCTTAGCTTGCTCAGGAGCTGAATTAGAAATGAGAGTCTAGAATGTTTTTCTGCTAAACTGAGCACATCTGAAGAGATGCCTATTTAGAACCTTACTGTATATGAGGTGACGTAACAGATCATTGCAAGGAACTGTCATCTTATGACATCCCTTGCTCTGGAGCTTGGCAGCAATGCTGTGTCGATGACGTTACACCTCAAACAGAAGTGCCCTGGGGCCAGGAACTGCAGACATCAGGGCCCAGTCATCAATATGGTCTTCCACAAAGTAGGTAATTAACAAGCCACAATGACTGTCTTTCCGAACCACAGCTTTGTCATCTTGAATATTGTCCTCAGTGACATCATGCTGCTCTGCCTGATGCGGAAAAGAAGACTAATTTCTCCAGCTATGCTGTCTGTGTCTATACCATGCACACTGTGTGTATTACACTGCAGTATACTACCAGCTCTGCTGTCTGTCAGCTGTACCGACAGCGACAGGAGAGGGGGAGCAGGAGCTGGTTGGCCATCCTGGGGCATTCCCACTGCTCTGAGGTTCAAGCTCTATCAGGATGATCCACAGTAAATCTGCCAAAAACTCAACATGTTTTCTTACAGACTCAGAGTGAGGAGGAATCTGTCTGTTCCATGTGGGACTGTCAGTTACCGCAATCACACTCCGCTTTGTAGTGGAGAAACTTTTGTACAGGGATGCATCTCGAATGGAAGTTGTAGTCCTGGCTCTGAAAGGAGATACGCAATGGCCTTGGGCATTTCATGTGGCCTGGAATTATTCTTAAATATTCATCAGAAGGTCACATTTTGGATGCTAAGTCGAGATGCGCATTTCCATTTCTCCAGTTTCTTTCATAGTGTTGTCTTAGATGTGGAAGATCTTAAAATAGGTGCTTGGCCCCTGTTTCTGGGTAGTCTTGGGTAGGCATATAAGGATGTACACAGGACCAGAGTTCTGCTAACAAAGAAGGTTTTTTTTTTTTTTTTTTTTTTTTTAAGTTATAATGTCTGAAACCTCTAGCTTCAATGCACATTTCTTAGCATACACTGAACTGGCAGATATAGATACCTCTTTCTTAGGTAGAATTTTATGCAACATGGGAGGAATATGTTTAATGTTTCCTGGAAACGAATTAAATCTTTCCAAGAAACAATGCAAGAGAGCACCAGGCGAAAAAGACATACAATACTCTGACATAAAACAACATGTTTAGGCATAGAAAACAGTTGGTTTTACGTAAATAAACTAGTCTTATCCTATTACAAATACCCATTCACATTCTCATGGTTTTTGTCATTTCCCTCCACTGATTTCTAACTTTCCAGTCTTCTGCGTTTTATTCCTTACGGTTGGTTTACAGTGCTGATAAATCTCTTCTTTCTTTGGCAATTCGTACAATGTAGGTACCATTTCTCTTAAGTAAATAGCAGTGTCCACACAATTTGACTTTAAGCTTGGTGGTCTAATCCTGGATTTGCAACAGAAGGTTAGGATTATTGTTGTTGGCAGTTTTTTCTTGTGTCTCTTTTTTTTTTTTTTTTTTTTTTAAATGCTGGTTTTGTAAGAGACAGAGCAAATGAAAGAATTAGGTCTGGTTTAAGTTGCTAGGACAGAATTTCAGGATTTCCACTCGACATGTGGTAGGACATTTACAGTATACTTTGAGCAGTGGTTCAAACAATTGCGTTTGAACTTACAAAGTAAAACTGATTCAATATGGAGTATCAAATTAAAATGTTTTAGAATCTATTTCTATGCACAGATTTCTCAAAGATTATAGGCAGATTTTCTTGTACCAGCACCTCTTCTACCAAGGGATTTTTGCCACTGTGTTCAAGAAGATTGGGAAGAGGCCAACAAAATCCATCTTGTTGATTTTCCCCACATTGCGAAACTGTTTAAGCTATGGGTACTGTAATAGCAGTGCTGGTAATTGTTTTGCTGGGAATGTTGTTTGAAAAGGATAATAGAGCTGGTATAAACAGAAGTCTCTCAAACAAAAGATTTGGAAGGGAATTGTAATCTTGCCTGTTGGTAGCTAACTCCTTATCCATGATTTCAGCTCTCCTCCTTACTCTTTTCTCAACCAGTAATTCCAGAACTGAGCTATTCCCAATAGCATCAGCCAAAGCGATGGTGGACAGTGGAGGTAGGTTGGTGCCCCCGGGCCAGGCTGGTATGTGGAAATACAGCCATGGTAGCAAGTGTTCTTTGTTTTCTTCCTGGCTTTTAGCTCTCTGCTAAAAGGCAGAGAGCACTGTTGAGTGTTAATGAGTGCGTGGAGAGAAAGGAATTCATGAGCTGGGTGCTGCGATGGCAGCGAAGGCGCTGGATGGAAATAACTGAGGAGGGGAAGGATCCTTGTGCATGTGGTTAATGTGGTGCTAATGTCGTCTTAGGGTGCTCTGGTGAGATATATCCAGCAGAAAATAGGGAAGTGTAGTGCCCCTATTCCAAGATGTTAGGGAGAATCCATTCAAATATTGCTCATACTTAAGCAAAGATGGACTGAGACTGCAGGGTGCCCAGTGGTGCCCAGAGTGGTCAGAGCGATGGAGAGCTTTATGCTGGAGAGGAGCTGGGAAGTGGATGCTTCATTTAGGGTGACAAAACAAAGCCACAGAGGGGATCAAGACTGCTGCCTATCAGCAGTGTAAGTATCAGAGGGGACAGCAATGAACACATGGGAATAAATTAGCTGTGAATAGAAACATGATCTTCAAGTGAGAAAGTGCTCCTTAACAATGGGACAAATTTCCTAACCAGAAGAAAGTTTTGCAGTGAGGTTGGTCAGGCACTGGAGCACATGGGACTTCAAATCTCCAGCCTCAGAGAAGTGCAGAGCTTGACTAGACAGGGCACTGAGCAGCCTGGTCCAGCTCTGAGCTGGCTGGGTAAGCACGGGGTGGCCTGGGTGACCTCCAGAGAACCAGGCTGTTTTCCACAGGTTTTGTGCCCTACAGGGACAGGCAGGACAGACAGGGACAAAGCAGAAGGTGTCTTGCCATCTCTTATAAACTTGGGTCTCAGCTTAGTAGCAGAAATGATACCTTCCTTGCATTTTTTGAAATAGCAGAACCTAGCAAATTACTTATTGATTGTCTTTATCACTGATTTCCTCGATTTAGTTTTCACAAGATTCAGTTTATTTTATTTTATTTTATTTTATTTTATTTTATTTTATTTTATTTTATTTTATTTTATTTTATTTTATTTTTTTCAGGAGAACTGAGAATGACCAAACTAATGAACAAAAAGAAGTGCTGAGTGTTGGGAAAAATCTTGTTTTTCAGTGAAGAGTACAGATGAGGTAGAATGGAGATATAGAAAATGGTGAGAGTAGAGGGCTGGGGAGGAAGGAAAAGGTTGAAAAGGAATTCAGGAGAAAAAGGAGCCCAGTACAGTTTTGCTAGAAAGTTTTACGATTTCCTGTTTCTTTGGCAGTTCCAATGGCAAAGCCTCTTAATCGTTTAAAAAGTGAAATGAAATGGGGTAACAAAGTGGACATGGCTTTCGTCATTTGAGTCATGGAATTATAGAGCTTACAAAAGACAGGGCACTTGCCTGGGCAGAGTCAGCAGGAAAAATTTGACTCAGCCTTCCTGCCCTAACTGCTCTTAACCCAGATGGGAGGAGCATCCCTGTGGGAAAGAGGCAGTGGACTCATCAGGTCCATCCATCCCTGAGACTAGCAGGAAAGATCCCATGTTTGTAGCTCAGGATATCTTCTTCATTGCTTTTGTTTGTGTCTGAAACTAAAATTAATGTACTGGCAATCTCTATAGATTGATCTAAAATTTGTCTTTGATGCTGAAGAGGTAATGAATCAATTGAATGGCTTCCAGTGACTAAGGCTTAGCTTGCCCTAAGCGATATACCCCAAATACAGGTGTAAACAAACCTTCACCTAGCCATGATGTAATTCTCCTAGTGTGCCTGGTGGGATGCACCCTGAGAAGCTGCAAGGCACGGCTCTCTGAGTCCTGCTGCCCTCCTATTTACCCCCTTCCAGGGGACCTTCTCCATGGTGCGGGTGGCCCTGAGCGTCCTAGGCCACTTGCAGCACCCTCCAGTACCGCTGCTATCGGCCCGTACTGTGAGCTCTGCACCCACAAAGTGAGGGGCACATGGAGGGGCGTTGTGTGCTGGGGTGGGGGACGTGGAGGGGGACTGTGTGCTGAGGTGACAGGCTCCAAGCCGCGGGACAGTTGCAGATGGGCTGAAGGAAGGCACGTCACTCTGGGGGAGGCAGAGGGCACTCTTGGTCGGGCTGTCTGACGCAGCAGCAGGGGAGTACGCTGGCTGGGCAGCCGGGCACAGCAAGAGGGGCCAGGCGAAACCAGAAGGTGTCTGTGCTGGTGCAGAAGAGCAGCTCTCTTGTGCTTTCCTCCACCCATCCTCGCACAGTAGTTTCATGCATCTGCTCTGGTCAGTACAGAGTATCTGTCTCATAAGGAGCAGCCTCAAGCAACTGCAGATGTTGGCCTCTGATAGTGTCTTTACATTGCACACATTTCCTGTCAGGACATGTCATTAAGGGGATTTAAACTGTTCTGAATAACTTCAGATTTGCTTTGCAGCCTCTCCTGAACATATTCTCGTGATTATGTCCTTGCTGTTGCCCCTTCCAATATCTCCTTTCAGCTTGCAGAGCTCTCAGCTGCAGATAGTCTCTGGATCTGTCTCCTGTGTGTCTCCCACATTGGGTCCCAATCCCTTTCCCACCTATTGAATCCCCCTTTCCCCGGTGTCTGGCTGCCCTTCTCCACACCCAGCCCTCTGACTGTGGCATGTCTGCCTTACAACAGATTTCAAAGATGCTGCTTGTGCAGCACGCCCAGAAAGCAGTGAAAGGAGAGCTGTATTAATGCCAGGAAGCCAAGGACTGCTCAGCAGGGCTTTGAACCCAGCGGTGAACTTGACTCTACTACGGCCTCGCAAAGCATTGTGCCACTTCAGGGTGATCGTGGCTGGTGCACTATCTTGGGGAGGAAGAGAGCTGGGTATTTGGCCTGAACTCGGTGAGTGGTGGCAGCAGGGGGTTGGGGGAGCCTGAGGATTGGGCTGGAAGTGAGCAGTGGGTGGCTTCATCCAAGCACTGTGTGAGGAGTCGGCCATTGGCAGCATCACCATTCATGTGGGCTGCTGCGTGGCAGGAGGCTCTCAGAGACCTCAGGCACATCTGCCAAGCTGAGCTATTCCCTACAGATAGCAGTTGTGTTTCTGATGCACATTCATTGTTGGGAGATGCCAACATTGCTTCAGGAGGAGGGATTTGTCAGATGTTCGGGATGGTGCTACCTGCACACATACTTTGGTAAGAACGGTGCATTAGTGGCTAGTGTGCACAGCTCTGTTTTCCTCAGGTATCTAATTTCCAGATGTACTTGTGGAGAGCATTGACATCTGCTTTGGGATGGTACCAGATGATAGTTTGGCCATAGACTGAAAGGACTTGATGGCTAAGATTTTTTTGGTGTTGTCCCATTGCACATCCAAGGAAGTAGTGAAATAAATGACCACTTCTGAGATAGTGCCAATGTGTGGAATCAGAGTTTAATACTGATTGAAAAGATTTGAGTCGGGTTCAGGGACAAGTCAATCTCCAGCCTACTCAAGTAGATGCATGAGCTGAATGCATCTAAAAGCGATGAGTTTGGCAGTGAGGGCAGGATGTTTAGAAATTATCTGTTTAGTTCTATGTATAAAACAATGCATGAGGACATGTATTACATCAGGAAGGACTGGAACGTAGTTATGGAAGTTCTCAGGGTAGATGTGCTAAGAGACCTTAAGTTGTCTGGATGTGGATGCCCACTAATGAGACTGGTGTGAACGCTGATGGAAGGAGAGGAGTACATGAAACAAATCAATGACAGGCTGTGTATCTGCCTGAGAAGATGCAAGAGGCTGCTGGAGAGTGTTGCCAAGCAAAGATACTGAGACCCCCTATGTTATTCGCTTACCAGCATGGCCTCACTTAAGCCTAGGATAAATATCACTCTCCAAGACAGATTTCAGGCATGGTCTGGGGGGTTAGGACCAGTTGGTGGCTACTCCTAATAGGCATTTGGTGAGCACTCATCCTGTTTTGGAAGGTGAGATGGTTTAATAATGTGAATTTGGGCCTCAGTGCCTGTAAATGGTTTTAGCCATATGTAACTCGCTAGCAAAGATGTAGTATTACATGTTTGGTTATTGGTGCCTAAACTAGAGAAAACAAACCCTGCCCAAACTGTCTATGAAGTGGGAAAGCCTGCACATGAAGTAATTGAGCCAGTCTTCAGCAGTAAGAGATAACCAGACTAGTCTGGCTGCTGCCTTAGCAGGAAGGTCTCACAGCCTAGGCACACCAGCAGAAGGCACAGTCCATGTCTGCAACCCAGCTCTGGGACCTGCCCTTCCTGGGCGACTCAGAGACCATACGTCACGTTGTAATGTGTCAGATCAATCTTCTGTTGTGTGTTCCCTGCATGCATTGGAGAAGTCAAAGTCACCCTCAGTGTTGGTGGAGAAACACCAGCAGTACATGGCAGGTTTATGCTTACTTCTTACTTTGACAGGTTCTCAGGAGGAGGACTAGCAGCGATGATGGGCAGGGGACAGTCTCCCTGCAAGAAGGAAGAGGACAGTGTAGAGCAGTGTAGAAATACTGGGAGCACCTGGCTGCACAGAGTCCTTTCAAAGAGAGTCTGGTCTGAGATGACACATAGTGAGCAAGGTCTTCACCAAAACATCCTGTTAAGAGGGGATGTGGTGGCCGGTCAGTGATGCAGTGCCAGGTGTGGAAATTCAAATGGGTGGTGCAGACTCTGGGTCAGATTTTGCTGTACTAGTTTCTGGATGATAGGTGTTATAACAGAAGCACCAGGAGCTTCAGTGTAATTACTTGGGTTTTAAGCATAGGCTCCAGTAAGCATGGGCTCCATAGGCTCAAGGTCAGAGAAGCCTGTGCTTCAGTGAGCCTCCAATTAAGACAACAATTAAATGCACATTGAAGTTAAATTGTGTACCTAAGATCCATTGGAAATTATTCCATTAAGTGTTTCTTGATCCTGCTTAGTCCAGTCACCATTTCATTTATTACTTTACAAGGTCAATCTTTCCAGACTAAGCTAGAATTACAGCCCTGCAATTTAGGAACCAGATTTTACATGTGAATGCCTAAAAATATCAAAATAGTGGTTATAAACCCAAGTTATATGGTTTGACTTTGCACCTCCACTATAGACAGTGAAGAAACAACAACAAAAA
This sequence comes from Alectura lathami, assembly GCA_013399715.1. Classification (NCBI taxonomy): domain Eukaryota; kingdom Metazoa; phylum Chordata; class Aves; order Galliformes; family Megapodiidae; genus Alectura; species Alectura lathami. Next base: position 268,862 of record VXAV01009611.1, on the reverse strand, counting down.
ATCATGAGAGAAAAATTATTAGGAGAGATGTTTTCCCTCCAGCTGGTCTACGTTCTTGTAAAAGCAATAATCTGCGTCAAAGTGATCTAAACAGAGCAATCAGCAAAGGAAACTAGAACTGTTGTTCTCTGACATAGAATACCTCTTGATGTGAATGTAGAACAGCTGTAGGCTAAATGAATGACCTAGTATTTAATTTTTCATGCCATCCTTTTTACAGACTTCACAATAGTGTTACTAGCCTATGGCTCTTGTCTGGCAGTTAAATGGTTAGCTCTGATAAATTGTGTCTGCTGTACAAAAAAATGTATTTTTTCATATTCGCTTGAAAAACAAACAGCATAAGCTGCAACTTGTAACTGCTTTTGGAATATGAATCACTTTCTAAGTCTTCTGAGAAAAAACAATTTCAGGACCTAGTCCTAGAAAAGAAAAGAAAAAAAAACAAAAAACAACCCACAATCAACCAACCAAAACCACCCCAAACACAAAAACAGATAAACTCATTTGCATTTCACATGTGTGTTTTTAGAGAGTAAGTTTTGTTTATTTTTCTTACCAGTTTATTTAGAAATATAATTTGTTGCATACTTTAAATATGAAATAAAAAAGCAAAAAGCCCCTCCAAACAATTCGGTCAACTCCTACATTCATTTTGGCCTGGCTGCTTACATAGTTCTAGGAAAAAAATGACTTTGTATATGAAGAAACAAAGTTTTCCCGTTTAAAAAGTCTTTATGTTTCCATTTTAGCTTTGACTTCAGGCAAGTTTACAAGAACTGTTTCCTGAACTTTCTCAGAGCTGCTAAAGCACTTTCCTCCACCTCTCACTCTGGACAAACGACCTGCTCCATGCTCTGCATTGAGTGGGTCTTAGTTTGATTAACATTTGCGTTGCGTTCTCCTTTGGACTCGATGCAGGATCTGCACTGTAAGTCAGCTAGGGAAATACTCTTTTTACGACTGCTCCAAAATGTAAAGAAAACACCCTCCCCACCCCTTATGGCAAAATGACAGTGAAAGTGCAAGCTGCTGGACCAGCCCAGGTGCTGCCAAGGGAGGATGCTGCCCAGAGATGGAAGCGTGACAGGGTCCTCACCTCTGTTCTCCCCACCCCATTTAAGTCCCCCCTCAGACAAACCTCCCCACCTTTCTGCTCTGGCTGCTGGTCCACAAAAGATGTGATCTCAGTCAGCTAAGCTCATTTTGTTCTCTTCTGCGGGTGGTTTCGTAGTGTGAATCCTCTTGGGAGAATACAGTACCAGTGCTGTCAGCTGCACACACCATTCATTAAACAAGCATCCCAGAGAGCAAGAAGCTAAATACATTTTTAATAATTGTTTATTTCTACATTTGATTTACTGAGCCTCTGGGGAATATTTAGCTGTTTTTCAAGCCCCCATCTGTCATCAACAGGTCTGACAATTGCTTCTCGGTGTTGTTATTATTATTATTAACATCAAAAGTCCACTGTAAGCACTCTGAGGATATTATGGCTCTAATAATGGCATCAATAGTACTGGAACACTTAATAAAATCTGGGAAGTAACGAGGATCTAAAGTGAGTGAGACTGTAAAGAAATGCCTGTCTTTAACGTGCTTGTAGTCATTCTCCCTGAAGTTAAATTGCCTAAGCAGGAAAACAGAGATTTGCTAAATTATTTTGGTGTAAGATACGTGGGGAGAATTACTGGCACAGGAAAGTTAAACACTGCATCAAGCGAACGTAAGGACTTCAGGCCATCCTGCAATGGAAGAAACATTTTCACTGGCATTAGTCCAGTATTGCTGCATTTTTGCCTCATAAATGTTTATTTTGCTTTTCTGGTACTCATGATACTAATACACAGCATGGATTAATGAGAGCCATGTAATTTTCAGGAACTGAAAATACCTCAAGAAAATGATAATTCTGTTTCTTGGTTGCATTCAGAGTCTTCTGTTGTGTGAGGGAGTCTAGGATTCCCCATCTGGTAACGTTACTGCTGTGTTGAGGAATTAGTAAACGAGAAAGGAGAGGTTTTTAAAAGCATAAATAACAGTGGTGTGTCCATCTCCCACAAGCGTTAAAACTGCTTTTACCTTCTCATTAAATGGCAAGCAGTTTAAAGGAAAACCATCTCCAAACCCTGAATTTTTCCTATTTTGGATTTTAGAGCGATTTTTAAATATTTAAATAAAATTTTTAACTGCCTTTCTACCATTTGTGCTGCTGATGGACAGGGGACAGAAGAGAGAGGAACAAGACGAACAGGGATGGGGTTAAGCAGTGCGGGGTTGGAGGGACTATTACTGTCTTGTTGTTTTGGTGTAGACCTTCCTTAACACTACAGCCTCTGTTTTAGTGCTGGAGGGAGGGCTGCTTCTCAGAGAGGACACCTCAGAGGGGAAGACATGGGCAGCTTTGAGGCAGCTATGCCCAGCATAGGCAGCAGCGAAGTCATAGTGGTCCTTGGATGACCTCTGGCAGCCCAGACTGGAATGACTGCAAACCTGAATCTCACTCATTCCTGTAATTCCAGCGGTGAGGACTGGTGAGAAGTCTCTGCTCCTGACGCTTCTTCCTTCCCACAGCCTGTTTCTTGGCTGATCCTTTGGCAGTGGCCCAGAACCAACAGTGTATTCTAACACATTGCCAGGGTTTGTCAGCACAAACTCAAGAGAAAAAAAAAAACACTAGTGTTGCTCATTTTAATCTTTCAGAAGATGTCAGAGTGCTGAGCATTGAGGCTTAAAAGAGTTAGACGAAGAGCAATGAGGAAAGAGTGATTATTAACCACGTCCACGTCTGATGAGGAAAACATTGCAGATCCCATCCCTAGTCTCATGGATTTGTAGTATGTCCCTTGCCTCACAGTTTTGCATATTGCACTATTTCAAAATTCAGGAGAACATTATTTTGTCTTCACCAAGCTCTGCTTTTCCTTCTGTCTATGCCACAAACCATTCAGAAACAGCTCATAGTTACCCAGGTCTCTGTGGATCATGCAGTCAGACCTGCCTTCACTGCTGCCATGTGTCACCTTTCCCTTGTCTCTGTATTTGCCTTCTGCCTTTCTGCCATGTCTTGGATTATAAAATCTGTGGGGGAAAGTCAGCTTCCATGTGAGTTACGCACTGCTACTTACCATGAGATTTACTTCTGGCTGGAGTCTCCAGACTGTTCTTTAACATCAAACCATGAAAAGCACTGTATAGTGAATGTTAACATTTCCTCAAAGGGGAGAAGGACAGCTTGGAAGTCTGAAAATCTCCTTTATCTGCTCAGATAGCACCACTAACTGGTTCAGAGCAGCCAGACCATGGAGAGCAAGGACCTGGAGAGCAAATAAGGGTCCTGTGCGTAGAGCCCATACCTTTATGCAATAAAGCAGAGACTGAGCAAAAACTTATGCAGAGACCTAGCAGTGGTGTTATAAAGGGATATAACTGATATTTTGAGTTAAAGCTATGTAAGTAACCTTAAGTAACCTGGATAAGTACCATTAACAAAGTTGTTTTAAGAGGTACCGTACGTGGGTCTGCAGCACTGCTTAAGTAAACCAGACAGGAGAGAGCAAGTGGACTGGATCCCCTGGCAATATCTTTCCTGGGGATGAGACTTATTCCTATCTGCTTTTGACTTTGTGAGGTGAAAGATAAAGCTGTGTCACCAGCTTGGAAGCACACTTCTTTGCACCAATGCCCTTGTGGTGGTTCTCAGAAAAGCTAACACATGAGTTACTAGAAGGTATAACCACTTTTCAGAGGGATCTTCCCCCAAAAACACCACAGGGTATAAAGCTATGGTGAGATGAGGTTTTCTTCCTCACATTTTTTCTCCTGCAGAAAAGCAGGGGATCCAGGTCTGCATTACCGTGGGCTTATACTAATGCTCATGCTGAGCTCCTTTCTGGTTGATCACGTTGTTTTGCTGGGAGCACGATGCAGGAGATGCTGCAGAGAGATCAGTGCCAAAAAGCACTTTGCAAAAAGGGGAATAATGTCTCCCACGTGTTGATTTCTGTTGTGTATCTGAACCCATTCTGACAACAGGAGTTACCTCTGGAAGTGGCTGCCCTGTCCCTAGGTGCGCACAATGTTACAGGAAGAGCAAAGGGTCGGATGAGGGCAGCAGGCAAGTTCCAGGTTTTGCTGACTCACTTCTTTGTCCCAGCCTCATTCTCCAGGGGCTTCCAAGCAAGTAACATTTTCTGCTGAGTCACAGTATTACAAAGCAGTTTCATCTCATGATTAATTCCCCCCACTCCCCCCCCTTTTTTTTTTCTTTTTTTAACCCTGAGAAGAAACGTATACCTACTTCTGGTTTCTGCTCTCTTCTACCCTGGGGAAAGTGCCTGTGTCATGGAAAATGCAGATTCTGCCCCACTTTGTGTAACCTCCTGACTTTTCCTAATTTCCTCTCATACCCAGTGTTATCTCTAGGATATGGGAACCTCCACAGCTGCCTTGGGGAACCTCCAGATATCCCACTCACTCTCTCTCCTGTTAAGGATGCATTGCTGTGCTGGAGGACATCTGTCAGAGCCTTGTGGGGATTTTCTTCAGCACAAACTGCTGCGGTAGCAAGGCGCTTGTAACACTCCTGCTGCCTGCTCTTACTGTATGTTGCAACAGCTTGCACAGTCTGTTTCCACATACAGTCACATGGTAAATCCCTCTTGACATCAGCAGATAAGCTTTCCAGAGCCTGCAGCCTGACCGGAGCAGAGGTGGTGCAGGAATCCGTGTCCTGAGCCATGTTTTCTTGCTGCAGTGTTAGAGAGCACTTGAGGCACGTGGCATCTCTGTCTGGCCATACTTTGCCTGCAGAACCGGGCCTCCGAGGGCTGCAGCTTGCTGCAGGGCACTGTGCAAGAGGCACGTATTAGCAGCAACATCAAGCACTATGAGCTGAGGTAGGCTGGCGTCAAAGACAAACCCCGATGCTCAAACCCCACATTTAATAATGCAGGTGCTGACAGTGGGCAATGATTTTTTCTTCCTGTTTATCATGTGTTTCAAAGAGAAAAGTTGCTTTCTTTTTCCACCCAAAATTCTGTGGAAAGCCTAACCAGCTAAACTTGTGTGATACCCCACAATGAGACAGTAATGACACCGCACACAGCATCTGTCAGCCACCCCAGGGTGCCAAGGCTTAGCCAAGCGTTTAAGTCCAGGACCCTGCATTTGTGAAAGGTGTCACTTATTACATTGGAGGGGGAAGGAAAGTTACTTTCAGTTTTAGGCTTGTGGCCATAGTTTGATTAGAAGCTAAAAAAAATGCACGTGAATCACACTGCTACTGAAAAATGGAAGTTCATATACATGCTGGAGAGCTGTCACAGTTTAGCTGTACTCGAAACACAATCCCTAATTTCCTCTGTACGGAGCCAGTGTCACAACCGCCTTGTGTCATCCTTACTTCACCCCCAGCTCTCTGCCTGGCCAGCGCAGCTGTCACAACACTTGTGCAAACAGAGTATTTGGATGAAGGGATGGCTGGATGTGAACCAGACCTACTGTATTTGAGGTCTGGAGGAAAACTGGCTGGTCGGGAAGGTGGGGGGAATGTGAGTGAAATTTGGCAATTGTTGTGCAATTTCCAAATACCCTAAACGTGGACAGAAGAAGAAACGTATTTGATTCCTTGAGTGTTTTTTCAGACCAGGCCACCTTGCCAAGTTTTGGACGTCAGAGGCAATAACTTCAAAGGCTAAGCCAATGTCCGATGTCACTGGAGGAGGCGTGCCAAAGGAGCAGAAGTTCCCCGGGCAGCGTGGCATTGCAGCTGCGCTGCAAAGGGAGCCCTGCACACAGCGCTGCTGCTTTCACATCCTGTTACATTTCAGGAAGCCTCTCGGTTGCCCTGAAAGTGAATGAAGTGGTTTTGTTCTTGTTACTGTGCAGATGCCCACAGTTTGTTTCGTTTAGGAGAAAAAAAAGGGAAGAGCAAGCGCCACCCCTTGAGCAGAAAGCAGCTGTACCTGCTGAGAGAGAAACAAAGAATTACATGCCTTGCAGCTGGCTGAAATACATCTACTATATTTCCAGGGAAGCTCATGAGGAGAAAAAAAAGAGGGAACGTTATCCCCTTATCTCTCTTCACAATTTGCTAGGCCCTACTATCTGATTTTTCAGAGGCTTTTGATGACTCACCCATCTGAATCTGGGCCTGAAGGTGTCCAGTGCCTCTCAGAGCCATGGCTAGTCAGCAGAACACCAAGCCTGCTAAAGGAGAAATGCAAGAGGAAGTGACTATGATTTCTCGAGAGTGAGGGCTGGAGCCATTGTTCAAAGCTTTCCAAGATTATGCGTGGTCCTCTCCTGCTTCCCTTTTCTGTGAAAGAAACTGTGTTGAGCTGTGCTGTGCCCTGGGCGTGAAGCAGCAGCGATCCCCGGCTGAATCAGTGGCTGCGGGCTGTAGCAATGCACTGGGATTCACCGAAGAGGCAGCCCCCAGAATACTATCAGCTGTCATTCTCTTCATGTGCAGGCTGGGAATCCAAGGTGCAGGGAAGCTCTGTTGTCCAAAGACACATGAGGAACGAGTGCCAAAGCCCACATGAAAATCCTTGAGGCCAAATACTGTTTTCAAATGCCCAAGTTACCAGTTCAGAAATTATTTAACTGACGTTTCATGCTCATCTGCTCTGATTTTTCAAGCCATGTAACAATTTAAATTTTTATGGCTAATGGTAGAATTAAAGATAACAAGACCTGAGGCCTGGAGGTTAATCACAGTGCAATGAACCTCTGCCCAAGGGTAACGTGCCACCTCTACAGGTGATGTTTTAAACCAGAGTTTCTTAAAGAAATAACAGTCCTCTGATGCTTTGTCTGCTGCAAGTGGATAAGTGGGTTTTGCACAGGTTAAGAGGGACCCCACCAGCTCTAATCAGAAGAGAAGCAGAGCACATTGCCATTACATAGCAGATTCTACTCAGCATCTCCCCAAGCTGCACTCATTACAACCGGGCTTGTTACAAAAACACTCTTCTTACTATTCATTCTCTTATAAGTGACCAACAGGCATTTGGAGTTTAAACATATGTTCATTAGGACTGTAGTACACCTTTTGGCATAGAGCTGAATGTTAGCTCCATTCTTCCAGCTCTCAGATTTGCTACAAGCCACACTTCCTGCCTGCAGCTTCTGCAAGATACTGAGCTTTGTGAATTTTCTCTGTTAGCATAGACTCTACCTCATACAGATGGACTTTGATGTGCATCATTTCCAGGTCTTGTGGGCTAGAGCAGAAGTGTAGACGGCAATCTCTGAAAGATGTTGTAGGTCTTACAGCTGGAAGATATTTAGGCTATACTGCAGCCTGCGAGTACCTTCTACATCCCTCCCTGCACCTGTGTGTTCAGAAGCCTGTCAGTGCAGCTCTGGTATTTCCTCTCTTTTTTTTTTTTTTTAATATATATATATATATTATTTCTCAGCTATTTAACAGGGCCATAGACACCAGATAAAACTCTACAGGACCCTAAAACATTTTTTGGGGGTTGCTAGGAAGAGTGTGGGGCAAGGCTATTTGCTATGAGCATAGCTGATTGCTTCATCTCAGTATCACTTCTTCCTGCCTCTGCACCACACTATGTGACCGCAGTTTTCAGATTGGTTTTGGGGCTTTGGGCCTTTCAAAAATGAAAGTTGTCCTATTTCTTAGTATTTTTCCATGTAGCCAGGAGGGCCTGATATTAACACTGGCTGGCCTCATGTCACACTGCTGGTCATTGCTGCTGAGTTCTTAACATTTCTGTCCTAATGGGAAACTCTCACTGAAAAAAAAGAAAACAGGCTTCCCTTTCATGGCCAACAGTGAGGGTTAACTGAAAAATAAATTTGGAAAATCATTTTCTGGAGTGAGAGGGATGGGAGCATGTTGGTTCCCTGGCACTGTGTGGTGGTGTAAAACTCCCTTGGTTCTCATTTCAGCTCAGTTACACTCAGCTAGGGTTTTGACAGCACTGCACACACCAGCAACAGAAATTGCTGAGTGAAACTGGCCTGGCTTGCTGCCACCTCTTTGGCTGCTGAAGCTGTTTCTGGATTTCCTTGGAGTCAGTGAGATCACAACCTCTAAGCACTGCAGCTTCCCAGCAGTGTGCTGGAGGAAAGGACCTGGTCACTAAGTCTTTTATAATGTTTGGCTTAACATCAGTCGAAAGCAAAACAAATTCCATCCTTGATCACCCCCTCTGAAATAGGATGACCTTTTCATTCAGCGCTCCAGAAGCTGGATGCTTGTGACAGCTCCTTATTTGACCTCTGTGTTTGTTTTTTGGTAGTGATAGGGACTGCATCTCTGCATGCTTAAGAGTATCCTGTACACATATCTCAGGTATTGGTCTTGCTTTTAACCTTTTACTTCTGACTCTGAAATAACTGCCAAAATTGAATGCACAAGAAATGGTAACTGTCCCCTGGGAGCTAGTTTTTTTTAGATTAGTTATGTCAAAGAACGTAACTCTGGCATCCTGGACTTCAGTTTTGAAAACCTCACAGTGTCTCTTCCAGTAAAACTCACCCCACATAAATCATATTTTCAATAGCTCACTCAATTACTTTGGAGTCACCATCTTAGGAAAGATTTTTTCATTCCCCTCTCCTGGAAATGGTGACCTAGCAGAAGCAGACATCACTGGGTCTCTGGGCTCCCCCTACAAGCATGTCTTTTCACTCCGCAGTGAGTTATGGGGTTTCTCTCAATTCAATTACACTCAGCTGTTTCTGTTCAATGTAGCAGACATTAAGGCAGCCGGCTGGTCTGGGCACAGAGGAAGCAGGTGGTATGTCTGTATCCCAGTAGGAAGCAAGTTGCTCCATCCATGTGGTGAAAGGAACCATGCACCAAGTCAGCGCTGGGACTGGCAGGACCTGTGAGTATTCATAGTGTCCTCCACCCACGTGAAGACTAAAGTAAGTCCCATTACAGAAACAAGAAAGTGCTCTCTAGTGACATCTGACAGGTACGTTAGTGTCTTCCTATGAGCACCATCTTCATTCTAATATCTTATTTTAAATCTTTTTCTTTCCTTATTACTAGGATCAAACTGGAGCATGTAGTCTCTCTTTGACTGCCAAAAGTTTACAGGGGCAGTGATGCTGTGATCTTTCTCTCTGACTTGCTGGGCAGCGCTGGCAGCAGGGGAAATGTGAATGTGAATGCGCTGGTGCTTTTTTGCTGCCTCATCACAGAATTTTGGCTTCTAATCAGGCTGAATTATACAGTTGTATTCTGACTCTTATTTCTTTTTACTCTTTTGTCACTCTGAACACTGATGTAACTGTGACATAACGTGTGCTTAGCTATCTGCTGTTCCTCCATGATTCATGTGCTAACGCGTGTTCTGGTCAGCCTGCGCTGGCTGTGTTGGGCTGTGAAGACAGATGTGAGCTATTTCCCAGGGAATGGCTTAATGTTCTCCTAAAAGATCTGCATGTACTATCTCTTAGCAGCCTGACTCACCGCTTTCTTTGGCATTCAGAAAGCAGACACTTGAAAAGTATGTCAACTCTTTTGAAGGGAAAAAAACACAAAACACACTGATTTCTGGTGAGTGATATTGTTGCCATATTATTCCATTACTGTGAGATAAAATAGAAGAAGGATCACTCCTGAGCTGACTGTGGAAAAACAGTGAGAACAGAGTAAAGCACATTTGCATCGGTGAACACAATATTAGTCATCTGAAAGGATGCTGCATGCATGCCTATTCTGAAAGGGGAGTTCAGCACTTCCGTTGGGAACATGAGGGCTGAGAAGTGTGCACTCTAGTCTGTGGGCATCCCAGAACAGTGCCAGACTGCCCCTGATCAATCTCTACATAGCACGGGTAAAAAGCCCCCATTTCTTTGTCTTCAAGGCCTTGGGGATGTGAATTTACTGGAAACTGAAGGCAGTAACAAAAGAATTCCACCAGGACCCCATGCTGGTGATTTTTGGAATAAACAAAGTGAGTGAGGTCATCACCTTTTGAAGTAGCTATCTTGAACATCTTCTGTCAGCATATTCATGGTAGCAGGTGGTTCAGTACAGAGTGCAAAACTTTCCCAGGAAGTTGGGGAGTTAACTGAGTGCTTATCCTAAACTCGGTGTTGCCATGACTAGCTTAAATCTTGCGTATAGCTAGATACAGACAGCTATCTAAACGTAAATCCCTACCTTGCTGGGATTTAATGTCTGATTCTTGCCCTGTAACTTACGTTAAGGATCTTTGTGTATAGCCTCCACAGGTTTAGTTTACACCTCTGTCACAGAGCTGGGCAAACTCTCCTCGCAAGCAGTTCAGTTTCAGTTTCCTGACCAAACATCTGCACATCCTCGAGAACCTCCAGCGTGTGGCTCATCACGCATCCCTTGGCAAGACAGTGAGCTCACTGGAGGACAGTTCCAACGTTCTAATTCCTCTCGTGCCTGGCTCCCACACCTATGCAGAGCACTGAGCTCAGCCCCAACAGGGGGAACCATAGGAGACGCTGGCAGTTGGGTTTGGGGAGGCACGGGAAGGCTGTGGAATGCTGCAGACAAAGGGCGTAGGGTTAGAGCTCCAGAATGTATTCGTAGCTGTACCAGAGTTGTACCTACAGGCGCTAGGTAGCTTGTTAGGACCATCTGGAGTACAAGGAGTATGAAATGATCTCTGACATAATGCAAAAACAACTATCCCCAAATGAGTTACTTGGATTGAATTTTTTTTTTTTTTTTTTTTTTTTTTTTGGCAGTGGAAAACTTTTTCCAAAAAACAAGTTTATCAGGCTTTCAGAATATTTTTCTTTTCTTAGGAATTGCGTGGGTTTTTTGGATCAATGGAGTAGGATTTTAAAAATAGCAACGTGGACTCCTGCTACTTTTCTAATGGTTAATCAGTAGATTTTATGGCAGTGTAAATTCTTCTTGTCTAACCTACATGAATTCCTCTCTGATGCTGAGTGGTAACTGCCTAAGAGCTGCTAAGAATAAGGAAAAGACCTGAGTCTCATTTGTATAGCAAAATTCTTTGTTGGCCAAAATCATCAAAACATTTTTCTTATCTTAAGATATTTATGAGTTATTTTTGTTCTATTCCTTGTATAATATTGCTACAAAACATATTTAGCAATTTTTTGGGGAAGAGTCTCCTGTAAATGTGTTTTAAAAATCTTGTGAATTTTCTGGTGTTTACAAGATTCTTACATCTCACACTTGCTCGGTCTTCATGCAAAGTCCTGTACATACATTTGCATTTTGTAGTCCAGCAGTGGGTTCCATGTTTAACAAACCTCTTGTTACTCCTTCTGCTGTAACACCCACAGAAGTACTATGAGGTCTCTTGAATAAGATGCCCTGACTGATATACCATAATTAAGATGGGATACTGTATACAGGAAATGCAGCCTCCAGCATATGATTTGAAAAAGGTTTTGGGTTCTTCTTAAAGTTTATATAATAGCCTCTTAAAAGCTAAGTTCAGTAGAATGATCTTGGGTCTAATTCCTCAAACCTTACTAGCTGTGCCCTGACTGAATTAAGGATATGATTTAAGAAGCATCAGACAGCTGCTTCCTAATTTTAATTTATGCAAACATTTCTGCAAGCTATCTGGCAGTGTGTAGTGCTTTGAGGATAACTGAAGCCTTTGGAGGTACTCTTATTTAGAGGTCAAAAAGGGGTTGGAGGTGAGGAGAAGGGGAACATTCCTCTACTGCATGAGCCAGTGTAGCAGCTGGTTAGTCTGAGAAGTTATGCAGAGATCAGTTTAAGATAGACACGACAGTGGTGAATTGGGTGCTTGTTACCTACGTTGTTACTCTAGGGTGTGCGTTATTGGGCTTGTTCACCAGCTTGTAAAATTAATAGCTTGCACAATCCACACAATTTGTTCTTTTTAAATTCCCTCCCTTCATGTCTTGATGATAGTGTATTCCAGTAAATCAACAGAAAGAATTTCTTCCTTCCTGGTATTTGTCTGAAGCTTCAAATAATGTTGTTTTAGCCCTTACAAATTGAGAGCGACCAATAGTAGTTGGACACATCTCTCATTTCAAAGTTGGCAGGCAACCCTGCAAAATCCCACACGCAGACCTCTGCCAAGTGGAAAGGGAAAGCAAAATGAGGGAAGGAGAGCACTGCCGCACAGTACAGCTGGCTGGCAGGAGGTGCGTCACAGAATTACTCCGTCCTGACACAGTCAGATAGGAAGCCACGAGGTGCCGCATAGAAATAATTGGGGTTATTGCTCCTCAGGGCTTTATTCAGTGCTGGAAATGAAACTTAGAATGGATGAAGCAGATTAGGAAAGACGTCTGAGGGGACTTTGTTCGAAAGTGTGCTTGTACTGTAACTACCTCTACTGTAAGAGACTTCCCTAGTGGCTGTTTTGCTTCTGTGGTCTTGCTCATTTGAAAAACAAAGATACAATGCTGGAAGTTCTATATATATATATTTTTTTTCCTTCTGGTTTTGGGTTTACAATTTCACCTTTCCTGAAGTATTTTATTATCATTTATGTACTAATTATTTGCTGCACATTAAGGACATAGTAGGTGTAGGATATAGAATAAAGGTATTCAAAATGACACCCTTCCAATCAAACCCTAAACCTAATTTTGAGAAAGATGATTAGTTCAAAATGGAAAATAAATAAAAGAATTTAGTTTGAAGAACTTGTAGAGACATTAATTCCTGGAATTGCAAAAAGACTTCTTTTTCTTGGCACTGGAAGTCACCACCAGCAGGGAAGGATTTAGCCTTTGTCCTTGTGTTGCCCACCATACTGCAGAGGGTGAGCCACTGGTGATTGCTTGGTTGCCATGAGAAGCCCTTGTAGGCCACGGGTAAGCATATGGCTTTAGAAGCAAAAACAGTGATGTTTTTCATTTTCTAGATACCTAAAGCGAAAGCCACTGCAGCATTCAGCATCTTAGCAAAGAATCTGTGACAGCTGAGGGAATGGAGAGAGTGTTAGACGTAGGGAAGACCTGAGCCATGACATCAATTCATTTGTGTAGCTGAAGGCACCTTGAAATCATTTTGAAAAACTTACTTCACAGATGAGACAACTTTTCTGGATGACATATTTTATGGAAAATGTCACTGTTTTTTGATCTGGTCTATGGAGATCTTCAGGAAAAGCTCTTTGTCTTCCAATGGGAACAATACTAAAGTCATCCTTTCCCTCGGACAAGTTCATATTTTGAGGCGTTAGATGTCTGCGGTAGAAATCCTGTTGAGGTTAACACCTTTCCACCATTGCTGGGGTAGAAAACTTCAGGAAAGAACTACATGGAGGTCATAAACAAAGAGTTAAAATACTGAGAAGCTGTCTCCTCCTCTGAGCAACACTCAGCCTGGGCACCCCGAGGGGTGAGAATCCCCCAGAGAAAACAGGTCAGGTTCCTGAAGTGCAGGGAACACTTACAGCCTTACCGTGTCTGTACCCTGGAGCAACCAGCGTGACCCCGACCTGCTAATGTGCTTCCAAGTAAGCAATTCCGTCCTTATCCACCTACCTGTAAGTGGTATGTAAAATTCATCAGAGAGAGTAGCTATGGACTTGATGTGGATGGACCTTTATAGAATCTCTGTGAAGCACTTTCTAAAGGGCACATACGCATGTCATTTCACTTGAAGAATCAAAGTTCATTCACAAGCAAACTGCTTTAAAAACAGCTGTAAACCTTTCCTTCCTTTCCTTCCTTTCCTTCCTTTCCTTCCTTTCCTTCCTTTCCTTCCTAACTTCCTAACTTCCTAACTTCCTAACTTCCTTCCTGCCTTAACTCCATGCAGCAGTTTGGCCTGGATTTTCCCCATTTGATGTGGAATCCATTGGTGTCTCTGAAAGCTCTCACACCTCAGCTGAAGGGACAGAGATGCCGATCTTTCTATTCTTCTTCCAGCCCCAAAGTTGACTAACTAGTGAAACTGAAAAGTTGGTAAACTGAAAATTGTAAAATGAGAAGCAAACCAGCTTAAAAAGTCTTTGTTGCTCAGCTTACACTTTTCAGTGTCAGAATTTACTTCCCTAGATTCATTCTTATCATAGTGGATTTTCCTGGAGCAAGCAGGCCCTATAATTCTGCTCTGGGCACTTCCTTCCAAAATAGAACCAAAATTTTGGATAGAAAACTGTTAAGAAATTAATATATATATCAATTCTGTCAGAGCAAGTGAAAAAAAAAAAAAAAAAAGTCAGGTTCTCCCCATGATTTTTAGCCCATATTTGTTACTAATGACAATCCAGCATAGACATTTAATTGGAAGCATTTTCTTTAAAAAAGAAAATCGCCATACATTGTTAATGGGGTGAAGGAGGATTTCTTACCCTTTGCATGGAGGACACTGGGGTAGTCTGCCTACTGGCAATGGGATTAGGGACACCTATATCTGATTTACCAACTTGTTAAATCTGCTCTCACTAAAGCTGAGTGTCATGTCATGGCACAATGAGATAAAATAATCTAATAGTTATTATTTCTGCTGGTCTTCCTTTAAAGGTAAACATATGGCATCAAAGTAAGGGGAAGTAGGAAGTGTCCCACATTAGTCAATCTTGTAGCTCAAGAAAACCTTTATCCTCTTGCATATGAAAGCTGCAAACTTCCTTTGACCACAATGTAATTTACTAAATGCTTGTGTTCTTACCACATACAAATGAATGGTATTGCAAAAGGTAGGACAGAAATTCTGAAAGATGGATATCCTGTTTTACTTGTGGCAAGAAAAAACATGCTCATATAAGAAAATGAAAGCAAGCTATGTGGTAATGAATTCAACAATTTGCTCAAGAAAGCAACAGTGAATTAAAGCCATGTCAGCCTGAAGAAATTCTCTGCATGATGTTTTGCTTCTGTTAAGATGCCTTATTCCATTAAAAAAAAAAAAAAATGTACAGTGTCTTGTTGTATACTTGATGCTGCTCAGTAGTTACACACATCTCACAGAACACACAGGCTGTCTCTAAGACGCTTCTGGAGAAAACTGGATTTTTTTTTTTTTCCAAGAACTTTTGATGTCCTGCTATTTATGTTGTTTTCATTGTTTCAAACCTTTCACCATGAAACTCTGTTTTGAAGTGCTTTTTCCTCTACTTTGGACAATGGCATGATCCCTTTAAATGTTTTCTAATTCTGTGAAAATACAGCCTTTTCATTTGCCTTTCTGAGACACAACTTTGATGGATCAGCCTTTGTTAGAGGAACAGTTTCTGTCTGTGTCAGTGTGAAAATGGCACCCAATGTGTGTATGTGGAAGTATGTGCAGGTGTGGAGACGGATTTCTCTGTATGGCAAATTCCCCTTGCCCTCCGCCAGGTGTTTCTGATGCTAGGACTGCGTCCTGTGTGAGTGCTGTGCCTACATTTCTGCACGGAATTTAGCAGAACCTGTTTCTGGTGCCCTTACTTTGTCTGAGCTTTGTTGTTATGGGACCACAACACCAGCGGAGTTGCAGAGTGGCCGCTCCCAGTGCAAACCAAAGGGGAGTACAGCCTCCAGGAAGGATGCTTAGTAGGCATGAAAGAACAGCCCAAGGATACATTCACAATTCCTTGATATATTTGCTTGGGTTCCAATGATCTTTGGCTCATCAACTTCAGGAACCAGCAGTTTTATCATTGTAACAGATAGCCCTTGATGGTCAAATTAATGAAAAAAGAAATTCAATCACTTTTTGATTCCATCTAAGCTTTTAGCTGCCACAACATCCCATGGAAAGAAGAATCATAGCTTCAGTACATATTGTTTATTTTGAACTTTCTGATCATTATTTTTGTTTTAGAACCTCCTCCTTTCTGAATTTTTACTGTTCCACCTTTTCTGCACCACTGTATACCTTTATAGACCTTTGCAGTATCCCTTTTCAACCACCCCTTTCCCACTCTGAGCAGTCCTAGCTTATTTAATCATTTCTTATTTAGAAGCTATTCCATACTTTCATTGTCCCTGGAAGTCTTTGCAGTACTCCTTATTGGTTATTTCATCTCCATATAACGATAGAGTTATATACAACGATAAAAGTACTCAAAATGCAGACGCTTTAAATTTAAATGCAAAGTCCTTTACTTTTATCCTATGGCAGCTTTATTCCCTTAAAGGACCATGTCAAATGTCCTTTGGAGTTATAAGGGAACAACACCAACTGGATCTGCCTAGTTAGTCTACATGCTCATAGAGTTCTTCAGAGAACTCCAATAGGTTTGCAAAGCATAGCTTTCCATTTGGAAAACCTTTACTGAGTCTTTCTTGGTATACCATCTGCAACTGTTTTCATCCATTTATTTGACTGATTTTTTTTCTACCAGTTTCCCCATAATGTGAATGCTATGCCTGTGACATTGCTTCAAATACTGTGACGTCAAGGGAGTAGTGATGAACTGTACTGTATAGAGATTCACACACTACTGCATACATATATATGTACACCAAACTGTATGCATTTTCATATCATTGTATGTTCAAAATATATAACAAAATATATGATGTATTATAATATTATTATAAATTATATGATGTAATAATTATATATCTGTATAAATAGATGTTTTATAACAAGGCATTTTCCCTTTCCTACTGTAACCACATATCCTGCAATTGCAAGAATGGTTTTAGGAAATGACAGGAATGGTTATTTTATGAAAATTTTCAAGGAATTATGAAATTGGTACTGGAGTAATTTTGATTTGGGGATTTCCCTAGGAAACATCAACCCTCAGTAAAATGCATTGAAGAATTTGCATACAGTTATAAAGGAAGGAATAGTACCATGCAACAAGTGTGACTCCAATGGCATTTCCATCATCACAATTTCCCTCTTCCCATGACTCATTTAAAAAAAAAAAAGAACCTCTTTTTAACCAAACTACTTCTAAACATTCATGAAAATGAAGCAGACAATGGCAAGAAACAGGCTTGTAGATAAGGCATGTTTTGGCATAGGTGAGGGGCGCAGGCGGACCATGTGGCCAGCAAGTGAGCCCTTCCTGGCTAGCAGGCATTGCCAGGAGCAGCCAGGCCACAGAGACCTCGGCTTTTTTTTTGTTGGAGATGGTGCCAGCACAGAACCTATCCCCAGATCACAACAGGCACCAACGGGGGTGCCCATTTGCAGTAGTTCCATAATACTAAGGATGTGCATAATTCTTAGGAGGATCCAAGGCCGCAGACTTTGTGAGATGGAATATTTGGATGCTAACACTTCTTGCCACTCAATCTCACTGAATTCATGCTGGCACTTTACAGGGAATGATGTACATGTCTTCAGTTTTAGATATAGAATTTCTGTTCCGTAAAGTACTGCATGCGGGAAAGACTTTTCTTTGATAAGTTCCTCATTTAAAAAATTAATTGTGACTGTTTCCAACGCATTGCAATTTCCCTCTTCTGTTATTTAAATCCTTTGCCATTTTGATGTATTTTGACTCTCACATTTATGACCTGAATGTAAGAGAAATGTCACCTTTTGAAATATCTATCTTAGGAACTAATCTTTTCTCTGTTTTAGATGATGTCAAAGCTGTTACGTAAGAAACCATAATGTTTACATTTTGAAAAGCAGTGTGGTTTGTGAAGAAACAGGTTTTGTCACAACTAAGGAGTTGAGAAAAGTCAGTATGTGAATAAGAAACGTAGTGTCTATACACTACTAATTTTTTCTCAGTGCATTTATTCTATTAGCATAGTTTACTTGTGTTTATTTAATGAATGGAGATCTCATTCCTTTAGTGAGGAGACCATCCAGTTTCATTGTCCAGATATACACTTTACAAAAGCACTTCTTGCATCTTCTTTTAACATGGCTCCACTGAAGCAGCTCCAAGTATGATGTCAGACAGCATGCACTAGAACAAGTTAACGTGTTGGTTTAATACACTGTTTACCTCCGTCAGATGTGGGCGCTTACTGACCAGATTTAGTAACAGGTCTGAGAAATGCTTCAGGACTTAGTGCAGAGCTGTGCACGACAAAGAGGGGCTCTGCTCTGGGGGTCCCAACTGGGCTCATTCCCATGAGGGACGCCTTTGTTCAGCAGTGGACCTGGACACTTGGTCTTATCCAGCGTGTGAGAATATATTTACTAAAACTGTCCAGAATGGTCCATGGAAACTGGACTAGACAAAGCATAGATGAAACCTTCAAACATGTCTTTGTCATGCAGCTGACACTCTGTGCCTTGAGAAAGGTTGTTGAGATACAGATCTTGGGAGCTTGCCCTTCCCGTATCCCAGAATCATGCATCTGATCAGAGCAGGCCATCTGGTTAGTCAGCCATGCCTGGCCTTTAACCAATCTATGCTGCCAGTCACCTTGTTGACATTCATGTGCCTGAAATGACTTCCAGGCGGATTTGCTCCATTACTTCCCTGAACCTGCAATGAAGCTGGTTGGCCTACATTTCCCTGGCTTGTCCTTCCTACCCTTCTTGAGGATGGCTGATATCTGTGATATCTGTGTTTTTCCAAACTTTAAGCCTCTCCCCTAGTCACCATGACCTTTTGAAAATGCTGGAGAGGGACCTCTCAATTAACTCCCTCAGGATTTCTGGGTATATTCCACCCGGTCCTGTGGACTTGTATCTATCCAATTGACTTCAGCACTCCTTTAGCTTTACCTTCCTCTACTGTAGGTAACACATCACTCTGCCAGGACCCTGATGGCACTAATAGGCTGAAATTGCCTAGGCCACCTTCACCTGGGACCTCCACCCACACACCCACTGCCCATGGGCCCGGGAGTTCTTATTTAAGCTCAGGCCCAGGTCACAAGTCCCTCTCTTCAGCTATGCTGTAATTTTAGGGCATGTTTTTCAGTCCTGTTTCCTGGTGATTATGGTTTGTTGTTTGGATTTCTTGGTTTGACCTTGGATGTGACTTGTTTCCTTTACCTGGTGGTCACTGATGGGACCTGTGGCTGTCATGGCTTCTGCTCAGGTGCTGTGAGACTTGGTATGTTCCCTGCCTGTGCTGTCCTTACCCTTGGCTCATGCTCCCTTGTGGAGCAGCCCTCCTCTTGTTGCTCCCTGATGTGCTCCTACAGGCTTGGCTAGCAGACTTAGGGCAATAGGAGACCAGATGGCAGACCTTACTGGTGAAAACCAAGGACAGAATGAAAAAACATTGAGTACTTCAACCTACTCCATGTCTTTTGTCACTAGCTTCTCTGCCCTGCTAGGTGGCAGGGCTGTATTTTCCTTAGATCTAGTTTTGTTACCAGTGTGCTATAGAAGTTCTTCTTACTGACTTGTACACCCCCTGCAAATTGCAGCCCAGGGGAACTTTGGCCTTCCTAGCTTCACTCCTGTGAATTTGAGCAATATTTCTATATTCCTCCTGAGGACCTTGTTTCTGCTTTGCCCTTCTGTGCACTTTCATTTTGCATTTGAACTCAGCTAGGACCTGCTTGACCCTTCCATGGGACCCTCTCCCACACTTGCTCCCTGCATGTCAGAATGCATTGTGCTTGTGCATTGAGGAGGCTATTCCTGAAGACTGTTTGTCCTTGGGCTGCTGTTCCTTCAGGGAAGTCTCCCATGGGATCCTGACAAGATCCCTGAATAAAGCAAAGCATGTTCTCCTGAAGTTAAGAGTTTTGGTTCCACTGTTTATCTTGTGCAGTCTTCTCAGGATCTTAAACCATGCAAGCTCATGGTTACTGCAGCTGAGGCTGCACAGCACAGAACAGTTCTTCCTTGTTTCCAAGTAGCAGGTCTAGCAGAGCTTTCACTCTAGGCAGCTTATCAGCCACATGAATCAAGAACCTGTCTTCATCACACTTCAGAAACCTTCTGGTTTCTTGTTGCTGGACATCTTGACCTTTCAGCAGATACTGGGATGGCTGAAGTATGCTATGTGTACACGGGCATGAGACCTTGAGTTTTCTTTCTGCTGTGTAAAGAAGCCCTGATCTGCTTTCTCGTCTTGATTGGGCGACCTATTGCTGTTGCCTTTTACAACGTGACTTGTTGGTCTGTTCTTGAACCTGTACTGGCTCTGCATATTCTCTATGCATTCAGACTACTCTTACATAGATCAGCTTCTCTGCCTCACTTTCCTAGCCTGTCCTTCAGAAATTCCAGTTGTGTAAGCTATCCTATTCTCTGTAAATCCCAATCAGGCTGTATTCTGGAAACATGCATGGACCTCTGTTTATTTTCTAGGCTGTGTGTTTTTGTTTTTCAGGCACTTGAAATGGGACTGAAAGCCTCTTGCATCATATTGGTTCCAGAATGCTCTCTCACTGTCCTCTGTCCTTTTAATTCTCTTTATGACATTTCCTAACATACGTAATTTAAAGACCTCTTCATGATGTTAGTGAGCCAGCTGGCAAAGATACTCTTGATCAACCCTGTCAGATGGATCCAGTCTTCACTTAACAGCCCTTGTTCCTCAGATATGGTCTTACAGTCAAAGCCAAATCCCAGCCTGTGATGCCTACCAAGCCCTTGCTAAATGCACCTTCCCTGGCTGGGCTGGAGACCAGCACTGGGATCCTCTCACCTGCAGGTGAGAGAGGGGTGCAGAGGGGCCTTTCCTAGGTTGCCAGGAAATGATTTCCAGCCTCCTAACTGCAGGTTTCCTACTCCTCCTCTGAGAGTAGTTTCCAGCTGTCCCTACCACCCTGTGAGGCAGAGTTTGGGTTCATGGCTCTGCAGGCTCCCACTGATACATCCACAGCGTGCTTAACTCCTCCTGTAACTCTTTCTGGCACCCCGATGTCCCAGTCAGCGGTCACCAACTTCACCACAGGTGAGGTTGTCACCAGTTCCAGGCTGAGGGTCTGGTCCCTTCCTAGGCCCTCGCTGCCACCAGGACTGAGGAGAGTAGCATCCTCCTGCCGCAGTCCTTCCTGAGCCGAGATCCCCGTGCCAGGCGTTGCTCTGCAGATGGTGGAGGTTGCCCCTAGTGGTACATCACCAGCGCTGCTGCTGGGTTCTGAGCCCCTTCCCACCTCTGCTGCGACAGCTCTCACAGGCATGGTGCTGGGCTCCCCAGACCAGAAGTCAACAGCTAGGTGTGGGTGCTCCCCAGCCAGAAAGCAGCCCGAGAAGCCTGGCTGTTGGAGCTGGCAGAAGGCAAAGCACTTAAAAACCATCAGCAGAAAGCTACTGGAAGGTGGTCCTAAAGTGCCTTGAGTAGCCTTCATTTAAAGAGCTGCAGTTCTAGTATGTAGGAAATATTGTAGATTTTCAGTAGTTACACTCTGCTCATCCTCTAATGCAAAACCAAAAGGCCATTAGCTGCTGTTCTTTCTTGGAAAGCAGCAGCTTTTTTTTTTTTTTTGGTCCTAGAGCTCAGTGCAAGTTCCTACTGTGCTGCTGTGGGCCATGGTTTGCTGCACCATGTCTCAGATGTCAGGTTGAGCTAGCAATGCTAAGAAGTTGTATCAGGCAAAACCTGTGCACAGAAGACGGATGATAAAGCAACCAGGAATAAGGATGAAATAGCCCTAATTTCACAGAAGCTATGTCAAAGATGTTTTAGTTTGCCTGTGATGAATTTCAGGAAAAGGGTTTTTCTTTTCATATTTTTTTTTTGTACTAACCTGATTTATGTGGATAACAGCTAATTAAAAAAATGAAGGATATAAAAAAAATGAAAATCTATTTAAAAAAAAATCTCAGAGGATTTAAAGAGCTAATATGTACTTAATGGAGTGGCTAAGAATATAGCTGCATGTAATTATGTCAGGAAAAAAATCCCAAAGCTGAGCTGCAGAACTTCCCTGAAGTGCCAGGCAGCATGGTGTGCTCTGTGCTGCACCTGCATGTGCCTTCTGACAGGGCCTTCTGTGCCCGCTCCCTCTGGGGCGGCAGGCCCCCTTAACCCCAGCCTTGCAGGTTAAGCAGACCCCTAGAGGCAGCCCCCAGCAGAGCAAGTGGCAGCTGTGGTTCTGCTAGCTGCCAGCCTTGGCTCTCTCTGGCAGCTGCTTTCCAGCTTCACCCTATCTGGAGCTCTAGGTTGCTTTTTCTTTTTTTTTTTTTTTTTTTTTTTTTTTTTTTTTTTCTTCATAATCCTGGAGCTCAGTGGTACCATAGTCAAAGCCCCAGCATACGAGTAGCATTTTTTTTTTTTTCAATTAATTGTTAAAACCCACAAATTGTTTTCATTTTAATCATCTTAAAGCCAGCTTACTTTTCAATTGAAACATACAATCATTAAGGTTGGAAAAGACCTCTGAGATCATCTGGCCCAACCTTCAACCCATCACCGCTATGCCCAGAAAGCCATGTACCTAAATGCCATATCTACACATTTCTTGAACACCTCTAGGGACAGACTCCACAAGCTCCCTGGACAATGGGTCAGGCCTGCTCCAATGTCTGACCACTCCTTCTGAGATGTTATTCCCAATATCCCATGTGAACGTACCCTGGCACAGCTTGAGGCCATTACTCCTTCTTCTATTGCTGTTACATGGAAGAAGCACCCCAGGTGAGGCCTCACCAGCTCCTACTACAGGAGGATGATGACCTCCATCGTCCTGCTGGCTGCACTGTTTCTCTGCAAGCCAGGATGCCGTTTCCAATATATATATTTCGGAACTTACGGAGAAATCTCAGTGGCTGTGAGGCTGCATCTTTGTGTTCCCCAGCACCGCTCACGCAGAAACGAGGGCAAGGCCGAGCTGCCTCCCGCAGCTTCGCCCGCTGCCTGGGGCGAGCACCCCTCCCTCCCTCCCCGCCCTGCCGGGCTCCCTGCCGTGGGGCAGAGGCCGGCGCTGCCGNCGGCGTGCGGGGAGCTGCGGGATGGCGGGGGGGAGGTCCTCCTCCGTCGCTCAGACCCTGCTTAGGAGCCGTGTGCTTCGGCAGCGCGTTGGGAGCTGGTGGGTCCCTTCTCCAGAGGTGGAGGGGATTACGATTAGCTTAAAACCAGAGCGTGGCTTTTTTTTTTTT
>VXAV01009611.1:198240-245995 GCA_013399715.1 Alectura lathami | reverse complement strand
TTTTTTTCCCTAAGGGTAAACAATAATAAATATTTAGGTTACCAGAAAGCAGGTAGTGAAGTTGTGGTAAGGAGGTAGGAATCTAAATATTAAGTCATTATAAATAATGCTTTATAATAATGCTTTAAGTGTTTCTTAAGAGCTAGCAGTATTTAAAACATTAGCCCACAACAACTGAGGTTTTCACAAATGACTAACGAACTATGTTACCCTGCCAATATACCCTCAGGGTCTGCTCTGCACAGGACAGCTGTTCGAGGGTGTATCGTTTGGTGTCTTCAAAGTGTTTAAGGTCGGGAAGCAGAATCACCCTTCTGGTCGGAACAGGTTGTCCAAGGTGATTAGTGTGGCACATGCATGGCTTCCTAGAGTGACAAGTCAGCTCTGGTCCCATCCTGAAAAATGAACAGGCTTTGGAAGTGTTTCCCCTATGACATCATTGGGTGTCAAAATCTGGGCTGAAATTCATAGAACATTGCACTCATAGACAGAACCAACAGGAGTTAATGAGAATTGCAAGAAATCTCCCGGGCTAAATAAAAACAATTTTTTTTTTTTTTTTTGTCTCTATCTCTTCCAATGAATGGGATACAAGAAATTGATGTGGGTGGGTGGGGGCTGCTAGCAAGATTCACTTGCCAACAATGCAAAGTAGACTGTGCTAACAGAAACCAGTAGACAAACATTGAAAGCAAATTAAATTAAGAGGAGAGAAATGCAGAGTTAAGCTTTTTCAGTCATGCCCTTTGGACAAATGTTGAATCATTTATGATTAGAGCTTGTGCTTTATTCTGTGGAGCACTCTGAGGTGCTGGGCTCCCCGCTTCACCTTCAGCTAGGAGAATTTACTGGAACTGGTGAGGTAGAAGTAAAGGCTTTCGGATAGAAGAGTACTTAAAAAAATCTATATGAAATGAGATTTCTGTGTTAAAATGGAAAACTTCCAATAGATTGAAAATGCTATTGATATTGCACCTGGCTTGTTCTTTTCATGGCTGTGGGTGGCACGACCCCTGTCCTTGTTGTCTGGCTCAGCCACCACAGGAGTCCCACCTTGGTGTTGTGCTTGACGACAAGTGCAGTCTTGTGGCATCTTCTAATTCAGAGGGAGGGATTCAGCTACCAAAGCTACAAATCCTACTTGGTATTGCAGGAAAGTTTTAACAAAATTTCTGTCTAGCTCAGGGATTTGCTTAGTTACATAAAGAATTCTATGCAGAAACTTGGGGTAAACATTGTTACAATACTTTTCAATTTACCTAAAACTGGAATAAAGTCCATATGTGACAGTAATGCAGACAACATGTTTGGTTTTAAATTAGCAGAGCACAAACCACTTAATTATTTGATGTTATTGTTAAACTAATTTATATATACTTATACAAGATTGGCTAGGAGCGTGCAAAGCAGACAGAAAAGCCAGAATGGAGGTCCACAGATGACCCAGGGCAAGACTCCATCCCTGTCGTGACTAACAGAGCGAGAAGATGGCTGTTGCAGAGTGTAGCTGATCCATTGGTTCCAGATATGTTCAACAATTAGTAAGTAGATATGCTAATTCACAATAAATTACTCAAACTAAAAGGATGTTTCTACGCTCCACTCACAGTTCCTAAAGAGTATTATTTTCTAGTTGGCAAAGCAGCCAAAGACAGATATTCAGTAATGGAGATGCTTTATTTTTCTGTAGTTTCGTGATTGTTCTGTAACAATTCTGCATTAATCTGGTATGGTTTATAATCCTCCAGGACATGATCTGAATAACCACATATGCCAAGGCAAGAATACTGTGGTGGAACCGCAGCCAGTGAAAAAGCCGGTCAGGCACAAACTGCGATGAAGACTGTGCGAGATGTGAAGAAACGACATTCAGGTAGGCTGGCAATCTGAAGTGAGCTGTGGGTAGAGGTTTAAGTGAATGCTTTAACTGGCAATTTGCAACCATGGGAAATGCCAGAATACATTACAAGGCAATGTTACATAGCGTACTAATTAGCTTGTGTGTTATATTCATATTATAAGTATACATTATTATCATACCAAATTTATGTAATATAATAGGTAATGCAGCTGTAATTCTATGATTGTAGCAAATTCTAATATTCCATATATTAATAAATAAGTCATTAAGATTCTAAATCTTGTGGAGAAACACTGCACAAATTTGGTTTTCCTTTCTGATGGGCTTCTTGGAATATTTGGTTGATCCCCATGTAATGGGACCAAAATCTAAAAAAAATAATTCCTTGTCTCTTCACCACCTCAGAATTCTCCTTTGTTTTTCATCAGCTTCTATCTGTGGCACCATTTTGCGGTAGATGGACATCACAACGACCTGCCGCTGCAGCTGCCAACTACTGCCATCAGTTACCTACTATGATAAAACCTCACACATCTACTGTTCACAGGCCTGAGCTCCAAGCACAAGGCTGGCTCTAGACTGGCTGAAATGGCAGAGGAACCAGAGGCATTGTGTTTCGATGTCCCTGTTATCATGCAGAGCTGGTAAACTCTTGGCTGTGGGCTTCCAATAAGCCTCCTCCTAAGGAAGGTACGCTTTGCTCCAGGCTCTTTGAATGCATGAATCATTTTTACTGTACATCTTACATGTAGAACTATTATTTAAATCTAAGATGGCTTATTAGTAAAATTGTTCAGTAAACAATGCTGCATAATTCACTGCACACAGAGGGAGCTTTTAAGTCTGATGTGCTACATAATGTACTATGTGCCTTCAGTGGAATACAAATGCAGGCAGTTGTTTTTGCCTTCAGTGGTGCTGGCCAAGTGTTGAAAACATCACAGTTACTGCTGTCCCAGGTTCTCAGCTCTCAGTCAGTGCACAGTTAGCTGCCTGCCGTCCCCTGCCAGGCTCCCAAATGTCTGGAGAAAATGCAGGTGGAAAGCTGCAGCCATCAGAAACGCTTTCTCAGTGCTTCTTGACGAGCATGAAGTTCTTGGTTTGCTCCTGCTAATGTGTTTGCAGAATCCTGTGAGTTGGACGGGACCTTTAAAGGCCATCGAGTCCAACTCCCCTGCAGTGAACAGGGACACCTACAGCTGGGTCAGGTTGCTCAGAGCCCTGCCCAGCCTGACCTTGTTTGTCATTGACACAATTTGCTTTCCATAAGTGTTTCTAAGGTTATATGTTGAGCAATTTCAGGAAGATGTTCAATGTTTCTAGTTTATTCCTTGCGTAAGTTGGGAACTTCCCCCACCCCAATAAATAAATAAACATTTTGGAGATTATTTCTTCTGGAAAAGCAGATGTTCCTGCTTTATCTGTAATTTGGATAGTCTTTCAGATAATTCTTAAATGTCAGAAGTATAAATGATTTGTGCTAGAATTTTTTTTGGTGTTGAGGTAAAAATACTGAGTAGATAAGGGTTTACATAAGCAACGTTACTGATGGTAATTGCAATACAATATAAAGTTGCCATGTATGGTTTTAAAAGCATTTTAGAGGTGCAGAGAAATATGTATTTTTTTCAGATGTCCAAATTGATACCTTGGCCTTTGCGGACTGAATCACTCATCATTTGCTTTTTGTTGTCACCCATCTTTATGCAAGGTAATACAGGCAATAAAGTCTAGGAAGAAGAATAACTCAACAGGCACTACTCTGTCAAAGTGAGGAGTTCAATTACTAGCAACACTGGTTAATAGTGCTCCCACAAATTTCCTTGAGTCGGTCTTGCTAAGCATCTGCATAGCCTGTTCCACAGAGTTTTGCAGCTTAATCATACGTTGCTTTGCACCCATTATCCGCTCTTTCTCTTTGGGCAGTCCCTTCTTCTTGTGTTGGAAGAGACTGTGAACGATCATTGTCATGGTTGAAAACAGAGTTAAGGAAAAATGGAGTATTCCATAGCAGATACATCACGTCCCCCTGCTCTCCGGGAAAAGGGGGGAGTTGGGGGCGAGGGGGAAAAGCTTTGGTTTGCGGAGCTGTGTCGGGCTGGTGCGGGGCGGCGCGGGCAGGCGCGGCGGGGCGGGGTCCGGCTCTCGGCGGTCGGGCTGGCGCATGGGTGAGAACTTGCCTTTTTCTGTAAGTTAATTGTTCTACTCCAAATCTTTTACATTCTTTTTGCTATCTTTAGTAAAATTAGTTATTTTTAACTCTTGAGTTCTACGTTTTATTTTTCTCTCACTTTCCCTCCTTCCCCTGTTGATACTGGCCGCGGGCAGCCCTGAGCTTGCTCTCCAGAGGGGGGGGGGGAAAGCGAGCTACTGTTGTGAGATACCGGGGGTTTAAACCACAACAATCATTCACTTTCTTTATGTCACCTATGATTTTATAGGGTCTATCTCATTGCTTATGAGTCTTCTCCCTTCCAGGCCGGGGAATTTTAACTTACTAAGATCTCACTTGCATTTTCTAATGCATGTGCCTGTAGCTTTAGGCTGTGTGAGGGAAGCAGTTAAGAGAACTATTTCAAGATGTTTCAACAAAGTCAAACTATAAGCAGCATTGGAAAAACATCTTTGGATTATTAGGATTTTGCAGTGAAGTTTAGAAGTTTGATCTTGGATAACCAAGACATTTTTTTTTTTTGGCTAGAGTTAAGCAAGACATTTCATGCTGGCAGGATATAGGCAATGGTTATTAATTATCCATTGCTTCATTTCCGAATGCTTTGATCCTTGCAGCAGTAAGGCCTAAGCCATCTAGGTGCTGGATATTTATGATATTCCCTGGTGTTGGATAGTTACAGCTGCACTGCTGAATACTGATTTCCTAGGCATGTTGCCACTTCAGCTGCATAGGGGAAGAGAAAGCCAGACTGTAGCCTTTTGTGTTTTGTTTCAATTTCCTTGATTGTCTCTCTTCACCTTTCGGAAGAGTAAGACATGGGCTGTGCTGTGGCTGAATGACTTGTATTTTTGAAATCTGTCTTCATTATTTTGTTGCTAAAGAACCTGAGCTGCTGCTGTGCTGAAACCCGTCAGTCCTACATCAGTCAGCAGCAATAGCTACAACGCAATCCAGCGGTTTCCACGGCTTGACCCAAAATGTGTGTTTTAACACTGTGGGTATGAAAGCAGACTGGCATAGGACTGTTCAGTCATTCATCACAGCCACATGATGAAAAAAGAAAACCCTCCTCCTCCTCCAGCAGCTGATAAATGAATATGGCCTCCTGTACAAAATGCAAGGTGTTGTTGCAGATTTGTGGATGAGATCGGTAGCCTCAGTGGCAAGTCTGGACACTCCATGTCAGGAGGATGGAAACTCATAAACTGGAAAAAAAAAAAATCATGGGAAATCTGAGCACTGAAGTGACACATGAGGAAACACTTGAGTGCAGGTTCTGGATGTGAGGAGCCAGCAAGTGGAGCTTGCAGCCTTGTGTGACATGATGCAGACTGATGGTCTGTTCTCAGAATAAGGATGTTACTTGCCCTCATTAGTACCAGCCATTGCCACACTCCTGCGCAGATCAGGTTATGTGGTGAGGCCGTAATGCCGTGCAGCCTCTTGTTCATATCAGGCATCAGTCTGCCCCAGCACTTGAAGTAAGCCATAGGAACTCTGGTACCCAGGCTCTCACTCCCTTTTTTCCATTACCTACTATACTCAGTTTATTATCTTTAAAACAACACCAATTCAAAATATTTTGGTGCTTGCATTTTAGATGTCCTAACATTAGTTTTGTACAACACCCAGAAAATCACGCTGAGCAAACTCTGCTCTGCGTGTGTGATCCTTTTAAACGAACGTACCATGGCACTGCCTGCACAAGTGGTGGTTTCACCCTCATCCACTCCCTGCTCTGCAGCAACCACTGCATGAGCAAAAGCCATTTGTGTGGTCACACTGTGCTGGAGGGGGGAACTGGTTACTGGGCTGATTGCTTTAGCTAACTTTCAACAGGGTCAGTTTTCCAGCCTGACCCTGTAAAAACACCAGCTCTAGCAGCAGGGAGGTGATGGTGTGGGCAAAGAGTGGTGTCCAGGTGCAGAAGAGTCTGACTCCTTTCACAGGGAGCCAGCTTATGTCAGCACAAAGGGCTTGTGAGACTTGAAGGGTACCCCCCTGATGGTCACAGGCCAGCTAACCACGCATGGCAAACACTGCATGCTCCATGCCAAGTTATTGTAGTATCTAACAGTATATAACAACTCTTTATGTAATTACAATGGCAAAACTAACTTCAGAAACCTGGTAATTGAAAGAGGCCACAGTAAGCATTGTTAACTATTTCCTAAATTTCCTTGTCACCTCTCACACAGAGGGGATAATCACTTTAATCTGGTACTATTTCTTATGGGAGTAAAATGTCCATGAAGGGCTGAAAAGAACATACTAATTTTCTCTTCATGCTTTGACAAAGTAATTTAAGTGGAAATGTCATTTGGAGGTCAAATTTAAGAACCGACTGTTTTCTGACTTGGAAAATGCAAAACTGCTGTTCAGGATTTTTTTTTTTCCCCCAGTTTTATTTTTGTTTACCTTTGGAAGTGAGTTAAATGGAAACCTAGAAAAGCTCTATTATTCTATTCAGGAGGTTTGGGAAGAATTTCTGTGGTCAGAAAAAGTTGATTTAGATATCTTAAGGAATTGCCTACCTTCTCTGTACTTTTGGTGCATTTGCCTGTATGTTATTTTTTATGCTCCTGTTTTTACTATGACATTTCCTACTGAATTCATCCCAGACTACAGAAGTTGTTTAGCCCATAACCACAGGTTTTAAGGGTGTTTTAGGTATCATTAGCCCACACTAAGGACTGCTTTCAAGGTAAATACAAAATTCTTGTAGCTGTCTGTCCTTTGGGGAGTACATTATAGAGAGGATTTCTGTTTATATGTTGGTGCTCTGTATTTTAATAACCAGATCAGGCTGATCTGGTCTGGTTTTTTTTTTGGTTAGAGTTTTTTAAACCACAGTTGTGATATCATTCATTATGCATTTGAGATGACATTAGAATAAATTAATATTAAAATATTTAAATGTAGAGTAAAGAGTTTGAAAAGTTACAGAGATTGATCACCCGAGATGCAATGTTGGTGCTTCATTAGTCGTGGATCTCCATGTTGCTATGCTGAGGTACCTCTGTTTCACCTCATTAGCAATTTTCTTCTTTAATGCTGACTGGACTGTATTCAGGCTCCATTGTGTACAATCCATTTAATAATGGCTCCTGTCAATAGCCTACGTTGCATGTGCAAACTGGAAAACTCTTCACTGCAAACTGTAGCAATGTAGGCTTCCTGGAGAAGTGGTTGATGCCCCAAGCCTGTCCGTGTTTTAAAGCCATTTAAAAAATGCTGTTAATAACATGCTTTACCCTTTGGCTAGCCCTGAAGTGGACAGTCAGTTGGACTTGATTTTTCTAGGTCCTTTCCAACTGGATCTATTTTACTCTGTAATTTCATAAAAGTAGCCATGAAATCTTCATACGATTTGATTTTTCTCCTTGCCAAAAAATTTACCTTTCCAGTAGATTTCAAAGTGTGTTGGTGACATTGTTCATTCCAATACACAGGAGGCTTTGTGAAAACTAAGATTTTGTAATCAGACTAGGATTTGGGGACAGTGGCACTAATGGAGTGAGAAAGGAACAGAAAGGTGTGACTGAAAGAGTGATGGCATATGTGCAAAAAATGCTGGTTTTTTTTTTTTTTTTTTTCAGCCTTCTCTGGTATTGACCTCAGCCCACATGCAGAGAGGAGGTTTCTTAGCCCCCTTAAGAACTTGACCTGTCCTGAACAAATAAATGGTGGCACAGCTAGATCCACTTGCTCACAGCCCTGAGGTGTGGGGTGGAAAAATCCCATTGCAACCAGGGACGTGTCCTGCTCCAGCCTGAAGAGCCTGGGCTGGGGTAGGGACAGGCATGGAACAGGTGCCAATAGCCCAGCAGATGGCTGGGTCCTTAATCTGAGCAATAATGCTAACATGGCCATATGGTAAAGAACTGTAGGAGAAGCCATTTTTCTAATAGCGGGCAATATCCAGAGTTTAGATGGATGAGAGGGGGGAAAGGGCAAGCTTTCTAGCGATTAAGCCTTTTGACAACTGCAGTGTGGAGGAAGAGCAGTGAAGCTATTCTGGACCATTTACACGTTGACAATCCATTAGCTCAATTACGGACAATTGCACTTTTGTGCAGAAACCTTGCCCTCCGTCTAAAGGAGGTGATGTTTGTCCTCTAGATGGCTGTCAAAAGCAGATCTCATTCAGTGCAGACCAGGCAGGGAAGTGCCCTGCCTCTGGGATGTGTAAGCTGGACAGGTGTCCCAGCATCACTGTACAAAGGGCAAGGGAGTTCTGGAGGGGAGCACAGTCCTGATGCTTCGGGAGTGGTGTCACTAAAAGCCAGACATCAGCAGAAGGTGTCACAGAAGAACTGAAGCCCCTTGATGGAGTGCTGAGAGCTGCAGTGGGCAGGGGCCATTAGAGGTGATGAAACTTGGGGTGATGTGTGCTGGCCCAGCCAATGTCACTCTTGCACTGTCTGGAGTTTCCCTTTCATCTTAGGATGACAGCTGTAAACCTGAACCTGGCTTTCATCCCCTAAAGCTGTTTGTTGGCTTTCCTCTGGGAAAAATCTTCAGTTTCCCCTGACTATTTGTTCCTGGCATGGGGCCTGGAGATGTGACACGGCTCTGCCTTCCAGGGCAGCTAGGCCAAACCCACCAGGCCTGCAGGTGTGCCTTCAGCCAAACCCAAAGGCATGCCTGTGAAACACCAGCAAATGCAGGAGGAAAGTGCCTGCCCTGCAACTTGGCACTGCCTGGGCCTGGCCGTTTGTGCTCACCTATCTCCTGCCTGCGGGCAAATGTGGAGGCAGCAGTGGTTCTTTTGTCCTGGGGCAGAGATCAGGCAAAACCACCAGGCTGAGGCCTAAATTTGTATTCCTCTGCCTTGGGTTTGATGGGTTTTGATTTTGTAGTTGTGTGTGGTGTCAACTTGGTCTTTGCTACTTAACTGCTTTTAAAAAATGAGTCTCAAAAAGCACCCTTACCTGTGGTTTTAAAAATTCCTCTCATATATATATATATATATATATATTTATCTTCCTTAAATCCCCAGCAGAGAAGCTTAAGGTTTTGCATTTGCAGCTGTTATGTTAATGAAAAGACAGCTTTAAAATTGATTAAAAGCAGACAGAAGATTGAATGACCTCTGTACAGACACCAACAGGACCTAGGTTTCATTGAGCAGGCCTGATTTTGCTTATGCAGGCCCCATGGGGTTCGTGCGATGCTAAGGTACAGCGCATGCTGCCGGCCCGTTTTATCTCCTGCCTGATGCAATGCATTGAGAGTGTTCAAGTCTGTCGGTACGGCAGCACAGCATGTGCCCTTCTGGTTCATAAAATGCTGCCACGGCCTCTTTAGTGTCCTGGAAATTGAGACATGCAGCTGGGGCAAACACAGCAGTCCAGGGAATTCAGGTTAATGATTTGTGTAGTCCTGAGACATAGGGAGGAGGAAGGCGCCTTTCTGGGCTTCCAGGCATGTGGTCTCAGATCTCAGGCTGTGAGGAAATAAACCTTCTTGGGAAGCAGAGTCTCACAGGAAAAGCCTTCTGTTCCACAAAGCTCTCTGCTCTAATGGGAATAGAGCTGAGGCTTTGCTACTAGCTACTGCACGAGAAACAGTTTGAAGCTGTCTCAGTGGACTCTGTCACCCAGACATTAAAAGCACATCTTAAAATAAGCCTGAACATTTTAGTGTGTTTTTTTTTTCCTTTTCTTTCTTTTTTTTTTTTTTTTTTTTTTTTTTTTCCCCTCTCCTTTCTCCCCACTAGGGAATGTTTCCTGTTCCCAGGCATCAGTTCAGTCAGTGCAGAATTGTCTGGGGGATTAATGAATGCGGAGGGAGCAGCAGGATTTAGAGAAGAAGCAGGTGGGTGGAGGAGGACTGCTGAGACAAATGTTACCAGGGGAAAAACTATGTAAAACTTTCTGCTTGCATGAGGGAAAACTTGCGCTGGTTGCACAGGCATGGTTGTGAAGATCACAGGAATAGAGGGAGTGCCCCGAGCTCAAACTGTGCAGCCAAAAGAAAGCTTTCTTGTGGTGGGGAGGGAGTCTTCAGATCACAATGTCTTCACGTATGTTCCCTATCAACTCCCTGCATGAGCGGTATGTGGTCAATACACTCTGCCTCCGTGCACTTGTCTTTCTCAGGTACTCAGCAGGACAATTTGGTTCAGATACTCTGCTTTTCCCCACCCCTGTGGACACAGCAAAGGTTTTTTTTTTTTTTTTTTTTTTTTTTTTTTGCCTTAAATGTGATGATAACCTTCAGGGTCCTCTTGCAGAGCCTCCAATTTGTCCATTTTGTGCTATGGTCTTATCAAAGGCTCATTAGTAGCAGTTGTTTGGGAGGCACATTAGAAAAATTGGCAGCACATTTCTGACTAATTGCTAAATTTAAACCACTGAAACAAAAGTTCAAAGCTGAGGGATTCTCAAAGAGCTGCAGGTGTTTCCCTCTGACAGACTGGTTTGTTTTTTTCTTAAAATTTATGCTAGTTGGCAGAAGTAATAGGTATAGAATAAAAATCCAGTTGGTCCCTGTCTGCCCCCATGCTATTTCTTATGGCTTTTCACAGGATCACTGTGCTGCACCTGTAATTTCCTGAGCTGCTAACTGAAGCCCCACAGGGCAAAACGTGCTGCTAAAGGCAAGGGAGACCTTGGAAAAGCTGCAGCTGAATGCTCTTAAAACCTCTTTCTGAGGAGTGGACCTCAGGTATGTTTCTATCCCCCTCCTATCTTTAACTGAAACATTGAAAACGTTGGGGAATTTCTCTTGCAATATCAATGTAAAAGGTTTGAGAGCTTGTTCCACTGCTTATGTTGGCAGCTGTGAGAGGGCTTCCCTGTTCCTCAGGATGGGGACTACATCCTGCCAGCATCTCTAGGGACAGTGGCAGAAAAACCAAGTGTGCTACAGGTGTGGAAAAGCTGGAGCATGCGGCTTGTTGCACTAAGGTTACAAATAGCTGCAGAGGGCCTGAAAGATAGAAGGCTTCACGTGCACTGGTCCTAGACTGGGGTCACTGTTTATCTCTTCATAAAGGCCAAAATGGTACTTGCTGAGGGTAGTAGCTGGAGAGGAGTTGTAGAGAAGGGGGTGGGAGGGTGCAACTTGAAGTCAGATTGCCTGAGGAAGGGTCTTCTGTGCTGAGCTGCTCCCCCTTGCCTGAGCGGTCAGGTGCTTGTTGGTGGGATTATCATTTCTCAGGTGTCAGAACAGTTAAAGCAGCTTACTGGGAGGAAGTAAGGATATAGCTGCTCTGAGCAACACATCCTTCTGCCTGCAGAGAGCACCTGTTCCATCCATATAACATTAGTCTTGGGCACTAAATAATTACTTTCTGGGTTACAGAAATAAATTGTTGGTATAATAGAATGCTAACTCCTTAAGCAATAGGAAAGCCTGGAAATGTTTCGTTTGCTTTACCCTGGTGCTGTGGATCTAACAGTATGTTCTTGCTGGGAATGGGCCCAGTCTTGCCTAAGGATAGACTAAACCCATGGGACTCTCCAGAGAAGCTGCAGTTCAGCAGGTGCCAGTGTTGATTTGGGGCAGTACTGGGGCTTTACAGCATGGGAAAGGCTTGAGCTGAATAAAAGTGAGTGTTTGTGACGGGTCATAGACACCGGTGTACAAGGGGGCAATGATGGGAAAGCCTAGAGGCTGAGGGCTGCGAAGCACTCTACACAGGAGCTTGTCCAAAATGATGTCTACTTCGCTTTGCCAAATCTGGGATGGAAGTCTTAGCGAAACTATTTTTTTTTTAAGTAAAAGAGTTTTTCCTTAGATTTTTTTTTTTTTCCCCTCTAAAATCTGAGAGTGCTAAGTTCTGGGCTGTTTTTAGAGTCCCTAACTCTTTCAAGGCAATTTGAGCACAGATGGTGAGGCTGATTTTTACCAAAATTCCACATGAGTCTTCAGTGTATTTTATTGTTACTTGCTTCATTATCAATATAATTTTTAAAACCATACTGAAGGAAAATAATTGCTTCAATCACCTGGTAAATACCCATGGTTGTAAGAACTTTGTCTGAATAAGTCCTAGTCATGTTCGTATGCTCTAAGCACTTTGGATCAAACAACTGTTTACAGTTGTTTTTTGTTGTAAGATTAAGGTTTCTCCTTCCTGTTTTTAATCACAGACCTGACCTGGAATTTGAGGATCTCTGAGCTTTAGGGCTGTTTCCACCTGAATCTCTAGTCTGAGAAATGTCTCTCTAACCACTGTTCTGCCACAGGACACTGATCAGCCTGTCAGCCTCTGGTTTATGAGGGATTATTCTGTAGCTGCATTGGCCCTGCTGCAGACCTATATGTTTGGGAGCTGGGCTGCTCCTCAGGACATCTGTCCCTGGAAAAGAGCATGCTCTGTTCCTCCACTGTAAGCAGATTAGTGGACTTGCTTTGTCAACTGGCTTGCGGTTTGTTTATTAATAATTTCTGTGTCCTGTTGCTGCTTTTCCAGTCAGGATACACTTCTACCAGGAAAGCCTAGGTGTTATGCAGAAAGCATTGGGAATCTGAACAAGGTCATTAGGTGTTTGTGTGCACCTTTAGATGAATTAAAGTTGAATTGAGCCCCATATGTGGAAAGCAAACCTGAAAACATATTCTGCAGTGCTCTCTCTCTTCAGAAGCAGGTTCTTCTTAACAGCAGACAACAAAGGGTACAGAGGTAGTTATGTTGCTCCACACAGAGGATGTGACACTGCTGTTTTCTCATTGTGCAAAGCAAACAATTACTCCTGAATATCAAGCCCTCTGGAGCAGCCCCATTGTTTGCTGCTATTCCCACCGTCCCTCAGCAAGTGCTGCCTTGTGCAGGGAGCTCACGTTCACCTTGCTATGGTTGGGACCCAGGGCGTGGAGAAAGACCTTGGGCTGCCAAGGGCAGCTCTGCACTTGTCTCTTGCCATAGGATGGGTCAGTCTGTGAAACAAAGGCTGGCATTTTTACTTTGGAGGTGCTTGTGGACTGGAGTTCTGGCGGCCAGTGTAGCCATCTTCATTCAAGGTGTGTGTTGCCAATTACAGATGGTTATCCTCATCTGACGCCACAGAAGCATTACAACGTTTTGACTGTTTATTACTTTATTGAAGAGAGATGTCCAATAGTGAATATGGTGGCATCCACAGTTCTTTCTTTCTTCTTGTCCTTGATTATCTTGTAGCAATGTTTAAGTGGGAAGGAAAAACTCCAGGAGATCAAGCTGTACAGTAATTAAACCTGTGCTAAAGATTAAATTAAAGTGTTTAACCCTATTTGAATGTGCTGTGCTGAATTTTATGGGACTAACTTCTTATTTGGGAAGGAAACTTACTGAGTTTTGTTGAAGCTGATGATAATATTTTTTTTTGGAGTTTTGGGCTGTGTACAAATAGGAGGAACTTGGTTCCAGGATCACATAGAGCAAATAAATCTAGGAAAGCATTTTCACTGTGTTTTTAGTAGTAGTAGTAATATGTACTAGATCTATTTTGTTAAACTTTATTTAAAAATGGACTTATCATAACTTGCTTATCTAGATGCATTTCACATGCTTCATCATGGTGATCAGCCATGAAAATGAAGGAGTTTCTCAGCTGATAATCTGTTGTGCCACAGGAATGGCAGGTTAGGAGTCAAGACTTTGGAGACTAAATCATGGTCTCTTTGAAATTGTATTCTGCTCTGTTTTGCTGTTTCACATGGATTTTGTTCTTGATTCTTATCAGCAACGTTCTCTGGGACCTCAGAAAGCTATTTAACTCTTCCAGCCTTTTACTTTCTCCAGTACTGTTTTAAAACTCTGTAGTATTTGTAATATAGCAAAACATAAATACACATCTCTAATGTACTTATGTACAATACTTCAGACAGAAAGATGACCAAAAATCCATCTGATATCATACTGCTGTTGTCCTTAATTCCCTGTTTAAGACTGTGCATAGAAAAGGCCAAAGATATTTCGGATGTTGAGATATAAAGTTTGTGTAGAATATTTTCCTTTCTGTGCGTAACTTTCTGATCTCTTCTTTCCATATATTCTCTGGGCAAAACTCCTTTCAAGATCAGTGGTAGAGCTGTGTGAGTAGAGCTGAAGGAGTTTAAGTGGCACTTGGTGCACATGTAGGCAGGATGCTGATGAAGAAAGTATGCAGGTGATGCTCTATAGCAGCAAGTTATCCCCAGCCCTGTAGGACATAGCAAGCAACACTGGTGCAGAGAAGAGAATCAGCCATGCAATTCCTCAGAAACTGCAAATTTCACTTATTTCTCCAGTCTCACTTCTTACATCTGAAATAATCCATCTGTCACCTGCTTCAGACAGGATCACCCAATTTCTGGCTGTATGCCACATTTCTTCCCTTGCTGGGCCTCCAGTGATCATGCCCTTGCTTGGTGAGTTGATTAGCATGATGGAAAACCAAACCAACAAGGAGGATGGAGTGGGGGTGGAGAGCAGGACTGACACAGTCAGGGGCGGCATTGACTGTGGCACGAGATTATGCTCCCACCATTATGGCAAAATTCAGTCTCTATTTATTAAGGGATCTGTGTGCCTGAAATCAAAGGAAGTTGAGCTCTAGAGTACCTTTAGCTGTGTCAGTGCTGCTAGGGGCATCCACCTGCAGGAGCAGTCCCTTGTCCCCAGGTGAAGTGGCTTGTGTCCAGAGAACAGCACCAGGGGACATTTCTTCTAAGCCTTGCATAGTGACCCTGTTGGTCAAGTCAAATGGCCAGCTCCTGGCCATCCTGAGGGGATGCTGAGCAGCTGACGTCTACAGATAAGCTCTCTTCCTCTCCAGAACAAGGAAGAGAACAAAGAATTGTTCTTCTTTGTTAAGAACAATTGCTAGCTCATGGTGTTCCCCAAAGTGAGCCTAGGCATTGCCTGGGAGGTGAAACCAGCTCAGGCAGGCTGGAAATTTAACATTATGGGTTGTGCTCAAATTGATGTCCTGGCCCTGTTTAGCTCTCTAGTATGTGTGTTTCCTTCATGACCCAAGACATCACTATTATTTTGCATTACCTTTGCAGTTTCTTGAGTGAGTACTGGGTCACAGCCTATCAGATTCTGTACCTGGGATGGGGCAACCTTGGATATACGTACAGACTGGGGGATGAGGCTAGAGACCAGTCCCATGGAAAGGGACCTGGGGATTCTGGCTGACAGCAAGTTGAACACGAGCCAGCAGCGTGCCCTGGCAGCCCAAAGGGCCAACTGTACCCTGGGCTGCACCAGGCCCAGCACTGCCAGCTGGGCGAGGGCAGGGATTGTCCCGCTCTGCTCTGCCTGGTGCGGCCTCACCTCGAGCACTGGGTGCAGGTTTGGGTCACACAGTGTGAGAAGGACATAAAGCTGTCAGAGAGCATCCAAAGGAGGGCTACAAAGATGGGGAAGGGTCTAGAGGGCAAGAGGTATGAGGAGCGGCTGAGGTCCCTTGGTTTGTTGGGCCCAGAGCAGAGGAGGCTGAGGGGAGGCCTCATGGTGGCCTACAGCTCCCTCACAGGGGAGCGGAGGGGCAGGCGCTGATCTCTGCTCTCTGGGGACAGAGACAGGGCCCAAGGGAACGGCATGGAGCTGTGTCAGGGGAGGGTCAGGCTGGGTGTCAGGAAAAGTTTCTGCCCCAGAGGGTTGCGGGCATGGAACAGGCTCCTCAGGGCAATGGTCATGGCCCCAAGCTGCTGGAGTTCAAGGAGTGTTTGTACACTGTTCTCAGACACAGGGTTTGGATTTTGTGTGTTCCTGTGTGGAGCCAGGGGCTGGACTCAGTGATCCTTGTGGGTCCCTTCCAACTAAGGATATTCTATGATTCTAGAAGTTTTGGCAGCATGACACCAGGCTGTATTGCAAGAGGGCATCTGTAGGGTGTCTTCAGGCTGCAAAGTCAGCTAAGATAGTGTTGGAAGATTGAAACAGGTGGAAGGAGCAGATTGTGGGATAAAAATCATCAGCTGGACGAAGATAGCTTTTGATGCGTTTCTGTGGTGATAAAAGGATTGAGAGAGCGAGCCAGAAAATCACATTACTTGCGGTATAGATGACCCCAGCTTCATGTTGCTGGGCCTTGGGTGCTTTGGAGTCCTTGAGTGGGTGGAAAGAGCTCTGTAAGGGCAAGGCATCAAGGGGCCAAGAAGCAGGACCACTCGGGAAGTGGGAGCGCCTGCACTGCTGAGAGGTCACGAGGCTGCCCGTGGCCATCTGCATGCTCGCCTGACCTGTTTGGCTCCCTTTGTTCAAACTGAGAGGGAGCAGAAGCCATGCCCTGCTCTCTGCCAGGCCATGCAGGTGCTGCTCCAAAATCCTGACTGGAGAAAGAAGAACGCGTTTACGGAAAGTTCTCTTCCCTCCCTTTCCTTTCCCTTTTAAGGCTCTTGGCCAAGCTGTGTGATTCTTATCTGGTCTCTGCAGGGCCTTTAAGTGAGGTCATTCAGGAAGTTTAATTAATCCTGTACAATTGTCCCTACATCCTTGGCTGCGCATTGTACGAGGGCCCAGCCCACTACTACAATGCATCTTACGACAGCTGAACATCTGTTTAAAAACTGATTGCCAAAAAGAGGTACTTGCTAAGGCTAGTTTTCCCTCTGGCTGTATATGTGCAGCTCAACACAATATTGTGTAATGGTCTTAAGAGAAAAAACAGAGCTTACCCTTCTGCTCTGAGGATCAACTGGTGAAGGAAACTAAAATTATCTGGGAAATGATGTTTCTAAAGTATTCATGAAAAAGAAATGGGCTGACCTACATGTGCCTCATTCTGTTCATTTCCAAGGCTGTGACTGGGCACTGCACAACACAGTTTTTTTTGGGATGTTGGGGTGGATTCACTGGGGGCTGCTGCTGCCCCCTGCCTCAGTGGTGGGGACCCTTCACAGCCCCAGGGGTGTACACCCTTCCATGCCGTGGCCCTCTGGGCTGCAAAGGTGGGCACTGGACAGGACGACAACACTCCTGAGAGCAGGGCGGTGTTACACACATGTACGCATACATCCTGGTCCTTCCAGAATAGCTTTGAGAACATAGAACTCTAGAGGAAAGGGAATGATAACAAAAAGGGGGAGCTGCAAGTCCTTTGCATGGGAGAGGGAGAATAATGGCTGTTGGGAGAGAGGGGGAGCAGGGGGTGTAGGCAGAGGCAGAAATATGGGGCAAGCAAAACCTGAGGCCACTGAGGAAGAATAAAGAGAAAGGGGCACATAAAGGCATGGTGTCAGGATGCCTCCTTATCTGACAGAATAGTAAAGTACGCTTGGAGCCCTTTAGTCTGTCCCCTTCCTTTATTCACTCTTATTCCCCTCTGAGTTTACTCCAAACATCTTAGTGGGGCAAGAATATTAAGAAGTATAGGAGAAAATCCTTCAAGGGTTTGCTATTTGTAATGGTGTACAAGTACTGGATCAAAAATGTTGTGACTGAGAACCTGCTGATCTGGGATAAATGTCCTGGCTCGAGAAAGGTGCATCCTCTTGTCCTGCAGCACCAGTGCTGTGCCAGCCACGCTGTCCCCTGTCTGCTACAGCTTTCCTAGGGATGATCTGTTGCCAAAATTGGCTAATTTGGCATCTATGATGAATAATGGATGGGGAGAGCTAGTACAATAAAAAAGACTCTTTGAGTCTCTCAAGGTAATAATCCATGCTTCCAATTTCCTGAATGGTTCTCCAATTTGGTTCAGTGATGAAATCTATTTTTCATAGTTTGGCTTTTTTCAAGTTGCCTGATTCGTTGAACTCTTTGCATTTGTGCAGTCAAAAAAAAAAGGATTTTGCTTTTTTTTTGAGGTTTTGCAGAGTGATTACACAGTTGGATGGATTGCAAGGTGTATTTCTGTGCATGTAGCATCTTCAGGATTATTAATCCAGGCATACTCAGACTTAACTCCATATGGGGCCAGTTTTTTTCCTGAAGTCAACAAACTGTTTTGTCTTAAAATAAGTTCCTCTTTCTTCAACATTGGGTTATCTTTTCACGGTGTTATTGAAGAACAGAATTTAAAATTTTCAACCTACCCTTTTAAATTTAATTTTACTAACTAATGTACATATCTTCTAAATATAGGCAAGCTCTAAGCAGTTGAAGTAACCTGCAGTATATAAAGGTATTGCCTATAATTATGGTATTTTTGTCACTTCAGAAGAACTGAGATCTGTACTGAGTTCACTCACAGATGCATGCTGAGCAGAAATGTCAGGGGGCTGAGCTTTCTGAACATTGTCTGCACATGCTATCTGTTCTCAGATGAATTGCACAGCCAGTCTCTGGAGTGCAGAGGCACAATGGTATGACCAGGGTCTGCTGCTGGAAACAGCATGTTTACAGTCAGGAGGAGTCTGTCTGCACCCTCACAGCACCTCTCTGGGGGACAAAACCAAACTCATCATCTCTTCAGGAATGCCTTACCTGTTTTTTGGGCTTTACAGATCCTGCTGTATGGATATACTGGAGATCTTCCCACAAGTTTTTGTCTCAGAAACATGTGAAAGCCAACTTAAAAGAGGGCATAAATACTAAGAAGGACTAGAGGTGTTATCTAACATTATCTTTCAAGGAGGATTTATTGATAGCTTTCTAGCCAGTATTTTTATACCTCTACACAATCCTCTCAAGTACACTTCTGAGACTGTATGGGTCTCATGCATTTTAGGGTGTTTATCTGTCTTATTTTTTGACATTGGCACAGAGTGTCTAACTCTGATTTTTGTGAAGAACTGCTAAGAGCTGGGGTACTTGGTTATTCTTCTTTCATAATGTAATAGCTCCCCTGCTGACCATATCTCTACTATGTAGTACTTCTGCTATCTTCATGTTCCATGTTTCCCGGAGCTGCATGAGCTTTCCTCCCTCTCAGAGTATATTGTGTTGTCTTAAGGCTTGTGAACAAATTGTAAGCAAGGGAGAACTGCTTTTTGTGGGTGTAATATACCTCTTATTTGTGTAATAAAACTTTATTTTGTCTGCCGTAGGGTTGAGTTTGAAGACTGAGCAATGTTTTTAAAGTTTCAAGGCTGAATTTTGTCCTGATCTTGCACTTTTTCTTTATTCAGATCTTGTGGTTGAAGCCAAAAGGGATTGTAATGGCACAGTCAAATATGGAATATGCCCTGCTACCTTTGAAAAAAGTAACAGCTGGCATTGATACATACAGTACCATATATCTTCAGAGGGCTTAGCAGACATTAACTAATTAATCCAGTAGTGCTTTTATTTAATGAGGTCTGAGTACCAGCACGCTCATGGAAGATGTCTATTCTCTAAATTACTCTCAGAAGAATATTGCCTTTTGTTTTGAGCACCACATGCAGTAGTATTTTATTGATTGCTGCTTTTCTCCTACAGTGCCGTAGGGTTTGCACTTAACAACATGCCAGAGAACCATCTTTGTGCTGTATTGTATTAGGTGGC
The DNA here is from genome assembly GCA_013399715.1 of Alectura lathami. Classification (NCBI taxonomy): domain Eukaryota; kingdom Metazoa; phylum Chordata; class Aves; order Galliformes; family Megapodiidae; genus Alectura; species Alectura lathami. The sequence continues at coordinate 226,609 of VXAV01009611.1, read as the reverse complement.
ACAATGCAATATGCTAGTACTGGAAATTTACATTTAAATGGGGTTGAAAACTCTGTGAATCCTCACAGAAAAAGCCACTAAGAAAAACATGAGTTCCATGAAAATTTATCCCATCTCGTATCATATAAGTTCCTTGCAGTGTGTCAGGTATGTCAGCATAGTGTCTTGGCTGCCTGAAATTCATCTCGATTTAGCACAGCTTTTGTTCCAGGCCAGATTTTTGTCCCTGTTTGGTGCTGCCTGGGCCTGTGATGTTTGCTCTTTCCTGCACACAGCCCTGCTCAGCTCTGAAAATCCCCACCTGGGTCTGCCTGCAGCTCCGAACTGCTTGGAGGAGAGTTTTTGACTGTTTGTAGCTGCAGTTACCAGCAGCCTCCTCCAAGCAACCTGGGAGCAAGACAGATGGGAGGTTTTCACCAGACAAGTTAAATGACACATCAGATCAGCTGGGAGCCTGCTCATTTAGCAGTTGAGGGTTGGTTTATAAAGTACCACTGACACACCTTGTGATTTATAGTTACAAATGAATGTTTTTTTCATCACTGAACTGCTAAGCTTTTTAAAACTTTTATAAATGTGTAAATTGGGAAGATTGATCAAAAGTGTTTCTGGATGCAAGCAGCACTGCATTCTCTGAAAGAATGATGAGCTGATTACTGTTTGTCCTTATCTCCCCTTGCCTCTCATATCACGAGTTCTCTGGCACACTTCTCTGATACACCTATTGTCAGGTCTTGTTTTGACTTGAGCAGTTGTGCTTTTATTTCATGGTTTCAGTGTTTGCCCTGAGTGCCTTAACACCAGAGTTTACAGGATGCAACAGGTCTTACTTTCTTTCCCTAATCCCTACTCCTTTTTACACTGATTTTTTCTGACTAAAGGTCAGTTAACAGTCACATGCACCAGAATTTTCTGCCTACCCATATCACGCATCTGAGTTTTAAACTACTTCACTACCAGGTTCCCCAGGCTGCCTTGTATTTGTCATCAAGGCAGTAACTCAAAAAAAAAAAAAAGTAGAGGCAAGGAGCGAAATGGAATTTGTCCTTTCCCATCTTTTCTGAGGATGTGTCTAGCTCAGGCATGTAACAGGAGTGGATCCATGAATTGAAGATGTTCACATTAGGGCCTCTATAACTCCACTGTATGCAGTTCTGTTTCACACCAGAACAGGGTTACTCTGTTCTTCAAATGAATGCTCACAATCATTCATTTGGGCCTTTGTGTTCTCAGCGAGGCTCAATGGACACTTTCTCTCTGCACACCTGACTGAGAGCAACTGATGGTTTCCTCTGAGAGCAGCCTGTCACTCCAAACAATCCCCTCCCCAAACACCACCAAAATGTGCTACATGGGAGTGAGTGTGGGGCTGTGCTGCTGCTCTGTGCTACGAGCCCAAAATGGGTGTGCACATGCAGATCCAGACAAGGGAGCCTGAATGATACTGTGGTAATGCTCAGTACGAGAGGCAGATTTCCTCAAGCTGAGGTTAAATCTGGCCTGAAATCACCAACTGATTTCTGCTGGAATAACCTCTACACCTCCCAGCCCTACTGGCTGCCATTTCTCCTCCTATAAAGGCTTCTTGCTTAAGTGCAAAGCAGGTGTGTTAGGAATGAGATTTCTAAATGGATATTTGAAGAGAAAACAGGGGAACTGGAAGAGATGCTGCCTTTTGCATGTATTGGAGAGCTGTGCCTCCTGCTCCTTCAAGCCACAGCCCCTGACCAGAGGCAGTGTTTCCCTGGTGAGCATGCCTTTCTCTTTTGCAAGGTTGTGAGTTGGTCATGAAAATTGCCTAAACTGCTTAGCAGGAACAGGGCAGCTGCTCCACTGCGAGGGCTGTGGGTTCTTCGTTATCTCTGTGCCAACAGCCTTGAAAAGTCTTAAGGCAGCACCGGCCTTGCACTTGGTGACGGTGAGCTGATCTGCCTTGGGAAGGAAGTGATCCCTGTCTGCTCTGCCCTCGTCCGGTTTGGAGCCAAAGATGTCACTTCATCACACAAGTCAAGAGGAAGGGGGAATGACCTCACCGGGCTGCAGCACAGAGCACAAAGGGTACTAGCAGTTGGGGGCAAGCTCGTGCTCTGGGAACTTCCCTTTCCTGGCATTTCTGAAGGCGTCATTGCTATCTCTAACCAACCAGGCAACATCCTGCCTGGTACTCCTGTCTGTGTCCACTCACCCACCTGTCAGGCCTGATCTGACATGCACAGAGCATCTCCCAGGCTTCCTCCCCGCTGCTCCTCTTCTGTGATCTGGCACCAGCTGCCTTTGCTGCCTCCCCTGCACGCACCAGCCTTTGCTATGCTGGCTGGCGATCTGCCCAGGTACCACTCAGGGTCTTTGGGTGGCAGTCTGGGATGTGACTAAATTTAGGGATAGTCATGGATCCATCCACCTGTTGTTTTTTGTTTTGGTTGCTGTTTTTTATTGGAAGGCGAAAGCTGACTTGTGGAAGGGTGGACACAGTCCATATCAGACATGTTGCTGGAGGTAAGACAAGCTCCCTGAGAACATCCAGATGTTCTATGCCCTTTATTTTTAATTGAGCACTATCAAAACGAATGAAAACTAGACTTAAAACATTCAATTTTAAAGAATTTTCAATCTACTTTGATCAAGAAAAAAAAAAGGAAAGGCTTGCTTTTGGTAAAAATTTTATCAGAACAATGCATTCTACATCCAGAGGAATTAGAATCAAACAGCTAATAGGTGAGCTGCAGGCTCACCTTTAGATGTAAAGGACAATCATTCCTTTGGATGCTTGCTGCCTATTTTATGCCCATGGATTTCCCCATTTCCTTGATTCTGCTAACTTCCCTGGGAGTGCGAATGTTGGCAGACTATCAGGTGGGCAAATACCAAGAGATAAGCTCAGTTTTAACTGGGGAAACCGGGAGTGGGAAGCAAAATTACCTTTTTTTTTTTTTTGCTACAATAGTGAAAAGGTTTGGGTTTTATTTTACTGGAACTAATTAACTCAGCTAATTGAGGCTGGTTTCAGATTGTCCTGCATGTGCTTTAGTCAGCTGATGGGAATAAAAGCAGAGAGCTCAGGGAGCAGAAAGTCTTATCAAATTCTCAAATAATATCTCAATTGGCTTGTCTCTAACACATGGTGTGCAACAAAGTACAGTGACAACAAGTGTGAAGAAATGTGATCAGTGATCTCAGACGCAGCAGTCGTTTGCTGATTGCAGTTACTGAATCTTTGAGAGTACACGTTCTGGCTTTAGTAAATACTAAGATATATTCACGTACAGATTCCAGGCTATTTTTATACTGTGAGATCGGATACCTTAACTTGCAACAATACAGCTCTCTTTTTTTCTTCCTCCATCCCTTCCTTACTGCAGAGGAAAATTCTTTTTGATGTCTCAGGACATGGCGCTTCAAAGCAAAATTATAACCTTAAACATAAAGTTCCTGCAACTTGAATAGCACCGTGTCTTCTCAAGGTGATGAATTCTAATGCTATCATCACTAAAAGGATGATAAAAAATAATAATGAGCTGTCACTCTCATCAGCTCTTTTAGGGGAGTGATGAGATAAAATGCAGAGCGGAGCAGTTAAAAGTTGGAGTAAAATTACATTTACTACCTTTTTGAAATCAATGCATGCACCAGAAATGGACAGCTATAGGCAGCATACTTTGAAAAGAGCACTCTGCTGATAGATTTCTAACCCTACAGAACAGGAATTTAAATGCGAACGTGTGTGCGTCGAGCTCCAATAAGTGCCTTTAACAGCAAGAAATGAATTGTTAATGCACATCTTCGAACATCACAAAAAATAATCTCTATTTTCTTGAACAGTGGTGCACACCCTCTGTGGTTTGATCCATCATCTGCTGAGGCTTCGTCCTCATAAGTGGTGGTGAAGAAAGTCACAGCAAGTGCTGGAATGCATTCATTCATCAGCAGAACTATTTGGAGCATAACGACCCGTTTCTAAGCTAAACCTATTGCTAACAAAAAGTGCTTTGAGCTGCTGTTTTACTATTTCAATTTCCATTCAAGCTTTTCCATTTAAATGATGTCAAATGATGAAACTTTATATGGCATTTCTCCTGGCCATGTCCCTCTCTCCTTCATCTAGTCTAAACTTCAAGTAAGGATATATACACTAGGCACCAGAAAGCTTGTATTTTGCTTCCAGTTTTGTTTAATCCTCAATTCAGTCATGTTGAAAATCCACATAACCTCTACAGAACTCTTGGGTTCTAGGCTCTATGTTTACATTTGCATGAAGGTAAAATTGCATGAGAAATACTCAGGGAAATAAGTTATTTTCAGTGCCATAGAAAATACCCTTCTCTGCTAGCTGCAGAATCCCTGATTAGTCTGTCTTTCCTGTTCTTTTTTTAGAGATATTATCTGTGCTTATGTTGCATATCTGTAGCAAGCTCCAGCCAGTGATTTATTCCCCACCAACTGTCAAAGAGGAAGGATTATAACAAGGCGCTGATTGCTGAACTGTCCTGATTGCTTCATTACTGTGGTTTTGGAGAGAGCTGGGAGAGAAAGCCTGGGTGTGGGTGGCCTCAAGATTGGTGCTCTCAAAATATCCTGAAAAGGATAGAGGAGAGAGAGTGACTTTACCCCAGCACAATAGGAATTAGGTATGTCCCCTAGCAACAAGCTGCTGGTGCGGGTGGGTTTGGAGGGCTTCAGCAGTTGCAGGACGCACTTCTTCAGCCTGGGAGGCTGGCACGTGCTCCCAACTCATTCCTTGGAGCAAACTAGCAAAAGGCTTGGAGGGGATGAAAAGAAGAAAGCTCCCTTGCAAGTTCTGCTCTCTGGCCAACTGCATCTTACCTTTTCTTTTCTTTTTTTTTTTTTTTTTTTTTTTTTTTTTTTGTGAGCCAGGTGACTGCTGGGTGCGGGCATGGCATTATAACTTGAGACATCAGCTGACAGCCCGACTGCAGTAGCCTGTGTGGTGTTTCACCCTTGAGGAGTTTAGTGCTACTGAGAAATATCTCTAGAGGCCACAAGGTCTCAGTTACCCAGGGAAAGGAGAGTGTCAGTCTCTTTTATCAGGTGACAAGTAATAGAATGTGAGTAAACGGTCTCACATTGTGCCAGATGAAGTTTAGATTGGACGTAAGGAAAAACTTCTTCACAGAGCGGGTGGTCAAGCATTGGAATGGGCTGCCCAGGGATGTGGTAGAGTCCCCATCCCTGGAGGTATTTAAGACATGTGGATGTGGCACTGGGGGATGTGGTTTAGTGATGGGACTCAGTAGGTCAGTTGGATGCCTGAACTGGACGATCATGAAGGCCTTTTCCAGCCTAAATGACTCTGATTCCATGTACAGGAGGCACGACTTGAGCCCTGCTGAACTACTGCAAGTGGGGAGAGGAATGGCTTTGTGGAGGACTGTGCCAGCACAAGTTGTGCCCACTGCAGGATGAGGAGAGCTTCCCTGTGTGTTGCCAGCCTGGATGAATGCACAAGTTTTTCACCTGCCATCTGCTGAAGGTGGGAACCTCTATCCCATTACCTTCTTGCTTACATACCAGTGGTTCAAAATCTGTTTCCCTGCACAGGCCTGAGTTTCTCCTCAGTGTGCATGGCCTGGAGACAAAAAAGCAGCCAGATACCAATGTTATTCCTTACTTCTATGCAAATTAACTACCTGATTTTGTGGACACACTCCAGGGCTAAAGTCTCAAGCTAAACCAGGGAACATGTGGGCAGGGCTAAGCATGGGGGCAGAAGGCAAGGTCTCCTCCTCGGGCCTGGGGAGGTGGGAGAAGAGCTGCCTAATGAGCGTAACGCTGATGGAACTGTTCCCACAGTGTGGGCAGCCATGGAGGGAAGAGGAGCCTGCTGGTTTTTCACATCTATTTTGGGAACTGGCTGTAATTTTAGCTGCCTTTAGAACAGCCTAGACTCCCGTCTTGAACGATCTGTTCCTTCACGGGAGGAAGGGATTGCTCTGCTTGATAAGAAAAATATATCTGGTGCAAAGCTTTTTGGAGGTAACATTTTGATTTGTGAAAACTGCAATGGATAAGTTGATTTAAAATTGAAAATGGCACATTTATGCATAATTAAATCTCCCTTTTCTTTGACATGAAAATATTTATATTTACATGTCATCAGCTAGAACTGACCTGGGGTCATTCAGATGAGGGCTACTAACATTGTGCTGTCTCTGAAGTCTAGCAATGCCTGTAGCAACACAACCATACCTCAGCATCAACATTCCCTCTCTAAACAAGCCTGTTTTCGGGCATCTATATAACTGCTGCTGGAATTTCCTCCCAACTGGTTGTCACTTGTCAGATCTATTGAAACCATGTCAGTAAAACAGGATATTTTGTGTTGCCTAGAATGTGAAAGATTTTTTTTTTCTTTTTTTCCTAAGGGGAAAATTGAAAACATTTATAACTGAAGATAATGCCCACAGAAACTATGGAATCTGTGCCACTGGAAGTTTTCAGGACCTGACTGGGAAAACCATGAGAAACTTCAGCAGGAGGCTGTCTAGGTGCCTCCTGAAGTCCCTTCCCTCCCTCCACAGTTCTGTGATTCTGTGAACTGTGAACATTGACAGTGTGATGGCAACGTTCTCTTGAAATTTTTTTTAAAAATACAGCACTAGGGATAACAATGCCTGCTCAATATTGGCAGTATGTCAGATGCTTGAAGTGAGGAGGGTTATTTGTTTTCAGTCTTCACATCATGTTGGAAGGAGATGTATTTTGATGGCAGTGCTGTTCATCCATCAAAATCCCACCATGTTCTTTACTATGTGTACATTGCAGTACACCTGTAAAATATATATGGTCTTAATAATGTTCCTATAAGTGTTGCCTGATCTCATCCCAATGTGGTAAGCTGTTCTGTGAACTGCAGGGTGCCACAGAGGTGCCAAGGGAAATATTCTCAATGGACAAAGTTCTACTTTTTGAGAAGAATTACACCTGTGTTTGCCAGGACTCCATTTGCCAAAAGTTGTAGTACGTACTGAATGACATGATGGCTATCCACTAAGTGATGAGCAGAGGGAGACAGCAGAAGCTGTACATACGCAGTGAGAGGGCTGTTGTGCAAGTCAGTACGTGGCAGCACAAGCACCAAGAGCTGATGCTGAGGTTAGTCCCTGACAACTAACCATGTGGCTTGGCTCTGTGGGCCTTCTGATTTCAGCTACCTCTCTCTCAGGCATCTTCCTGGAGTGGTGTTTGTCCAACCAAGAATGAGCTGTGTGAAGGAAATGCTCAAATCCTTCTGTGCCTGTGTTGCCATTGTAAGCTATTCTACTGGGCTCTTGGGTCCAGCTTCTTTGGAAAAGTATTGTCTTTCTAGTGGTTGTGTCTCTTGCTAGTGATTGCTGCTGGAACTGTTGATCTCCAACCTCTGCAACCAAGATTTCAACTTTGTGCAGGCCTGCCTGTAACTAAAACTGAGCAGGCAAAGCATCAGCATAAGTCTGTGAGTGCCAGCACTGCAATATTCAGTTCCCTATGTGAGGTACAACAATAGTTTTGAATATGTGAACCTTCTCCTGTGGTTTACTTGACAAGCATCAGTATCAGCTTGGCTCTGCCACTAGCTCCTTCTAACATGACTCTATTCCATGTGAAGCTGTGCAGTCTAGTCTGCAGAGTATTTGCAGCAGGTATTTGCAAGACCAGGTACAGAATAAACCCTAAAAATTATCTTCCTTTTCTTCTCTTCCTCTTTCACTTGGCCTTCCCACCACAATTTCTTGTCTACCCTCACTAATATGAGCAATGTACTATCCCATATTGTGCCATCCTAATGTTTCTTTATTCTTCTCTTGTTCTTATGCCACCCACATCACTATGGTGTCTAGCTATCACATACAGTTTTGAGGGGAGAAGATTAAAAAAATGAGAAAAAGAAAAACAACCCTACTACTTAGCATTCCTCCAGTGATGGGAGATGAATTGTTCTGTTAGCATTTAATTTTTTAAAAGCACTCAGTGTAAAGGTTTTGGGAGGAGCTTTCTGAATACCTTGCTTAATAGAGCAGCAATTACGAGAAGATGAGAATAGACAATGATCGCAGAGACAGCAGAATNAAAAAAAAAAACAACATTGCAGACTCGAGTCTTCTAATGTCAAAAAGAGAATGGCATCGATGCAGCATAGATAAACATCACTCAAGGGAAGTTAGGTACCTGGTAATGGCCATCTGCCAGTCACTGCAGATTAGAAGATACATTGTGCTGTCATTTGAAGTTAGAGCAGAAAGGTGTTTTGCTGAACAAGATTATAGGAAAAGACATTCCAAGTAGTGAGCCCTTAATCTGGTAGATATGGAAATCAGAAGATATGCGGGAGAACAATCCGTCTATCTGCCTGTATGTACAGCAGTCACTGCTCAGCTGTGCAGTCGGAGTTGGGGGTAAATTAGCATGAGAAAATGAGAATGGCTGTGGCATGAAGCTTCCAAAAGTTGCATGGAGGTTCTTTGTTATTTTTCAGAGAAGGAAATGAGATTTCAGTGATTTGGCAGGAACTAGGTAGAAAGGTTAAAACAAAAGGTGAGTCAAGGTATTGACTGCTATTCCTAAATGCTTTTCTTGTGTCTTGTTGTAGATGGAGAGAGAAAACATATATTCTGTCATTAAAAAACTCCTGATATTATCAGTGGCAAAATTAATACTTATTTCAGGAGCACCTAGAAAGCATAAATGAACTTTGATCTTAGCTGTGCACTTAGGTACAAGTCATCACAGAAACATCCAGTGCTGATACATTTCAGCAATGTCTTCTGAACTCAGAGAAACAGGCTGAAATAAAACAGGATACAGAATGTACCAAGGCAGCACAGGAAGAAATGTAACAAACTGCAACATGATATTGAAAACATTTTTCTAATTGCTTGTACATATAGCTCTCTTTCCTTAAACTTGTATTTAGAAAACTGATTAGGTTCAATGACTTCTGATTGGGACAAAAGGCATTGAAAGGGGAAAACAGCATACATGCAATTTATGTATGTATATATTATATATATATGATGCCAGGAAAAAAACAAAGCAAAAACCAAGACACTAAAATATGATGGGCTAAAGTATAAGGAAATGAGGGCTTTTCCCTACTCTGCCTGTGAGTCTGTAATTGGAGTTTATACCCAAACAGTACATTGAAGGGTGTGTTTGAGGTAGTACAGGTATTTATAAAACTGAAAAACATATAAGGAAGGATTCTACCCTGGAAGTGTACAGTAAAGCAAGATCTCACTGTTGAACAGAGTCAGGCTTGCCTGCACAGTGATAAAAACAAATATTTGGATGATGGTACTGCAGCTTTTGTATTATTAAATATACCTACCACTTAGAAAAAAAAATCTCTCTTCCATGCTGAAAGAGTCTGTTCTTCCTAGGGAATCCAGCTGAGTTTACTTCAATGTCTTCCTTGAGCCTTGTGAGGGCAGATATTTCTGTTACCATTGTTTGCAACAAGCATGGGGCATTACGTTGTGGAGAGGGTAGACAGATCCTTTGAAGCCTCCTTTTTTGTTGTTTTTGGGCTTGAGGGTGTTGCTTTGAAGGCTGGTGCTCAGTATGTATGTGAGCGTGCACCCTTGTGAGCTGCATTGATCTGAGTTAGTCTTTCCTGGTCTGTATGAATGTCAACAACTTACGAAAAGAATGAAGCAATTCTTTTGGGCAAGGAACTGCAGAGATGCCTCCCACGGGATAGAGGATATTGTGCAAGAGGGAGGATTTGGAGAAACAAGGTAGCATTTGTATGTCCTCTGCCTTGTGGTTTGTGGGGGGCTCTTGTGCAGGTGACCAATGGCTGGGGAAAAGCAAGAAGGCTGAATAACAGAGGAAGGAGCGTGCCTGATGTCACATCATCCACTCGTCTATGTCTGGGAAATCTGGTGCATGTCCATAAGCTACCTCACATCAGATTCCTCAAGCCATGAGGGGAGCACACCAGAGGGCTGAGGAGACTCCAGGAGGTGCTCATGCAGGCAGGAGGATGCTTATGCCTTCCCAGGGGCACTTCCACTCACTCCCTGGGAGAGTGCTGGACCTCAGGTGGGTCCCTGGGCTGTACGGCGATGCCAACCTCGGCCACCCTTGCAGGCTTGCTTCCCACCGTGGCCAGAGATTTGGAATGCTCAACTCCACCCATACCATTACATGCCTGCTGCAGGATGAGTGACCTCACCGATCACGTGACACAATGTGGGCAGAGGAACTGTGTGTGAACTATGTACAGGGGGATGTTTTTTATCCCTACAGGGTCGTAGGGACATCTAGGTCCATATGGAATATAGCATAAAGGGCAGAAAACCCAGTTCCCTTGGCCCTCCCTAGCTCATCTGCCCCACATTCAGCCCAAATATCAGGTGCATCAGAGAGCACAGAACTGTAACTACAGAATTATTTCCTTCTGCCATTAAAAGAAATTTTAATGCACAGCAAGATCCATTGAAGTGCAAGTGAAGGACCCATTTCATAAAAGATTTAGGAACCATCTCAGTTCATACTTTTGATTTGTACAGCAGGGAGCTTGCACTTGGGAAGAAAGAGGAGAGGAGGGGGAGGAGGAATTTGCTTTAAATGACAGATTTTTTTCTTATTCATCTCACATTCAAAAGCCCAAATATATTTTCTCTCTCTCTAGCCTTGATTTATGACCTTATAAAAATGAGATAGAATCAGCCCAGAAAGAAACAAAGGTTAGGTCTTCCCAGAGCCTGAAGCCTTTGTGTAAGTCCCTGAAGAACAGCTGTGCAAATTGCATTTTCTGCTATCAGATAAAGTGGAGACAGAGAGCAGTTTCTTTAGCAGGAGCTGGACAAGATTCCATTTTATTTTGTCATTTTGAATGCAGGTTTGATTTTGTTTGCTGGTAATCACTGACTTCAATGCTACCTTGCTAAAAATGGCTATTGCAGGAGAACTCACATCAATGTGATATCAGTACAGGCAGAAAGAGAAACATCCTGTTTATGTGAATGTCCCTAACAAAAGGAGTCAAGATCTAAACAGATAGAAGAGAATGCCAGTAACCATGAAACAAACTACATGCCAGATGTTATGCGGCTCAGAGCGCTACTAGGAGCTGATCAGATATCATGTTGATAAGCACAGCTTACGAACCTGTATAGGACGAAAACATAGTTGACATTTGCATGATTAAAGGCTTGTGTAGTACTTCTACATAAAATCATAAATAATTTCATTTTTCTTGATTGTATGAATTAAAAGGTTACATTTTAAGGCCTTGGCTTTCCGTTCTTTATAAATTCATACACGGCATTTCAGAGTAGAAATCAGTTTTACTTTATAGAGCCACAGAATTGCTGAAAGGGACTTCTGGAAGTTCTGCTCAGAGCAGGGCCAGCTTCAAAGTTATTTCAGGTTGTTTAGAGCCTTCTCTAGTTAATTTTGAATATCTCTGTGGAGATTGCTTTTTTTTTTTTTTTTTTTTTTTTTTTGTCTGGACAACTTCTTTAATTGCTTAACCACCACCACAGTGAAGTTGTTATCCTTCCGTTCAGTCAAAATTTCCATTGTTGAAGCTTGCGTCTGTTGCTCTCATCCCTTTACTGTGCACCTCTGGCAAGAGGCTGGCCTCATTTTCCCCGTAATCCCCCAGAGGCCCTGGCAGGCTGCTGTTAGGTCTCCATGAAGCCATGTTATCTCTGGGCGGAACAAGCCCAGCTCCTTCAGTCTCTTCTTGCTGGGCAAGCACTCCATCCCCCAACCACCCTGGTGCCCTTCTGTTGAGCTCACTCCTGTGGAGGGAGGGGGGGGCAGTTGTAAAACTGGCTCAGTGGCTTCACAAGCACTGAGAAGAAAAATTGTTTCCTTCAGCGCGCTGACGATATTGGTTTGATCTGTGCGTTTCCTCAGGGTGTGCTCCATCCCACCATCCAGGCTGCGGATGAAAACGCTTAATAGTGCCAGCATTGGCACTGGTATTTCCATTTGTAACCAGATACCAGTTAGGCTGGCTGTTGAATGCTGTTTTTCGAACCCAGTGGTCCAGCTTTTCATTCATCATTTTCATCCATCCAGCTTTTCATTGTATTCTACCTCTCCAGCCTGCAATTTCTCAATTTGGATACAAGGATACTGTGGGCAACCATGTCTAAAGTCAAACTGTCAACATCCACACATGCACCTGCTTTTTTTTTTTTTTTTTTTTGTCAGTCAACATGGTCTGATGTTTCCATCATTGTTAGAAGTGAGATTTCTCTTTTATTTCTACTAATTCAGAACTATGAGTAAATTCTTCTACTCCTGTTTTCCTCTGTGATGGAGGTAACTTGGAGCAGAATATTCAGGGCTTGCAAAAAGGTAAGAAGCTCTCTGAATAAAGATCAAATTCTGATGATTCAGCCTGTTTTCCACTTGAGGCCCCTTGGAAAATAGTTGTTTCTCAAAGAGTAATACAAGTTTATTTTTCTTGTGTAGATCTCCTTTGGGTTTCGAGACAACTCTGAGGAAGTGGAGTGTGGGAAATACTAAGTCCTGAAGCAAAGGGACTGAAGCCAAGACCAGCAAGAGTACACCACTATGGATTTGTACAGGGATAAGACCTGTATCATCATATATGCATTTGTAGCTAGTAAATGCTGTAAGCACTGTTACTACTCATATATAATTTCACCATGGCTAAGGAAGGAGACATTTTCCCTAATGTAGTATGTCCTCTTTTTCAAATCAAAATTTTTCATAGGAACCTTTTGATTTTGCTCTAGCTTTCAATCAGGTTGAAAAACATCACCTGACTGCTTCTTTCATCAAAATTAGGTAGGTTTTATTCATTAGTGTCAAATAACTTGGTCCACTAAATAAGCATCGTTTAGGTTTGTATTAAAGAATTCTAGGAACTAAAACAGTGGCAGCATTGCTATAATATAAAATCGTATTGTATCTGTTCGATAAACAGGATCTGTAGCCAAAATGAAATAATTTTACACCGTAAAAACAAAAAGTGAAAAACAGTGTTTCATGGGGGTCTTTTGAAATGTCAGTTTTGTGTTCCAGGTAGCATTAACGTTTTTCTGGATCTGCTGAGATCTAGGTGGACCACACAATCCTTAGACTCACAGTTCACGACATGGTGAGATTTCACTGTTCTGACCCGGCCAGGGTGGTGGAGATGTATTATGCCTCATTGCTTGGAGCAACACTGATGGGCAGTTCTTGATCCCTGCTCTTCTTCTGTAGCTTAACCTGATAAAAATCAATAGCTGCTCTGTCTCCTTACGGCCTGGCATGTACCAGTGGGAGATTCCAAGTTACACCGAGGGGATAGTTAAGCCTGTCCTGAGATGTGGTGAGGACTGCAGTGGCCACATCACAGCCTATTGATATTGGAGGGTGCGGGCACCTTCATGGTGGTTTAAACAAACACGTTTTACTCTGCAACTGGGGCATGCTGAGAACATGCTCATGGTCAATTATTGTGATTCAGCTGATGGACTGCCTGTGCCATGGGAACTCAATTGTTTTTAACCTAGTGCCTCTCTCCATATCATTTTGTATAAAGATTTGAACTGGAGAGACTTTAAAAAAAGTTGCTTATAATGGAAGATTAACTGTATCCAGTGGCATAATCCAGGTTAATGCATGTATAAAAGGCAGTGTCTTTATATATTCTGTAGACACTGTATAGGAGCAGTAATGGGTAGTACTGCTGAATGATTTAGAGACACCACTGAGAAAGATGCTTAACACCATTGCAAACATGTGTAGAGATGCACATAGTGAGTTTACCCCAATGAACTTGCCAAAAAGAGCCACGTACAAGTAAATAAAATGCAAGACACTTCAATGTACATATTTTGTGTGAGTGCATCTGTGCATCATCAACATGTGTGTTGCCCGTTTTTCATAGAAACTTCAGCCTCAAAAGCAACGGTAAGGTGACATTGACATTCTAAATGCCTGTCAATGAGGGTATAAGTTTTAACTCTTCTCCCTGTTGAAACTGACTTGAATACAAAATGGTTTCTGGCTCAGCTGTTTAAAAGATGCATAAGGGAAGTCAGATTCTTGTTGGCAATTCATTTATAAAGCTTCAGGTGAGGGAAACAACAGCCAGTTAAGAGTTTCCAGCAGGAAAGTGCATGTGAAGGAGTTAGAAAACTATTTCCTGTATCGACCAACGCTTTCTCCATGGATGTGTGAAAACTGCAGCAGGCACCCCGCGCTGACTGCTGATCTGGTGTTTTCCTACTGACCCTATAATCAATAAAGCAGGCAAATGCAGAACACTATGAACTTATGTTCTGAAAACCAGGATGTAGAATTCAATCTTTCAGAAAGCAAATCATCATCATCAAAAGGCAGCAATTGTGCTTCACGCCACCTGGGAGCTGAGGGAGAACACATGCTCAGTCACTCAGAAAGGCAAGGCAGCCCCACATTGTTCTGCTTTTGGTTTTGTCAGTGGGATGTAAAACTGAAATAGTTGTGCTGTCTTTGGTACAGAGTAAAGCCAAGTAGTCTACCCATGATAACCCTGAGAGCCTGCTCTGACCCCGAGAACATTCTGTCCGGTCTGTTGTTTATTCTGCTGAGCCTCATGCTGGAATAAAACAGGAGAATGACAAGGGTAGGTGAAGGCGCAACACATCCATCACAGCAAGGTGGGACTCTCAGCAGCTTTTGGATGCTTCCTGGCCTGCCTGCTCACACCAGCATGAGCCAGTGCTGTGCTGCTAGGAGAAGACAAGCAGCATCACACCTCTGAAGAGCAGCCTGTAGGGCTGCCCAAAGTTGCACAGCTTTTTGGATATGCTGGAAAACATCCACAAGGAAGAACACAGCCCAGATTTTATGGCTGCAAGAGTAGCCACTGAAGTCGGTAAATGGTGAACAGGAGGTATGTTTTGTACACCAACTTTTGTAACACTAACTTCTTGTCATGGGGCAGTAGACAGAAAATGAAGTATAGTTTTTTTTTTGGTTGCTTGCTTGTTTTTTAACCCAACATGCCTGATTGAGAGAAACTCTGGAAAACGTGAATCAAATTAAACTGCTTGAACTTGTTGCCCTGGAAGACAGGTTGGCAGAGAAATGGGAAAGATGTTTGTGACCTTCCAAATGTTCCAGGAAATGAGGAATATTCTAAGGAAATCTGAGAAGCTGGAATTCTGACACAGATGTGTGCCAAAGTCAAAAGCATTGTTATAACAGCTGAGATCTGTTCCTACAGGCCCCACTGAGCAGGACGTAAGTGCATACTTAGCCCATCTCAAGCTGGCAAAGTGCAGAAGCGTGGGCTGAAGTTCCAGCTGTGCTACTGATTGCATATTGCAGTGTTATGATTCTCACCACATTCACAAGCAGATTTGCTCTGCCTTAATGTTTCTGTGCTGTACCAAAAGTAATTATGTGAAGGTGACAAACCTGAACTAGAATATGGCTTTAGGTTATCTTAACCTAACGAAGGCCAAAATAGATATTCACACTGTCTGATTCTATGCAACTACTCAGGTGCTCTGAGCCATGTGCTTATTTATATCTGTATCTTCCCCTTTGGACATGGCAGGGAACTTGGGCTCCCAGGCTTACATATTCTGAATCACGTTTAATCAGATGACTAAAATACTTCTTACAAATATCTTTCTAAAGAGCAAAGTCTTAACTGTGAGCATAATTAACTGTTGGAATCAATTTCAAAAGTAATTTCAATTTGTCATGACTTGCCGCCTTTCAGCTGAGCATGATGTTCATAAAAACACACAGCCTCACATCTGTGTGGGGTTCTTATCGGCGACTGCATTGTGCTGTGGCGCTACAGGTCTGTGGTGTGCTTTCGGTGTGTGTTCTTCCAGAGGGGAGAGCTGTGTACAACAGAGCAGCTTGTGGTTGTAAGGTTTGGCAGGTTTGGCATGCCTGTGTTTCTGAGAAGATACCCAGCAGCATGTTACAGTAATTGCAGTTTCCTGCCAAGACATGCTGCACAAAACCTTTCAGAGGCTAACTTGCTGGTGGAACACATCTATAGCTTTTTACTACACAAGCATTAGGTGCTTCATATCTTCTGTTCATCCCACTGGGTGGCTCAAGGCTGACTTTATGCTGGCTTTAAAAGTTTTACAAAAATATTCTTTCTCCAGAAGGTTCTGGTGACTGAGGTGAACTCAGTGCTTGCAGCCAGTGCTACAGCCACAGCAACCTGGTACAGACACAATGATTATAGAGGCTAAAGTAGCTGGTGGTGAGCAGTATCATCCTTCTCCTTCCATGAGACTTCCATGGCTGGCTTTGACATAACTTTTTCCTTATCACCAAAGTCAGTGTAAGAAGTCACTGTCCCCATCCACTTATTCCCAACCCTATACGACAGAGCTGTGTCCTCAGCGAGGCTATGTCAAAACTACCTGTGCACAGATAAAAACAGCCTCCCCTCTCCCCCTTTTAAAAAAAAAATAAAATAAAATTGTGCCTTATTTCTACCCTGCATCAGTTAATTACAGCACAAGAGTAGGACCAAGCACCAGGGATGCAACCACTCAGAGCTACTTCACCACCCAGAAAAATGTCAAGGGCCCACTCCTCAAGTAGGAAATCATTAATTCACTCTGGAGATAAACCTTAAAGGTGAGGGGCTCAGGAACAACCTTCTTATCAATACTACTGGGAGAAGGAATGAAATAGCTTTTAACACAGGGTTTGGCATCTTCGTGACGTGATGTGGTCACCTGACACAGCTCCCTCCACTGCAGGTGGGCACCTGCAGTCCACACGTGATTTTCTGAGATCTCCCACTTTCCTCATTGATTTTTCACATTTAGTTTTTGTTTATCTACAGTGTACCTACATGTGAAGTGATCAGCTGTCCTCCCTTTGCTGTCAGTGAAGAGAAAGAGGTGTTTGTAGGTTTGGATTCAGCCACTGCATTTTGGATGACACATGTCTTACAAATAACTGTTTCTCTCTGCTGACTATAAAGCAAACCAAGCCAAGCAGCTCAAATCTATGCAGCTGCACTGCAGATACCCTGGGCGTCCATTCACACTTCTGCAAATGGGCATAAAACGCAACTAAGCCAGAAGGGAACATTTACATTACCTATGGCAACGCAGATTGGTTGTGTACATTACAAGGAAAATGAGAACTAGGTGTTATAGGCTGCTCCACAGTCACTCCGTTTCTTCCTAAAGCTACCCAAATGTGTAAAGGGCAGAACCTAAATGTATTGCTGTTTTATTTTATTTTATTTTATTTTATTTTATTTTATTTTATTTTATTTTATTTTTTTCTTTGCAAAGTCCCAATTTCTCTGTGACTGAGTGTTCCATAATACAAATCCATATGTAAATATGTTTGTTATTTATAATAAGGGTCAAATTGATTTCATATAAATTGCACAATAACGGTGTTTGGCAGTTTATCAGTATATCAGTTGTTTATGCAAAAAAAAAAAAAAAGTTTGAATGCTTTCAGCCAAAGTAAACAAATCTCTCAGGTGAACATATGCTATGCATGCCCTACCTGTTCATCGTCTTGGATATCAATTGCATGCCTTAATTAAATAAACAGGCTTTATCTTCTGTTACACCACAAGAAAATGATGCATATCTGACTGTAAAACTATTTTCTAGGATCCACAAGACAGGCTCGGACCTGAACCCAGTGTCCTACCTAAGTTACAGGAAAACAGTGACTTTGAGGATAGCTGCACACAAGCGGGCCACGTGTTGTTTAGCCCGTTCCCTGACGGCTGTGTTCCTATGGATGAACAAACAGCCTGCAGTCTGAGGACGCTGCCCTGACTTGCTGCATTGGCCACACAGTGGGGAGCAGAGCCCCTGAGGAAGGCTGGATAAGCTGAGCATTTGCACGCTGCTACAGACTCCAGAGTGCATGAAAGAAGTTACTGAGCGAAGCCGCAGTGAAATAATTCAGACAGTTCATCCAGTTTTGACAACACCGTGGTGAGATTGTTCAAGTAAAGCCACCAAATTCTCCCCTCTTTCTTCCTTAGGACTGTCATAGATCATCTCTGGCCAATGTAACTGGTCAGATCCTGCTTGCCAGCTCAGCTATCAAAATTATGGACGTCACAACTGCCATCACTTCATTAGAAGTCCAGAGCCTCTGTCTTTACCACAAAGGCTTCAACGGGCACCAGGGTTTGCTAAAATGCATGTCCTTTCCCCCAGAGGCCTTGTGGGGCATTACCAGTGACACCACTGGCAGCCAGCACACTGACTACCATATGGCTCTGTCTTCCTACCAGCTACATATGCCTCCATAGCTTTCTGGCACCGCACACATTCCCCCATCAGAGACATGCAACGTGAGTGCCAAATGGCAGAAAATAAAAGCTGAGGCTGTCCCACCCTCCCACAAAATGTTCCTGCCCACCTCCCTCCGCTCATGCTGCCAAATCTCCCTGTGATTCACAGATGGTTTAATCAGTTCTGAACAGATAGATCTTGTGACTGAGCGAGCACCAGAAATGCAAGACACTGTTAAGGGGTACCAGCCATACCCAGAGGCCCAGCAAGGCTCCCAGGGCCCTGTATTTTCAGCTAGCACCAGGTTTTACACGCTCAGGAGAGGGCATGACACAAGAACATTGAATACAACAGTTGGTTTTCCTCCACCATGGTGAGCAGATGTCAGCTGACCAAAATAGCTGACATGGAAACCACAGGAGAAAGCTCTCTTCTTCAAAGACATGATTTGGCATGTAAAGTGTCCCAGGTGCATGGGTAACGGCCTGCAGTTGGCTGTGGTTGACCCTTCTCCACTCTGTTTCTAAGCAAGTCCACAAAGAAAATAACTAAAGGTCAAGTATAGCCTTGTATAACTGAAGTTTAAGGTCTATAATTAGATCCACAACATGGATGCGAAATCATTTTAGTAGATGCGAAATGTCCACTACTCAGTGGATAGACAGTAAACATCCTTTCTTACACTTCTGGAACTGCCTAAAGCATTTGATGTCTCAGATACTCAGCTCCTTCTGTAGCAGTACTCTCAAAATCAGTAAGAAAAAAATGCAGATTTATCACAAACTTTCACACAGCATTTCTTTGACATCTATAAATAACAGCAGATGGAAAATGAGGACTAAAATTCCTGCAGTATGTAAATGACACACAGCTTTACATACCTTCCAGCAGATACCCACAAAGCCACCAATACCTGGATGAGATCTGTTCAAAAATGAAGAATGATACATGGAAACTGCATGTAGTAAGGCAGAGATGACAACGGTGAGCAAGGAAAAGCATTTGGAGAGTCTGCAGCCACAGCTCAGTAGCTCTGGCTGGAGGTGCATGTACATTTGGTCAATGCAGACTTGCTATTTACAAAGTCTGTGTTACCTCGCTGAAACCAAGGTCTCACATAGCATCATCTAACAGTCATTCCAGGCTGGCTAGGATACTTGTCCCTGGTAGATGATAATTGGTTTTATTAAGCCATGCCTTGATCATTCGTTGTCTGATTATAGTGCAGCATGTCCTGGCAGGAAACTGCTATTGCTGTAACTAGGAACAATCTGAAGGACAGACGGGTTCTGTTCCATTTTTTGTCACTTTTGAAATGAGTTTATTTGTTTTATAATGAGATCTGGTGTGCATAGAAGTTTTCAGATGGAGCGAGAAGTTCTCAGACATTCTCAAAGTTGGCTCACATTTGTCTGTGGAGCTCACAGGACATACTGACTGATTTTACATGACCCATTTAGTTTTAGTAACTTTGCATTCAGACAGCATTCTCATTTGCCAAAATAGAATTTTCTACGAATTACTTAATCAGTAAACAGTACTTACTGACTGGCAGCATCAATAATAGATTTTCTTACATTGCAATAGAGGTCTAAGAGGCACTCACTGTATTTCATCCTTCACCAACAAGTAACATTTTTTTTTTTCTCCACATCTTTTTAGTTTTGCTGGAAAAAGTGCCTTGCATTAGCTTGTTGAAAAACTGTGGGAAGAGACACACTTGAACCTCTGAAAGATTCAAACTAGTTATTTACTTTCACCTTTTCTAGCAAGTTGGAAGAACCAAACAATGCTAGAACACTTCAAGCCTGTGAGAGTAATTCCATCATTATCAGAAAGTTACTTATATATTAACCAAACAGTAAGTCAGTCTTCCTGAAACAAATGTAGTTTTGCAAGAGATGGGAAGCAGAAATTCAAATGTCTAACTACATACTTTTGTTTCCCTTTTTTTTTTTTTTTTTTTTTCCTCCATGTCTGTTAGGGTTTTTTAGGATTGCTTCTGAGGACAATGTTTAGAGGTAAGTGTCTGGCTGTAAACCTCTGACTGTGCTGAGGAGGACACATACAGGGTTGGGAAATAATATCCTTATATATTATCTTAAATGCCTAAGCATTAATTGTGACATAGGATGCTGGGCTGGCTTTCAGGTTATATTCTTCACAAATTGCGTTGCAAATGAGTAAAGATACTAGAAGAAAAGGGAAGAATTGTTATTCTCTAACCACAACAGCCTAGGCAGACTGCCATAAGCATACTGAAGCTCTAATTTAAAAATGAGTCTCAGCTACAAATATATTCGTTTAGCCAAGTCCTCTAGTTGGCAGAATGTCTGTCTTAAGTTTGGTTTGATACATGCTGTTGTTTGTGTAGTTAGCTAAATACATCATTAGATAGTCCAGGAATTGCTTGTGCAGAAGTTAATAAGTTCAATGTCAACTTGTTAATTAGACTAATCTGGTTTGGTATATTGTTAGAAATAGCTTAACCTTTATCTGACTTCATAACTTCATTTCATTACAGTCACAGTTATAACATTGTTTAAAATGGTAGTGTGTACAAGTCTCAGAAAACATGGTAAATGTCTTGCAGGCAGAGTACAAAAAAGGTCTTTTTCCAGGGCTTCAGTGAGAAAGAACAGTTTTTTCTCATGGGCAAAGAAAATTCATCTAATGTCATTCTTGTGCATAGGTCCAGAAGAATGCCGTGTGCCTGTTGTGACTCTGCTCCGGCTGGTTTTGCACAGCTGCTGATGTGGTTTGTCAGGGGGCTGGCCCATCGGTGTCACGTCGCAGAGTTCTTGGTGCTCCCAGGTGACCTTTGCACATTCTAGACAGCTAATACATGCGCACCCCAGAGCTAGTACTGTTCTGACAGAAGTACGCCTAGCAAGAACCAAAACCATAAACACTTTCAGCCTCTGTAGCTGATGCTCTCACTGACACCCACCCCCTCTGCAAGCCAACATCCATAACCTTCCTTGGATGGTCCCTCTCTACAGGGCCAATCAATTCATGTCCAAGACACACTGGTTTGCCATCCCAATTTCTTTAACTCTACTGCCTTTCAGATGTCTCCAGGGTTTCTGTAAGCAGTCAGAGGCTGAAAGGGGGGAGAATAGGATGGGCAGAACAAAGCCAGTTTCTTCTTTTCTCCACATTCTCTGGATTTCTTAGCATGGGGAGAGCTGTTCTGGTCAGTCACCTCTCCTTCCCTGCCCTTGCTGCCTACTACTTCCTTGAATAGGTCACTGCAGAAATACTGAAAGGTTTCCTTTGAACATGCTTTCCTGTAAGGAAATATTATGCCTTAAGGCTCTGAACAGTCAGAGCTTATGGGGGAATCCTAGGAGGGCTGTTGGACTGAGACTTGAGGGCTTATCAGGGCATAACTAGACACAGAGATCAAAGTGCCTTTGTATGTGTCCATTTAAAAGCCACTTGGCAGAGCACAGCTACACTCACCTTGTGTATGCTTGGCCTCCTGAAGGTCATGCTGCCCTGAGATGTTTGCTACTGCCCTCCTGTGCAGCAGCACTGCCAGATGCAGGGGATACCATCTGTTCCTGGCCTTTGGCTGAGAAGATGCAGAGCCAGGTCTGTTCCCACTCCCGGTCACCATGTGTGACCAACCTCCTCAGAGCCACCACATGCCAACATGGGCCTGCGGACTCGCTGGAATGAGGCCTCCTGCACAAATGGAAAGGGCAAAACCACCTGGATTTGTCCATAGCCCTGTTACCTCTGTGGGTGCTACCCTGGTTGTACTTGTCCACCTCTACCAGGAGGAAATGTTGTCCTTAACAACACCAGAGAAGCCTGTCGAGTCACTGAGCAAACCTACAGCATCCCTCATACAGGTGGAGGCTCTTTTGAAGCCCCATCGGAGATTTTCAGGTCCAGTTATCTGCCTCATTGTTTCTGTTCAACAGCTGCAGTGCTCTTACGCAGCAGGAAAAAAACAGGGATGTTTAAAAGTAAACAAAAAACAGAACACAATGCAAACAAACCAAATTAAAGAAAATGTTTTAACGCATTTCATTACTCAAAAGATACTGTGAGATGGCCTTGTGTTTAAAGTTGCAATATTATTTCTGGCAACTAGTCTCGTGCTATCCTTTTGTTGATTTTTCCAACCTCTCAAGAAACTGGAATGAAAATATTTTACTGATGATACTGTCCCTGGGAACATGGACCCAGGTTAATGCTGAAAACTCAAAATATTTGGCATGTGGTTTTGTGTTTTTCTTTCATCAAAGAGATTATATGGGGTGAAGGTCTGTTCACATGAAGGCAGTGAGAGACACCGACAGTGTACTTATCAAAACAAGAGAGGCCTTTTATAAATAGGTGCGCATATATGCAAATATCCTTTTGCAAATGATAATATGATAATGAGAAAGTCATTCCTGTAATGTCAAGGTAGCTGGCTAATGTGACAGCTGAGTGGATACTGCAGGGATGTATATACTATAAAGACAAGGACATACCCATCACAGTTCTGTAGCAGTTCTGTGAGCAGGGGAATCAATGGAGCCTGCTTTTCTATGGATTTGTGTCCTGAGGTTATGACCCTGTCTGGATTTTCTAATGTCTCATATCAGATGCTGCACTTTTTACCTCAGTGAAGCATTAACCACAGCTCTTAACTGACTGCTTACTTTCAGAATACTTTAAAGGATATAAGAGGGTTTAGGGTTTTTTTGCTTTTTTTTTTTTTTTTTTTTATTTCTATACCTCTGCCAAATGTCCTCAATATGGCCCTAAGTGTTTGAAGATTCATAGAGAAGTCTCAGATGTACAAAGAGTCAGCACAGTGTCCTAAACTCAATTTCTGCAAGTGGCAGGCTAAGTGTCCTCACACTTACAGCTATGGAAGAACAAATGTTAATTAAAAGAGAAAACATAATTTTAAACATAAATATGGAATTTAACAACTAAGGAAGAAAAGAGAAATATGCAGATTAACAATCAGTCGCTCAGGGGAGGTCTTCCACTGACTTGCAATGAGAATTTAGCACCTAATTGCAATCTTTGCCTTTCAAAATCACACAATATCTGCTGCAAAAGTATGTAAAACTTCTCACATTGGACATTAAAAAAAAAAAAACCTCATGCATATGCTCAGGTGCCTGGGAGTAAACGAACCTGACTTTTGGTTGCAGCTGTCAGAAAAATTTCCAGATTCCACAAGTCCATTTATTAGTTTCTTTTTTTAAAAATTTTAATTAAAAGATACTGATTTGTCATTTTAATGATTTGTGCTTAGTTAAACAAAAAAAAAAAAAAAAAAANATTAAAAAAAAAAAAAAAAAAAAAAGAAATACTGAATTAATTCCACTGAGAACCTTGCTGGCTTTGGAGTTTAATTTTGGCCTGTAAGAGAAAGAGCAATAGCTCAATGACATTGTTTTGACAGAAAAGGCCAGACATGAAAGCTTTAAGAGTTTTAATTTCCCTGAGGGGTCATAAGGTCCCCTGCTTCCAAGTATGTTAAAAAGACAAATCAAATTGAAGAGTCGAGTCAGGTTCATTAGCTCTGGCAATCACAATTACCAAAGCAAACGCAATGCTCCTTTTACTTGTACTAACCCAAAAGTTTTGGTGTGTACCAAACAACGCTTTGGGCTGTATCTACATTAGTACTGCCCCTGTCACAAATGGCCTAGTAATGCTTATAAAGGACCAAACGATTAAAGGAAAGGCAAGAAGATGTCTCTTTAGGATGAGAAACACACCCCCAGGTGCCCACACCCTGGCCAGCGCAGTAACTCTGCTCCCAGCCTCAGCGGTGACAGGTCCCGTGGCTCAGGGTGCTCTGGAGCTCCCATTTCTGAGCACTGATGGCTCACAAACGGGGAGCGAGGCCTGATTCCCTGCATGGGTGACCAGCGCGGCACAGGCCGAGCTGTCATCTGAAGTATCACAGAATCACAGAATGTTAGAGATTGGAAGGGACCTCGAAAGATCATCTAGTCCAATCCCCCTGCCGAAGCAGGAACACCTAGATCTTCTGCAGCCCAAAGGAGGCACTGGGGGCAGAGGGGCCTGCAGCACGGCGCGGAGCGGCAGCAGGCCAGATGCTGCACTGAGGAGGTTTGTGGGCTGTCAGGAGAAAGCTGGGGGTTGTGTAAATACTGGCAGCCTCAGCCCTTCCAGCTGAGTCATACGAACCATGAGACTCCTTGAAATGTTTCACCTACTCACACATCTCCTTTATCTTTCACCTCTTCCCTTTTTTGTAGTTATTCTCCTGTTCTGCTGTCTTTCAAGTTACACCCTGCACTGATCTGCTTCCTCATCCCCCATTCCTGGTTTGGTACCTTTCCATTGCTGAGCTTATGATTTGCAGGCCTTTCACATCTCTGAAATGCTGCAAGCAGTGCTTCTGAGCTGAATTCACCAAATATTTGGTCTAGGCAATGACACAGTACTAAACCAAATGGAAACTTTGCTTTCAAAAAAAAAAAAATTACTCGAGAAACTAAATCAAGGACTTCCAAACAAAATGTACATACATGAGCCATATACATGTCCTTGATATATATGGCTCTAATAATCAGTTATTTATATCCACAGTAAGTTAGTAATAACCAAGATTTAAAACAAAATTGAGATCCCACTGATCAAGTGAAAGGGAGCTAACAACTCAAAAGTCTGCATTGAGCTATTCAGCCAAAAATCGGATTCCTAGCAGCTCATTTTCTAAATGGGTAGGACAGCATTGCCCCTTTTCCCCACTCCATCAGGACTGACCACCTGGGGAAGAGGAAGTGATGCTTGGCTGGTTGCACAACGGCTGTTGTCACTTTGAAAAGTTTGCTTTCTTTTGAACGGCTCCTGCCAGGTTAGGGAGAGCAGATGCTCCAAAAGGCCTGCTGCAAGCAGCTGGCTCAGGACCACTGTCTGTCGTGTGCATTATGGGGCTTCCTCACATCTAGCTCCTGCATCCCTGTACTCCCAGCTCTGCTCCTGCACCATCCGTCTGCACTTCGTGCAGGTGAAAACTAAAGTGGCACCTACTGATTGTTGTGATGGAGTCAGGAATTCAGAATACTTAAAGTCCAAAACAAGTTATTATTATGCTTTTTTTACAAACTATCTGATTCCATGTAATTCTTTTTGTGATTATCCACCAAAAAACTGATATTAAACACATACAGACATTAAATGGCTTGTATTGTTTTCACTGCGTTTCTTTTGATTGTGCCACACCATGAGAGAAAAACAAACATCCAAAAAAAAAGCAGACACTCCCAGGCCCTACATCTGTTAAACTTCAGTAGATTTGCTTAGGTCTCCAGAGTCCATCCTGTATTGACTTAAACATACACGTTCCTATAATTATATGAAGTCTCTTGCAAGTGAGAGAACAAAATTCTGTTCAGGCTCTACTCTGGGTTGTATACTACGGTTCTATACTGGTTGTATATCCAAACCTAGACTTACAGGCGGAAGCACTGGAGAGCCTATCTCCTTGGTTTTGGTGTACATCGGACCAACTTAAGCGTTTGAACTTTCTGGAGACCTGGAATTTCCTGAGTGCCTGAAGATGGAACCAAATTTGTGCTACTGCTGATGCTTGCGAAGGGCAGGAAACCCATAGTCAGACTGGGGCCAACCCCGCCAAGGATACAGACCAGTTCCCCCAGTGCCTTGCTCTGGATTCATTGAAAGTTCCCTGAAATCAAGGTACTTCAAGTACAGTGTTTTGGGGACAACTTGACCAGACCTAATTTTCATCTCCCTTTCCAATTTCCTGTAAGGAAAAAGAGCAGTCATCAGGCTCATTCACCAAGCTAAATCTTCTATGACTTAACAACAACAACAAAACAATGTAAGATTTAATTTTAGACAATTCCTATCATGATCTTCCAAAGAATTGAAATGATCCAAATTAGAAACAGAAAGACCCAACTACTATCTACTCCATTTTCATTATCATTGTTAGCCTAAATTATATTATCCAGTGGACAATTATTTTTAAATGTGCTGCAGAGCATATTTATTTCTCTTTAGGCACTGTTCACAATGTACACTTACTTTCTTGGCTTAAAAAAAAATGAAACAAATAACAAATTCTGAGCATTGGCATAATTTCATCCCTTGTTAACATAATGAAATTACTTCTGCTTATACCCCAGTCTGTCACATTAAGTCACACTTTACTGAGTTGCCTTATTGCTGTTTGCATTATAGCAGTATCTAAAGACTTGGACAAAGACTGTGGGCCTTTTGTAAACCCTAAAACGAAGAATCCATTATTCTTTTGGGTGCAGATACACCTCTCTTCATAATTGCATCCTGAGCTGTGACAAAGTGGCTGCCAGGCAACACAGCTGTCAAAAACACATTGCAGGGCAGTTGGAAGCACCAGTCAAAGGAAATAATAGAAGTGTTTAGGACACGAGGCACTGCACAGAACAGCTCTTCGTGTTCCTCATATCTGATTATACACCATGGCCTTGGCTGTAACATGTTTACGGCATAATCCCATTTGCCCTTTCAAAAGGAATGGAGCTGATGTTGATAATTAGGGCTCACAGATTTCCCTGGCATTTTGGGGTTGCAGAGTCTGCAGGACACCTGATCTAAGGACAGTCACTGCAAAGCATATTCCTGTCCCCATTCTGTCTTTTGTGTCAACAATAGGTCTTGTGTGATGGGCCATACCAGTCAGCTAAAATGGTTGAAAATGTTTTACAGTTACATTTCAGATGGATCAGTTGATTTGGCTCATGTGATGGACGATGCCTGTTGGTACTAGCAGGAAGGAGGTGGCAGCAGAATGTGGCTGCACAAAGCCAGCACTTCCAGCAGCACATGGCTGGGCCTGCTTTGCACGCTCATGAAGTCGCATGCACAGGATGCTGCTGAGCTCTTTAATGACAGATGGCTGCTGAAAGGAGTACTTCTGCTTTCCCTTACTTCCAGGTTACAGCCTGCCTCGATCCTGCAGCTGTGTGGTCACAAGGTGGATCAATTCAGCTCTCTGGCCAATGGAAAACTCATTATTTTCTGAAGTGTAATTTTTCCACCAAATCGACCAGCTGACTGGTGTCAGACGGGCACCAGGTCCAGCGTACGGGATGTGAAGGGAGCACACCGCCAGGGGTTGCAGGCAGGATCACCTTTTTGCAGCAGGCTGCTATCAGGTTGGTGTAGGTTAAAGGATGGGCTACTGCTGCTGCATCTAGACAACACATAGCCCAGTGTCACACTGATGCTGGAAGGGGCCATTCTGCACCCTGACACAGGCTGGGCACATCTGCCTTCTCCCTTCCACTGCGGGTACCTCTGTGATCCCAACTGAGTTGGTTTAGGAAGCAATAGTGAGAAAAAAAAAAAAAATCTATTATTCTATTCTGTTCTGTTCTATCCTACCCTATTTATTTTTCCTGGTTAAGCCAGCTACTTGTGGCGCTGGAGGAGTGGTGGAGCTGGTCCTGAGACCTGGACCTCACGGCAGGGACCGGGGGATAGCTTTCCACAGTATTTCTGTTAGATTGGCTTGACCATAGTGTTGTTTATTGAGATATTTAGGCACTGGTGAATCCAACCTGGAGGCAGGTCAGCCTTATTTGTAGCTGTGCGGCAGATGTGTGTAAGAAGAGCTCCATCTTACATTAATGTCTCTGAGCTAAACAGATGGGAATTGGAGCCCAGCAAAAAGGAAGGAACATCTGTGCTACCGAGGTGGTCGAGGCAGTCTCCAGAGGTGAAATAAAGCTCCTGTGATCCAGGGTACCAGATTCCAGGTGAATGCTCTGGGCAGGAGAATGTGTCCTTCTTCCTTATACAGGTAGTAAATAAGTCGGTTTCTGGCATCAAGGGCTCCCCTCTCAGCTCTTCCAGGCATTACCTGAACGGCTGGAAGCCAGCCGCCACCTGGGACGAACCCGCCCGGTTCCCCCCAGCACGCACACGGACGCGGAGCTCCACGCATCTCAGCGAGCCCGGGACCCGCCGGGAAGGCGGCAGGGCAGAGCCTCGCCCCCCGCAGCCCTGCCTCCGACTCCGGGAAGCCTCCAGCCCCCGCCGGTGCTGAGCGCAAAGGAGTTAACCGGACTTTCTGCCGCTTCCCGCCCGCTCCTCCCGCACCTCCCCTTACCTGCACGCGAGCGCCGCCGGGGCCGCGGCGCGGGGCGGGGGCA
>VXAV01009611.1:168026-197791 GCA_013399715.1 Alectura lathami | reverse complement strand
GGACGGCCCCGGGCGGAGGTGCCCGCAGCGGGGCCCCTGCCGGGTAAAGAAGCACCGGTGCGGGTGGGCGCCGGCCGCTGCCCCGGGCTCCTCGTGGGGCCGTGCTCGGCCGTCCTTGTCCTCCCCGCAGGGTTTGCGTGGGGCTGCGGGAGGAGGTGCCACGAGTCCCCGGCAGGTGTGGGGGTATAAGCTGGAGTCGTGAAGTTCGGTGTGGCCTCGAGCGCTCGAAGCTGGACTGAGTGACATCGTGGTACTGCCCCCCCAGAGTCTGAGGCACCGTGGGGATCCCTGGTCCCACCTTGCTCGGTTTGGGGCTGGCTTACGTCATGGTGGGTGCTGCGCAGTGGCAAAGCACGGTGTGACCTCCACGGAGAGCAGTTGCGCTCCCACTCATGCTTGGAGACGTATCTTGGGTGGCAAAACTTACTTACAGGCCAAACCTGGCCTCAGCCCCACCATCTGTGTAGCTGAAAAGAAGGGCTTGGCTTCGTCTGCGTGGGGAACGGGAGCGAGCTGCCGCGTGGTTGGGGTGCACTGATACCCACCTGTGTGGGTGGCAGCAAGCAGTCAGCGCAACGTGTGTCTGTGCCCAAATCGACGTTGTGGTGCTTTACCCATGTAAATAAATGCACGAGGATGTTGTGAAATATACTAGAGTGTGAATTTCAAGTGAAACTTCCTGTGAGACTGCTTTGTTGTAGAAAGATACCCGTGTGAGGAAGATAAATGGGATTAAGATAGCACATAATTTACGGTAGAATAGCTATTTCTGAATAATGTTTTGATTCAGGGCCCTATTCTAGAGGAAGTTTCTTTCTAATGTGAGTCTAACACACAGAATAAAGAATAGGCTGTGTGGAGGTGCCTGATGGTTTGTATTGCTCAGGTTAAATTGTAATCCAGCTGGCAAGTGCCCATCCAAAGGCAGGGCTGAAGGGATTTAGTTAGTTTTAAATGGCCAAGCCTCCTCTGCCCTAGCAGGGTGTTTATGACTGGTATCCATCTTCCAGTGAAGATGAGACCTTTTCTGGATACTTAACTGTGTTCAATTTATTCCACCTCTAAAGCACACTGCGGGAGCAGTGGGGCGAGCCTCTCCTGAGGAGACAAGAGGCATCACAGGGCAGCTGTTGTACCTGGGCTCGTTTGGAGCAGATCTAAAACACAGTTTTAGCACAACTGATTCATGGCATTTCAGCAAGGCGCCGTGCAGAGCAGGCTCAGGGCGATCATCGTGGTTGCTCTTCATTGCTACCAAAAGCATTCCATCAGTGAGCACTTCCTCTAAATATTTGGAGTGGGCGAGCTCACGCCCTGGTGAGAAGGCTGGGTGGCTCCTGGGTCACACATTTCCTCAGTTGTGCTTGCTGGAGCCTTGGTCCCATCTTGCTTCCTGACAGCTGAGGCTCTGCCCGTCTGAGCAGATGTGCCATGTTGCCGTCAGGCAGAGTGTTACAGACTTAGCGCTGGTGTCATCTGTGGCTTTGCCTCATGGTACCCAGTGGTTTGCCTCGCAGAGTTCTTCTTGACCTGTCCATCCTGGTAGGAGCATGGCTGAAGACAGGACAGTGAGGTTGTAAGCCCGTCTAAAGCCAATCCAGCAGCGCTCGGATCAGGGAGCGATGCTGTGTGCAGGTCCCGTGCAGGACCTCCCGGGTGGTGACTTAGTGCCCTGTGAGGATGGACAGGACTGCTGTGCCCTGCCGCCTCTGAGTCTGCAGGGTTCTGTCTGTCCCCAGGACCCACCTGGAATTACTGCAGGCGTCTGGTGGGGTGCCACGGGGTGCAGGTGGTGCGGGCAGCACAGTGAGGCACATTACTGTCACAGAGGGAATGCCTGGGGTACACAGAGGGTCTCCTCCACACGTGTGATTTCCTGGGGAGCAGTCTGGCTCTGTTATTGTGCCCATGATGGTTCCTGCCCACTCCCTTTCCACATGCCTGTCCCCGCAGAGACAGAATTTTAGGGGGATGCCACTTTCCATGTATTACTGTTTAACTAGAAGGACAACTTCAATACTGAAAATGACTGTATTCAGGACTGGGAGTGCAGATGTTAATAATAATGAAATGAAGCTTTTTTTTTTTTAATATATGATTTTAAACCTGACTGTTACATTGAAAAAGCCTTAAAATAGTGTTGGGGAAAGGTTGATTAACACAGACATGAAACAAAGAGCTCTTAATGCCAGTTCAACAAGGTATTTCAGGTTAATCCAAATTTATTTTTGGAGGGTGCTGTTTGCTTATGAAATCTCCATTTTCCTCTCCTTCAAAATTTTAGTCTGATCTTAAGTCTCTGGTGACTTTTTCTTTGTGCTTTTCTGTTTGTTCAAACACCAAGCTGAGAGTCTTATTTGTCCAGCTGGTTTCATCAGGAATGTTGCTCACTTAGGTGTGCTGTTTTCAAGTAAATGCTGACCAGCTGAAATTCTGATTTGTTTAATTTCCTAGAAAAATATTATGACCCCTGAGCAGGGGGTCTGCCTCTGATGCTGACTTGCTGAGGGGCTGCCTGCAGTGCAGTTTGCTTCCTCATCTATAAAACAAGGATAATCTGCATGCATGCATGCTTGGAGGGTACGGATAATAAAATATAATGGAAGTGTTAAGGGTGCTATAATTATTTTAAGGATGTACTTCACTGCATGCTGTTAGGATACTTCCTGTGGTGCAGGGGGGCAGGAAAGTGTTGAGTAGTATACAAAAAATGGAATAAATTTTGCAAACCAGTATGGGGTGGAATACATTTTTTTAATCAGTTTGGGCCTCAGTCCTTGGCACCAGGCGGTTTGACAAGTTGTGACCAGAGATGGGGATAATTAGAAAATGTAGCATAAAATAGAGGTGAAGCAAAGTGAGCATTCTCTCTCTCTTTGGTGATCCCAAAGACCTGAGTTCAAGTGGGCATTTTAGGCTTTCTGTGTCAGGATATGTCTGATTTTAATATACTCGAAGAGCTGAGAGGTGAAAAAGCACCTTGTAGAGAAGCTACAGTAACCATCCTGCACTTCCCTGTTTGGTGAACCCAGGTGAATACCCATACACTGTCCTACTCCAGTCAGTCATTTAGATAAAGATAACCTCTAATCCCTCTGCCAGGAAACCCAGTGCTTTTTTAAAGCTCCTGAACTTTGAACTGGCTGTTGGCGTTGTCCTTGGCAGTGGATTTCCTTGTATTTGGGCTGCAAGCAGGTCTGGCACAGATGTCTGCAATGGCCGTGAAGGCTTGGCTGCAGTTTCACTGGGAGCTGAGGAAGGGGTGGGTTTTATTCCTCTTCCTCTGTTTCGTGCTTGTTTCTGCAGAGCAGAAAATGATCCAGACTTTTGCTGTGGTAGGGTTTTTTTTTTTTTTAATTACTATTTTTTCATAGAGTGATTCATCCTGGTTCCTTGATGGTTCCAGTTGGCATATTACATCCCACTGGAGCTGGTGCAGGGGCAGTGGAGGGATGTGCTGTGTTGGCTCAGCGTGCCCTGTACAGCTGTTCCTCTTACACATGCTTTTGCAAAATCTTTGGAAAGTAGGAGCCTTCCATTTTTCCAGTTTGCTTCCTCGAAGCTTGTGTTAAGTGTACAAGCAGTAGGCACAAGTACTGAAGCAATTAACTGTCCTTTTTGGCACTCAGAAGGCAGAGGAGGAGTTACCTTGCACGTTCACACAGACACATTTTAAATGACCTTTTCTGCTTCCTAGGTTTACATTTACACACAACCAAACCAGTGTTACTATCGGTGAACCTGGCTGTTGCTCTTTGTCACAGTAGTGCTGCTGGAAATCCTTTTGTTTACTGAGGTGCTACTCGGATACTGTGTCACTCTGATACAGTGAAGGATCCTGCTGTCCCCTACAAATCCTCACTATGGGCCATACCTTTTGAGTTGCTTGGTTGAGACACCATGACTCTTTTCTCTTCTGAGATCCTGTAATGACTTTTGTGAGGTTCCCAGAGGTCTTCAGCCAGGCGAATGTTGGCAGATGCTCTTCACACCAAGAGACCCCAGCTCTGTTTTGTTGACAGCTCTGCCCTATGTGTGAATCAGAACGTAAACTGACTGTAAGCTTACTGTTTGAGAGTAAGCCAAGGAGTTAGGGTATGGAGGCTGAGAGTTTATGTGAGTTCAGGGGAAGACTGGGGAAGTTCCTGGAGGATAAATTTATTGGACATACATAATCCTCATCAGGCGCAGAAAGTTCCCGAGCTGAAAATAGTGGGGTTGGAGGGTATTAGAGAGATCTGTCATATATTCTGGCACTGGCAGCTGCTGTGCTATTCCAGGGAACTTTTCTTTGGCAGGGAGAAAAGTCAAATTATATGCAATCTGCTTTAATTAAATGAAGTATTCTAACCCCTCTTAGCCTACATTTTGGTAAACTTTTATCCATCTCTCATAAGAAGCTTTAAGTTGCTTACATCATTCAAGTTCCTTTCCTCAAATCAGTTCATGCTGCATCTGGGGAAGCCATAGTGTTGTAAATGAGGTTTTGCCGGGACATTGGAATTTCCCTGCTGGAAATGCTCAGAATTTCCAGGGCTTCTTTTCATGGCTACAGTATGTTGCTTGGTTGTAGATACCTTTTGATTGAAGCAAGGATATAGATCTGGCTTGTACTCAATCTCCCACCAACGACTGACATTTGTAACAGTCCATATTCTTGTTCTCTGCAGCTCCTCATCTTCTTGTTGCCGGAGTGACCTTGTATCTCAGGCTGTTGATTTACATCCTTCTCCTAATATTCCAGTCCTCAAAGTCACCTCATCTTCTTGTATGCCATTCTGTTTACATTTGTTTCAGCAGTGCTTCCTGCTTTGTGTCATCATCACATTTCATTAGCACATCTGTGCTCATTTGACCAGTGTTGTTAAAGAGAAGAGTGGGAAAAAATTACGAGAACATTTGCTCTTGTTAGCTATATTTATACACGCTTCCCCTTTGGAGTTTTTCCTACATTAAAAAGATGTGGTGTTGTGGTGCATGGACACTATGCTGATTGAAATCAGGGCACAGAAATACTGGATTGGCTCAGTGAATCGAAAGTTTTACTGTCACAGCTATTATCGAAGTGGGCTGATTGATATTGGTGACATTTTGCTTTAAAGTCTGCCATTGGGGTTCTACTTAGCAACTTAATACGCTGATCATTTTCGCAGTTATTATGGGACTAAAAATAGTCTCAGTAAGTAGTCTTGAATTTTTCCTATTGTAATCAGGCTTATTATATATTCCTGCTAAATGTATTTGATTAAGATAATTGTCTTTCACAGTATCCTTTAGCTTGTCAGGTCTGTGACTGGTGACACATGAAACGTTGAGTAATGAGTAAAATAGCTTAGCGACAGTGACCACGGTAGCTGGTGGGGAATTTCAGTGTCTCTTGTGTTTATTTGCATAATAATTTGTTTCATAGTCAGTGTTCAGTGAATTTCTAAATTGAGAATACTTCTTAATTAGCCCATGTGTTACAACGTCTGAGGAATTATGCCCAGGTTTGATTAACTACAGCTGAAAGAGACCTAAGGCAAATCCACCCCTCTGCCCTACGAAGTAGCCCAGGAAGCTCTGCAGAACCCAAAGTCATTTTTTCTGCCTGAGGCTGGGGATAGTCTGCTTGCCAGAATGATGCCCACTGCCTGTGGCTACACTGGCACTGGAGCAGTGTCTGGCAGTGCCCGGGCTGGCGTCTCAGCTGCTTTCTGGCAACGCTGGGTAGGTGCAGGTGCTGCTGCCCATGCACAGGGAAGAGGTGCCATCGTGTGGCTTCCATTCATGGCAGATGCATGTTTCTGCTTGATGCAGAAAATGCACCAGCTTGCTCCAAGCTCTAGAGTAAGTTCTGAGTTTCCTTTCTTTGTTTTGGATGAAGCATATCCTGGTAAGTCCCTCTCTAATCCACAATCAACTGCTATAAAACACAGCCTTACCTTTACCCCATGTGCCCCGCTGCAAAGCGAGCCCAAGCTGAAAATACCTTGAATAAATTTTGCCCATGCTCAGTCTTTAAGTGCTGTATTTTTGTGTGTGTGAGGAATAAAATCTTCAGTTAGGGACTGATGAAAATATGTGTCAGTCCTGCACATTTTTTTTTTTTTTGTAATTCTGGCTGAACAAGGATATCCCTACTTTCACTCTTGGTTTTGCTCCTGTTTCTGTATGATATAGCCTTTAGATTCTTGGCAGGGGTGCTGTGGTGTGAGGCTTAGAAAGCCATCAAGGAAATCTATGTATGCAATAAGATCAGCTCCACTGAAGTTAAAAGGAAAGTATTTAAATATTTGCAAAATTTCTGCATCTTGAGGAAGGTTTGATTTACTTGTGAGCTGATTGTGTTTCCTTAGTCATAACTGAAAAAAAAAAATCACTTTTTAGAACAGTATTCTTTAATTTCCATGGCTGCAAAGCTGCATTATTGGTTAATTCACACTAGATTTCCCAGATGCTGGGATGAATGAACAAGCACCACACTGTACAATTATGACAAACTGTGTTAAGGTTTGTATTCAACTGTTGTCACTCATATAGCTCCAGTGATTTGAATGCCTTTATGTACTGAAAGGAAATAGCAAAACAAGCCGTGCATTTTTATGCTAATGAAAATGCAGAAAATTGAAGGTGATAGCTTTCTAAAAGGGAAAAAATAATATGCCATCTTTTTAGATAACTCATGGAAAGCCATTGCAGTAAAACAGATTTTTTTTAATCCTTAATATATAATTAAAGTAATATTTCACATACTGGAAAGGAAGTTGCTTGTTCTGTATGAAAACCATGGGCCTTAGAGTTAAGATTCTGCATCTTTAAGATGGTTTATGTTTTCCTTTTGTGCTCATTAGAAGTTTCTCTGGAGAAATAGGTATAAAGCTGGCCGCCAACAGGTAGAATATTTACTGCTGCAGAGTTACTGCACCAGGTGGCCTGATAAACAGGCAGCCGTTGCCTGTGGGGCTATATCGGAAATGCTCCTGTCCATCTGTGGCTTCTGACCTTGCCTTAGGTCGTATCAGAGCCGCTGTATGAAATAATGGGGTTCAGAACACGGACTTTTGGTCTGGCTCAGCTGAACTCCCTAGAGGGAGGACAGCCTAGTCCTCTAGGGGAGACCCTAGAGGGGTCTCTCTGGGTTTGTGTGTTGGGTCCCTCGGCCAGCAGATACCATTGGTCTGTTTACATGGTTGTCTCTTGGCAATGTGAGACATCTATGATCTTAATCCTGACAAATTAAAGGGCTGGGCAATCACCAGTCACAAGGTTTAACGAGAGCAAGTGCAGGATTCTGCATCTGGGATGGGACAACCCTGGCTACACATACAGACTGGGGGATGAGAGGCTGGAGAGCACTCCCATGGAAGGGGATCTTGGGGTACTCGCTGACAGCAAGTTGAACACGAGCCAGCAGCGTGCCCTGGCAGCCCAGAGGGCCAACCGTACCCTGGGGTGCACCAGGCCCAGCACTGCCAGCTGGGCGAGGGCAGGGATTGTCCCGCTCTGCTCTGCCTGGTGTGGCCTCACCTCGAGCACTGGGTGCAGGTTGGGTGCCACAGTGTAAGAATGGCAGAAAGCTATCAGAGTGTCCAAGGGAGGGCTATGAAGAAGGGGAAGGGTCTGGAGGGCAAGAGGTATGAGAAGCGGCTGAGGTCCCTTGGTTTGTTGGGCCCAGAGCAGAGGAGGCTGAGGGGAGGCCTCATGGTGGCCTACAGCTCCCTCACAGGGGAGCGGAGGGGCAGGCGCTGATCTCTGCTCTCTGGGGACAGAGACAGGACCCGAGGGAATGGCATGGAGCTGTGTCAGGGGAGGGTCAGGCTGGGGGTTAGGAAAAGGTTCTGCCCTAGGGGGTGGTGGGCATGGAACAGGCTCCCCAGGGCAGTGGTCATGGCCCCAAGCTGCTGGAGCTCAAAGAGTGTTTGGACACCGCCCTCAGGCACAGGGTTTGGATTTTGGGTGGTGCTGTGTGGGTTCTCAGTGATCCTTGTGGGTCCCTTCCAACTCAGGATATTCTATGATTCTGTGGTCTTTACTCACTGTTCACATTCACAGTTGGAAAAAGGGCCTTAGCGCTTGTCGGGGCTCATTCTGGAGCTGCAGCACAGGAAATAAAATGGGATGCCTTCCAACCCTGGGCAATGCGAGAGTGCCCTCCTCTGTAGTCCCCACCCTGCCTTAGGCAGGTCACGAGCAGCCTTACTCTGCTGAAGGTGGCCAGCTGCAATTCTTCATGCATAAACTCTTGACACCTCTCTTTCCCTGAGTTTTGCAGGTCTCTTAGGGTACATATGCATGGATCGATTTTGGTAGAGCGTTTTATGTTTTTAGTATTTGCTGTATAAAAATTATCTATGTGACGCTTTTTGATTTAAATAGGTTTCCATTGTACCTGTGCTTTTGGCAAGAGTTTAAGTATAAAAATGAAGTCACAGGCTCTGAAGATAAAAGCCATGGCTCTGAGTATTTTCCTCTTTTAGCTCCAGGTGTAAAAGGCAGTGCCTGTTTGTAGTTGTCATGATGTCTTTTATCTCAGTTAGCTTATGGTTTGGCTTGGATTAGCCTGACCTTGGAAATGATCTACTTACGGCTGTTGTGTTATGCTCGGGTCAATTATTAATATTTAAATTCTGTCGTATACTTTTTATTTTGATGAATTCCTTTTTCAGAAGATATTTTCCTGGAGAGGACACAGCAGACTAACCAATTAACAGCCATATAGATTTTATAGTGTGAAAATATTCTGCTGATTTAGGAGAAAACCCTTCAGTCTATATAAACACATACCAGCAGAGCTGTATTAATAGTGTCAATAATGATTTTTTGAGTTCAGTTTTAGAATGGAATTAACCCATTAAAGCTTAAAGTGCTGAACAATTTCTAGTTTACCTTTTTCAAAAAGTTGGTTGTGAGAATGCAACTTTTTTTCCCCCTTGATTTGGCTTCTAACTTGAGCACTTCACACACACCACATATCATCAGACCACAACAGATACAATGAAAACACTGATCTAAAAATGTATTAAGCACAAATACCTGTAAAAAACTCATTTTGAAATAAAATTACTATTAAATATTTACTTTATGGGTGATAGTTTACACCTCTATAACCTCATGATTGGTCATGCATGTTTTCAACAAATCAGAATGGCGATGTCAATAATGTATAAAAATGCTTCGAATATTACCAATAAAATCATGACACCATACCAAGAATAAGATGCCACAGCTCACGTTGTGGAGTTTAGATACTCCCTCAGTAAACTGAACACTAAATACTCCATCCTTCTTGGGCTTCACTTTGTGTATGTAACTCCTCTTCAGAAGCAGTCTTTCTTCATGGACTGTTATTATATAAGCAGGTTGGTGCTGGAAAGGTGACAACAGATGTTTGGAGAGGGGGAAGAGGCTGTGCTGTGCTTTTTGAGAGTGCTCTTTGGCCTCCTTTGATCAAAGGGGCCGTCTTTCTGTCCTTGCTTCCTGAACCTCATACCAAAGTCCTTACATGACTGTGAGACGCATGGACTAGAGAAGTAAGGGAATAAATAGGTTCGGAGGCCAGCAATCTTGTTACTTCATTATGGAGTAGGTTCTGTGTGTGCTCTTAATTGGCTAGTATCTTTTCCTGCCGCTAGTCCTGAGCATCTTTGCGGATCACTTGTCAACACCATTGCTGGGACGATGAAACAAGCAGCACAAAGGAAAGGGCAGTGGCTGCCTGCAAAGATACCATTCACCAAGAGGTGCATGACAAACCATGGCCTTGTAGTAGGTGGTACGTGGTCTGCAGGTCAGTGTTGAGGAGCAGTCAACAAGTAGAAGTACTGCATTTTTTGAATTAAAAACAAACAGAAAATTTAGGTCCAGACCGCTTGTGAGCATCAAGAATTTATCATGTGTCTTGTGAGAGAATAGGGGGAGAGAGCAGGTGTTTGGGTTTTACTTGTTTATTTTATTTTAAGAAGATGGGCATTTAATTGTGGTTTTCTGGCCAAGTTCTGGCTTAGGTAGTTACTCAGTGATCCTAAAACACTTTGTGTTGTGATTTCAGTTGGATGTGCTAATCATTTACTGCCAGGGACTGCTACTGCAGGCTGTTAAGCAGATGCTCCATTTCATCCCATAGGTGAATGCACTTCACTGATGCATAAATTGATTTTTTAAATATGGAAAGAAGGGGAGAAAAACAATGTGCATGCATGGTTGGCTCTGGAAGTTGCTGAGCTGTTTGTTTACTGGCTGGTTGAAGGAATGAGCTAGAGAAATCCATCAGATCTGAGCTGGATCCCGGCTTGTGCACGGCCCAGCGCTGTGTTGCAGTACATCATTTCTGCATAGCCCGAAGCCCTTGGCAGTGAAAGCAAACCTGGGGTGTGTGGGCTGCCAGTCTGTTGCTGGATCTGTGGTCTGGGATGAACTGAGGTTCACCGTGTTTGTGAAGGAGAGCCGAGCGCATGGCAGGTGCAAGTCCTAAGTGAACAAAAGCACCATCCAGCAGTTAGCTGCCAAAGAAGAAAGGT
Source organism: Alectura lathami (assembly GCA_013399715.1). Classification (NCBI taxonomy): domain Eukaryota; kingdom Metazoa; phylum Chordata; class Aves; order Galliformes; family Megapodiidae; genus Alectura; species Alectura lathami. The sequence continues at coordinate 187,292 of VXAV01009611.1, read as the reverse complement.
GAAGGCACAGCGTATCCCATGCTTCACAGTATGTTTCGGCTTTAGAAGGATAAACTCTAACATCTGTCCATGTCGGTGTTGAACTGCGTTCACTGTGAACACAACACAGGAATTCTGTAAGCAGGCCTCCTCAACACCTTGTTGGAAAAACATTCTTCAGAAACAAAGTATAATAATCCTGCTAAATGTGTTATAGAGACATACAAAACTTAACCAGAATTTGTCTTCTGTTCACAAAGAATAAAATAATCATGTCCAGGAATGGAACTTGGATACTTTAAAAGCTCACACCATACATGCCTTTGTAAAGCTGTACTCTGTCATCTTGAAGAGTGCTTACAAGTGATGAGAAGACCTGTTCTCCTTGTAACGCAGTATCCACGAGTGTGACTGAGATTGATAGAACTGGTCAGCCTGTTAGAGCCTAGTCGTTCGTAAGTGTTGTCTTTGTAATTGTCTTTGACAGCAATTGCTGCAACAAAATACATAAAATGGAAAAATAATAGTGGCAGTTAAATGAGTATGTCTATTTATATTTTTATTATTGCATTCAAGGATATGAAGAACGTTCAGCAGATACCTAATTTCTTGTTTTATCTCATTAAACAGGCAGTCCCCAAACAAATGAGTTTCAGATTAGTTTTACCAAGGCTATTTATCTAATTATGGCTTTCACTGCACTTGAATGAATGGTTGCAAATCAATAGGTCTCTTAGGTTGCCAGGACATGCATTAGGACTGGTGAGTCTCCAAGCTCCACAGCAGGAGTGATGTATTTTTTTTTTTTTCCCATTGAGATGTCTGTTCTAAGTTCATGAAGTATATGCATAAACTGAGAATTTATCTGGAAGTACTGCTTAAAAAGTCCCAATGAGTTGATCATTTGCAATTCAATGTGTCAATAAATATTTTCATTATACCGGTAGAGTTTTTATTTTTATATTTTAAATCTAATTATTTCAAAGGAAGCTAGTGGGGATAGAAAACATTGTCCAAATGATGATGAAAAGATTGGCCAAAATGATGGTCCAGCTAGTCACATATCCAGAAATTTTAAGGTTAATCTAACAGATGATGGTAACTACAAATAAAAGTTTCTTGCTCTCTCAAGAGAGTATTTGGGAAAATGTTACATGGTCTGCTTTATACGTGGTCTTTTTCTGGATTCAGGTAGCTGGACATACCTTATATTATGATGCATACAGGTAGTTACAGTGGTTTGTGCGACTCATACAATTCAACCTTTAAATGAAGCTGGTTGGGGTTTCATCTTCAGCCTCATCTTTAAACTCACAGTTACAGGGCTTGTGCGGGGTTTTGTGATAGTGACGTTGCAGAGGAAGGAAAATTGTTTTGTTTTCTTGTATTGTTAATGAAAACATTTCTTTCTGATCAGTTTCAAATATCCCACCTTTAATTTCAGTGACCATTTTGTTTGTTCCTATTAGGCAGGAAACTCCTGACTTCTGCACAGCTAGTTCTCAAGTACTCTTTTTTTTGTGGCTATCTTTTAAAGCAAGCAATCCCAGTCTCTCCAGATGGCTCTTTCCATCTGAAGAGAGTCACCTTTTCAGGGGTGTTTTTGTTACCTAGTTCTGAACTCTCTCTGGTTTGGCAATGTCCCTTTGAACTCTTGATGACTTGTGCTGAATGCAGTCTAGACGGGACTGCACTGCTGATTTATGCACATGCAGTTTGCTCTCTCTCTCCATCATTTGCTTTTCATCCCAACAACTTGCTATGTTTTTAGAATTCCTGGTGGCATAGATTAGTCCTTCACTGAACTGTCTTCACAGCCGTTCACATTGCTTTCTTTATGTTAAGCGAGTTAATTTAAAACCACGTAAGTTGTCAGCATTTTTTCCTTCCACTGGGCGTTACTTTGTACTTGATGTCAATGAACATAATTTAGCATGGAGCTATCCACACACCTACCTTGGGTCCACCCGCAGAAGTTTATAGACTTCTGATTGTGACTGACCCAAATAATATGAGCAAAAACTGCTTATCTTGCTAATATGCTTTATTAAACAGCATTCAGCCTTGGATGTAACACTGGGGCATCTTTGTATTTTCCTTTCAGAAAGAAAACAGTCGGTTTAATCCTGTTCTTGTCCCTCATTACTTTGCCATTGCCCGATCAGTTACAGTGTTTTATCTCACCAGAAAAGACTGCTGTAGCTTCTTCAGGGGAATTCTCCGTGTTAGGATGAATCTGTGCCATCTCTGTTGGACGTACAACAATAGAATATTGCTGTGTAGATGGTCTCTCAACATTCAAGAAAAACAGCTAGCTTCATGCCAATCCTGACCAGCATGCCATGTCAAAGATGCTTGTTCTTGTTAACAAACAACAACAAAACAACTCAAGTTAACAAACAAACAAACAGACGAACAAACAACAACAACAACAAAACCCCCCAAACTGTTCATGAATGGTGAAACTCATGTGAAATGAGTGTGCAACTGTTTGGAAGGCACTGTGCAAACTGGCAACCAACAGATTTGTCAAATAATCATTTAGCAAGGCTCTGCAAGAGGCTATTTTGGCTCTGCTGCTAACAGTGTTTTCTTTAAAAGCTGCAGTGATAGAAGAGAGAATATGCTTATCAAGAATTAACTGCCCTTCCAATAAATAAAAGAAGAATGAGTGGGGAGGAGCAAGGGAGGAAAGTGTTTTGTTCTTTTTTGTTATTATTATTCTGCTTAGGCAACTTTAGGGCAAAACTGCTGTTTGGAGCAAGTCTATCTAACAGTAATTAGTTACCAAAGGCTTTTGAAGAATGTTGCATTACAGACCATTCTCTAAACTTGTAAACCTCTTTATTAAAATCAGAGACACAAAATGTCTCAGTAGTGGACTGTTGCATTTAAGCACAAAGTGTAGCTAACAGAGCTACATTGCTATTAAATAAAAGCTGTGTTCTTATTAAACTTTGACTCTTCGAAAATCCATTTATTGTGGCTGTAGAAAAGGACCTAGTTCAGTTGCATATTAATGGGAAAACATGTTACAGGAAAATTTATGGCAGAATGATGGGAGTGGATAAGGAAACAGTACATTCTTCCATTTTGTAAATAAAATTAATTTCAAAGAAGCTATCCAGAGACAGTAATAATTACTCTTTATAAACCTGAGGTAAAAACTGCCACACGGCACTGAAGAGCTAAGGGAAGGTTTGTGAAACTTCCAAAACTGGAAACTTGTTTTATTTTTTTATTTTTATTATTTGAATTAAGGATGAAAACAGACTGACTCTTTGTCCCTTGCTGTAGCAGTTTCTGGTGTTATCTGACTTTTAGGAACAAAGCTAAATACCGAGGGTCTGTGAGTCATCTTCTGTTCAGCCTGAGCCAACTAACTCCAGTTTCAGTATGTGCATGCTTGTTTCCTTACACCCTGACTTTCTCCCTCCTGAGTTAGTCATTGTTATCTCTTGGCACAAGCACAGAAGTTAAAAATGTCAACAAGCATGAGGCATGTGAAAAACACGCAATCGAGCCTCCCATGTAATCTTCCAAACCCCAGAGCGTTCCTGTTGCCATTCCTTTGTTGCTGATGAGCCCACCGGATCTTTTGATCGTATCCTGGTGGATGGAGCAGGGATGTGAATTCCAAGGCAAAGGTTTGCTTACCAGAAATGGTGTCCTCAGGACCCTTGTCAACTGACTTCTGCTGATGTGTCTGCTGCCCTGAGCAGACTAGCTAAATGGACTGGGTTCAACACAGCAAATCCAAACCCACAGAACACCAGACAGGTCTTGGTCTTGTCTTTTAAAAGTAGGGTGAGAGGAAAAGTGTCCTGATGAGGCGCTCACAGGATGAGGATGATGATCACATCTGCTCTGTAGTGTTAACCAGACACTTCCCAAATTCCTGCATCTTAATTTTCTCTCCCTGTTCTCTTCATTCCTCCCATGTCTCCACATCAGAAGCATCTATGTGTGTATCCAGGTACCAAGAAGGTGAAGAAACTGTCTGATGTTGCTGGTTTCCTTTGACAGTTGAGAAGTGACCAAACAGAGACTGTACTGCTGGCTTGGGTGACATTAGTGAAGCCCTTGTGGTTGGCAGTTGGAACAACAAGAGGTTTGAACCTACCTCTAAAAATCTGGTGGGGGAAAGGAGCAGTGAGCAAACTGATCAGGGTGGGAATAACCTGGTTCTCAAAGACAGTATATCTCAAAATCTTACAGTAAGTCTGGCAGTTTGCCACTGATCTGCCCTGGCACCAGAGTTTAACTGATGGTTTAGGTGTCTGCTGCAGAATGAGTTATCGAAGCGGACAGGCTCTTGAATTGTCATGGTGAAGTGGCTGAGGAGGCTGAGCAGCTGTTACCTACTTTGGCAGGGCATCCAGGCTGGCCCAGGCTTGTTTGGTGAATTGATTAGGGCAGGCTGTTCAGATGTCACTGACATCTTGGGTTTTTATTAGTGTTTGTAGAAACACTGGCAGAGTATCTCTGCTAGTCTCTGACAGATCAATCACTGTGATGGGGAATACTGCAGTGTGTTACTCTTTTGGATCATTCTGCTTCCCTGATTTCAGTCTAAATTCTCTAAGAAGCTAGCATCTTTTGTGAACATATTGCTTGATGCAACTTTTAAAGACAGCAGCTCCCCAGCATCTCCCCTCTCTCTCTCCCGCCTCCTACTTTGCATAGGTCAGAAAACATTTGCTGACTTAAAATGATATTTATTACTGACTGCTAAATCTGGGTGGGCTGGTAACCAGGATACAGTAGGCAAGTGGAAGGAGGATGGCAGCATATTGCAGTGATCAATGTTGCAAGCATTGGCTACAATGCGGAATATTAAAGATGAGGAAGGTTAAGTCTTGTTGCCCCTACACCTAACAAAATATGGTCAGTCTTTACCTCCAATCCTTTAATTTCCAGTGGACCAAGCATCCCTTCAAGGGTCTTACAATTTTATGATTCTGATTTGTTGCTCTCTACAACTACCTGAAAGGAGGTTGAAGCAAGGTGACAAGTGATAGGATGTGAGTAAATGGTCTCGAGTTGCGTCAGATGAGGTTTAGATTGGACGTAAGGAAGAATTTCATCACAGAGAGGGTGGTCAAGCATTGGAACGGGCTGATCAGGGAGGTGATGGAGTCCCCACCCTTGGAGGTATTTAAGACATGAGGATGTGGCACTGAGGGATGTGGTTTAGTGATGGGACTCAGTAGGTGGGGTTGCTGGCTGGACTTCATGATCTTGAAGGTCTTTTCCAACCTAGATGATTCCATGATTCTGTGAGTCAGGCTGGTGGAGCAGAAGGTGGTGGCTCAGGTCTGAGTTGCTGCTTCACGTGGGTATGTAGAAGAGCGTCCTGGAAGGAACAGCGGTGTGTGCGGTAGGGCCAGGAGGGTGCAGCACCAAGTAGCACAGGGAACGTTCGAGCTGCTGCTTAGTCTGATGGTTGGAAGCTCCTCAGATGTGTTTTTCCTAGCACGGGCTGCCAGGCTGGTCTGTCCTCAGGTGGTGGAAATGTGACACTGTAGAAAGGCAGTGATGTGTGTGTCCTTTCCTCTGTTTGTGCTACAGCATCAGCAGACCGCTGTGCTGGCTCTGTGAGGTTGTGCTGTTCAGGATATGTTCAGCTGTGCTTTGACTATGAGTAATGCAGAGGCTATTCCACTTTTGTTTCATATGTGATGGTTTACACAACTGATAAACCTGCTAATGTTCACATTATGTCCTACTTCTCTCTTATGTGTGCTGATGAGTATGATTTCCTTAAAGACGGTTGTAGTGCTACCACTGGTGTCTTTGGTGGAGGGATGGGCTACTTCTCTGAGCTGTTAGTTCAGAACCTGCCTACGCGGGCTCTGGTTACTACCTCATGTATGTTTTGAAAGCCTGAAAAAGGTGATCCACAACTTTCAAGGCAAGAGACTTCTGTATTAAAACAAAAGTATATGGTCAATGAAGCAGGAAGGCTGCTTAATAAAGTTTCACTGGACTGTGCCAGCTACAGTTGAACTCTTACAGTGATCTTCTGATACATATTTTCTGGATTATCCACATACGTGGGTAATGTCCGGCCCATTCCATGGGGAGATAAGTAACCCCCAAACAGTCCCTCCACAGGAGTAATCCTCTGTGCGGCACCTGATGCGCTGAGATTGTGTTGAATTCATAGGGAATTCAGTGTCTGTGTCAAGACACATCTGACACAGGTAAATATGTTCAACTTCATGACATACAGTTCAGATCCCAGCACTACTGTCATATTATAGACTACTTTTTTCACTGTTCATGTTTTTTTTTTTTTTTTTGTAATGCTGATTTAGACGGTAGCACTTTTTTTAACTTTTCTTCATATGCCTTTGAATATGGGAATAAGATTGACTAGGACATACATGTCATATGGTGGAACTTCTGTTGGGATGCAGGACTAGATAATAGTTGCAAATGCACTTAAAGGTTAATGAATTCAGATCGTTTAATCACATTTAAAAATAGAAAAATCTTCTAATCCATTGACTCTCAAACTGTTTTTTTCCTCATTAAAGAACAGAATCTTTCTTGTAAAGGAAAAAAAGAAAGAGAAGCCTTTGTGTGTGTTTAAAGGACTCCTAATGTATGTAAGAAATGAACTGAAGAGAGTGGAACTGTGCTCATATCAGGTCTTGTCTTGCTGGAGTTGTTGTATTTTTTCCCCTAGGGGCTGGGAAATGATCAGGTTTAATGACCTAACGTGGAACAAGAGACTGATGTGGGACCAGCTGAGGGAAGAGCTGCATTATTCATTTATTTTAGAGTTAGGCTTTGTAAAATTATTTATTTGTATATACTGTCTCCCAAAAAGGTTTAGTGCAATACAGTTGAATATTTCCTTTTCCTATGAGTCTGAGTGGGGCTTCATTACAGAGGGCATTAATCTCACAAAAGTATCTTGTCAAATTTTGTGACTTTGCTTAGGTCAGTTGAACAGCTGTGTCCTATAGCCTCATGAGGGGTGCAGGATCATCTGTACGGGCCTTGTCTGATCTGGCCAATGCCACATAGAGAGTAAATGCTGAATGCAGAGAGCCCTTATAACACTGCCTTGAAGAACCCTTAGAAGGTATATAACCCTTCTGTTTTCAAGTATCTTGTGTCGGAGTGAGGTCTTGCCCTTCAAAACTGCAGACAGAAAGGGGAAGGCTGCATGGTGTTGACTCCCTGTTACCAGCTGGAAAATGTCAGGAGATAAAGAGACCCCTAGCCCTCACACACAGGAGGCTGACTTCCACAGCAGCAGTAGGAAGGACTTTTACTTTGAGGCTTAATTTTGCATTACAGTGAGTAAATTCAGGATAATGCAATAGATGTAATGTGACATGCCCCTGTGCTTCAGTAATACGAATTGTGCAGAAACAATTGTTATATGAATAAAGAATGACAATGAAGATGTATGTCAGAAGGAAGGCAAATTATTAAAATTAAGGGTGAAGAGTACTAGCAGGGAAATCTGCCTCTTTAGGGCAGAAATCTTGCCAAAGTGCAGACTGTGTGTGTTTTTCTGTCCTTGAGCTTGTACTCATGAAGGAGGTCCCCATCTAAAAATGACTGAGCTGTTTGTGTGACCTTAGGGGGGTGATGAGCACAACTTTAACTTTCTTAATATGTTAATCTGCACCAGATATGTCATTTGTGTTATTTGGATATGATCTTATCATACTGAAGTAAAACTCGTGTCTGTTTTGTACTTGGCACTTGAGCTATTTTTCCATGCTTAAGAATTTGCAAGGCTTATCTGTGTTTTGCATCAATGCTATTTTATGATTCTGTAACATCTCAGTATATTGAAAGCTAAATTTACCTAAGCTGCTTTTAGTGTTTGTTCATGTATGTTAAACTCCTGCTCATGTTCTAATCCTATCCTATATCTAATGGTTATTGCTCTCTGCTTCCCATGTAACTCTAGATGCTGAATATTCAGGATGAAATACCAGATGAACTGCCTTGATTTTCATGTCCCTCTGCATCTCAGTTGTAACAAGTCTCCCTTTGGAGATGGAGTGCACTTGAGTTTTCATTTGTTCCTGCTTCAACACCCAGACCAAAGGTTTTCAGGCACAAGAAAATGTTGTTGAGGTTCGCATGATTGCGTTCTGCAGGCTGTTTGAAGGTGCTGTGCAGAACTCTAACAGAGCTCGGGCTCTGCTGAGAGCAGATGGCGAGTTCTGGGAGCTACTTTGCCTAAAAATTGTTTGGATGATTCAAGGGAACAATTCTTGATTATTTTTTTCTTAGAGAATTGAGTGCTTTTTAAGCTCCTTGTACAGTAAAGCCTTGACTGCCTTATGAAACTAAAATAGTTAAACTTCAATAGTTTTTCCCCAAACAAGTAAATTACAGCTGTTCTTCTGGAAGTGGTTAAGAGCTCCCACTATTCAGTCCGTAGCAGGTTGGCACTGACTTGTGCCAAGAGCTACTGTCAGTGAAATGAATATTGTTCCCACGAGGTCGTGTGGCAGAGCGCCGCCAATACAAACAACACGACTGCAGATTCTCAAACTGTTAAGAATGTAATGGGAGAGTCTTTCATCATAGCTTGTTCACACAGCTTGGAGGCCAATCCCACTCTCTGAAAATCTAAAAAGTAAGAAAAGCAGAAGTTGATAGCCTTCAGCACAGCCAGTCTTGACCAATAGGTCTCAAAGTGCTTGGCAGAGCAGAGTGGTCGCTGTCCTTCCCATTGCAAGTCGTTTGCCTTCCCATGCAGAAGGCTGCTACCAAACCAGCGAGAGGTGCAGGAATACGGCAGAGATGCACCGATTGGGCTGGGGCTTTGTCCAATAGGCCAGACACTGCGAAATCAGAGCTTCAGTTCTTCTTAGGAATAGAGAATTTCAGCACTTTGTTCAGGTGTCTCTGTTAGCAGATGCAGAACACACATCGTGTACCTGAAAGGAATAATTGCACCCTACCTAAAAAATAAGGTTTGAGAAATTACTGTGTGACCTGTGCACGCAGGCAGTGGTAAAAGTGGAGCTCTCTGGAATAGTAAAGAACAGGGACAGTAAAACATACCTTTGTATGATTGTAAAGCAATTCACGGACTATCTGTGTACAGCTCATTCAAAAAAACAAATCACAAATATAGTCGTTTATCAAATAATAAACTAAACTGATACAATTTACTGCAAGGTATTTTAATAAATCATAATGAAAGCACTGAATTTTAACTGTCTTTTTGTATGTGATGCATGAAATGTGCTGCTGTTATTGAAATCTATAAAGCTGTTTCTTTATTTCTAAATTGCTTTTGAATAAATTAAGATTTTAATGGATTTTCTCATTCAATAATATATACTTTGTATTGACATTTTTAGCTATTTATTCTGTCAGGTTTGTTCACAGTTGATTTGCGGAGTATTTGCTAGTATTGTTCCTGTGTCTGTGGACAGGTTGTCACTGAAATAGTGCAATTTTAGGTATTGTTGCCCTTCAGCTGCTTGTTACAGCTCTTGTGGCAGAGGTGAGCAGGGTCAGCAGGACAATTCATGGGAATGCGCCTGAGTCCGAACAGAGGAAAACCAGCTGCCTGCCTGCCAGCTGGGCCTGACACCTTGGAGGAAGTGGTAGGACTGTGTGATGGGTGAGATGAATCACTTGCTTAATTGATTGTCTGCTCTAATAGTTTTGTTGTATTTAATCTCTGGTAAATGTGTCTTGCTGAAGGCCAAGTTCTGGCACCAGTATCACCTGCAGTAAAGCTGGTAGCAGAGGCAGGTCCTTTTGCAGTCCCCTCAGCATACCCAGCTGCTGAGACCTGGCACATTGGGTAATGTGCTGGGGGAGAAGTTTTGGCGAAAGGCTGACAGGAAAACAGGTGACTTTCAGAGCCCTCTGTAAACACTGGCTGTGTCTGGGGAAGCGTCTGTAGTTGCTCTGCAGCTCCACAGTCTCTCTCCCATGCCTGACGCAGCTGGTTTGAGGAGCAGAGTTTGGCTGACGAGCTGAACTGGGAGTGGTGGACCAGGAGGGGATTACAGAACATTTTGGGTTGGCAGACACCTGCTGGAGGCCTTCTGCTCCACCCCCTGCTCCAAGCAGAGCTTGACAGCTAGAGTGGTTGTGTGGGGTCTCGTCCAGCCACGTAATGAAAGCTCCAGGGAAGAGCTTGGACCAGCTTGGAGCTGGTTTCTGCCCAGGTCTGGTGGCTTCCTCTGTAACCTCAGAGGAGTGTCTCTCTGCAGGTCCCAGCTCTGCACAGCTAGCCTCCTCCAGCCTCAGAGAATGGGTGCCGCCTTGCTGCGTCTTCCCAGCTTGCTCCAAGAGCCAGTGGAAAGCATAATGGGTTTACTTGGTTTAACAGGCTGGGCTGATGGCAGAGGGGGCTATGCACAGCAGTGAGAATGATGGTGTGAAATGTCAGCCCTCTCTGACGCTGTAATCCAGTTCCCCATGGAGGCNCCCCCCCCCCCCCCCCCCCCATCTTACCATAACATTTAAACCATAAGCCTGTACTGTGCATAGCAGTAGTCTGACTGTTGCCAGCATGACATAATAAGGATTTAGCATGATAACTTTTGACTTTAGCCTTTTCACCTTGGTTTGGTTTCCTTTATGTTAACTCTACCTCAAATTTTCTAAGGCTTTTGCGTCAGAAAATTGCAATCTCCAGTCACTGAGAATTGTGGTGATCAATCACTCATTCTTTAATACGTTTAAAGAAGAGGTATTAATTAAATATAATTAATATTAGAGAAGTAAGTATAAAGAGGATGTTTCATTAAAAAAGGCATTGTCAAAAATGGTGGAGACTTGCATTTCAAGGCTTCATGACTGAACTTCAGGCCTTGGAGGTAATGCCAGAGGGCCAGGTATGCTGCATGTAAGTTGGCTTTCAAGGCAGCTGTGTCCCCTGTAAGTAGGAGAGCTCTGCCTTGCACGCAGTGATCTAGGTACCAGTTTATCATGGCATTCTGAACTGTATCTGTGCTGCTGGCATAGGGAAGAACATGGAGGGGAGCAAGCATGGAAGCTGAAGGAGTTGATCGATGTGTAAGCATGTTTTGGTTGGTTTTATATAGTCACGCAAGCATTTGCATCGATGAAGACTTTACGTATGACCTAAAGACTTTATGTCTCAAGAGGGTGATGGTATATGAGATTTGGTACAGCTGTTTTGAGGGAGACAAAGGAACTTTGGGGAGGTAAGGATCTTGCCAACAGTGTCTAGATATGTATTTTTGGGGATATGCAGCTTTACCTCTTTTTTTCTAAGTGCTGAATTCACTGAATTTCTGTGTACTGATAAATTCCGCATGTTGGTAAACCTTTGTCCCCTACTAATCCTAGGTTTGAGAATAGAATAAGTTCAACATTTTTACTATATGACTTGCATATAATTGAGCAGGTTACAAGGTAAGAAAGAACAAACCAGATAATGTATCTGAATGAGATGCTGTCTGAAGTAATTTGATTGAAAACAAGAGCTGTACAGAGATGAGGTGCTTTGAGAGGATACACCTCTGTAAAAGTGGAAGCCGTGCTATAATTTTGATGAGCAATCTTTATGTGGTATTTTTCTTCCATGATGCTGTTTTGCCATACTAATGATGACATCTTTCACCTTGTTTTTTCCTAAATTTATTTTACAAATACATGCTTGTGAGTCAGGCTACTTGCCTTGCAGAATTTCTTTGCCAAGTTGATGTGCCATCCTGATTTCTTTTTTTTTTCTTTTTTTTTTTAATTTGCGAATGTCACGAGAAAGTATTTGGCTGGCAGCACAAGAGATGTGCCAGCAGAGATATTTTGGAAAGCTTTACATATGCAGGCAATCCACATTTTCCCACTCCTGATCTCTCTCTTCACTGTTTTGTTGACATCTTCATTTAGATTAATGTGAAGATAAATGGTAACCTGTCACTGGAAACATAGTTTATTTATAATGTGTGCATGCTTTTGGAAGCTCCAAATAATATATTATTAAATTATAACATGATATAAATATTTATAATATTTAAATAATCATGAGAAAATACCCACCTGCTCTTGTGTGGTACCCTCCAAATCAAAACCAAACTAGATACTGATGGTCAGAAACATGATGGTAGATTAGAATGAACATCTACTGAATTTATTAAGTGCTGAGGTTTAATGAGAAATAAATACAGCAATATTGCTAGATTTTTACTGTACAGTGCCTGTTTTGTACTGAAAAAAAGAGAGTATGTTGTTTGGCTGTGATACACTGACAGCCAGGAAGAGTGAAACACATTGGGAAGCCTTTTTGGTAACTTTAGGAAAGGTATGACTGAAACTACAAGCAAGAACATAAAGTTGCGATGAAGTTGGGTTAATGGAGGAACGGAAATAAGTCAATTAAAAGCACTCTGTATTTTCACGTTATATAAAACATGGTGAAAGCAGTAAAATTCTGGTTATTTCTGCTTTTTTATTAAAAAAAATACCAATTGCAAGCATTGTATTAGCATATGAGTTTAAAATACTCATAATTTTTTTTTATCAAAAGGACAGCGAACATGTTTAAGATCTGTTTCTATGTAGTAAACTACGCTTGTAGCCAACTCAGTTTACGGTTGGTCTGTGAAGCTAAATGAGGTGGGATTTCTGTTTTTCTTAAGCTGATGCATTCCTGAATTTGCAGGTGGGAGGTGACGTTCCCCATTACCTGTGCTCTATTCTGACACCTTCGAATTTTGCCTCGTCATTTTTTGGCAGGTACAGCCAACGTCCTTTTCATGTTAACAGAGCAGACACACTGAGGATTTATTAGACATATTTCATACCGTAGTTCCCTGAACAGTTTAATCTGGCGTAAACAAGTGCTTCCTCTGAGCCCAGCTGCCCCTTCCTGCCTCCCCTTGCATCCCACTGCTTTAGCCTCTGCCCCTTTCGCCTGTCTTGCTAGCATCAGCAGCGGGCAGTAATCTGGGTTAAAGGCGGTCGTGTCTCATGAAGGCGGCTTTAAGCTGTCCGTGCTTCGGCTTGGTTCAGCACATGGCATCACAGCCACAGACACGAGGGGTGGCCCAAGGCAGAGGGGTGGCAGGGGTGGGGAGGAGCACCTGGAGAAGGAGGAGAGGCACAACCTGCTTCTCAGCCACCTTGTTCAGTGGTGCCTTAATTTGGTCGTGGAAACACATCATTAGCAAGAGAGTGGCCGTCTCCTTTCTTTTAAGGGGTATAAAGTTTGTCCAACACAGCCATTCCCCACCAGCAGTTCCCCACTCCTCCCTTTCTCTTGCACTGATCTGGTGTCAGAGGCAGCATCCCGCAGCTGTGTTTGAGGCTCAGGGCACATACAGAGCAGGTTAGGGCATGTAGATGCCTTTCTGAAGCTGGATTTAATCCGGGGCTTTTCTCCCCTGATAGGACTGGGCAAGAGGGAGGAGAACAACTGTCCCATCCTGCTGTATTTTCTTCTGTCAGTATTTCCCCTTCCTTCTCTATTCTTAACTTACTTTAGGGAAAGAAAAGGGCATTGCGAACAAAATTGGCTCTTATGTACTAATTACACTCCTTTCTGGGATATAGAGGCTTTTAAAGTTTTACAGTGGCTTATGCAAGATTAAAAAAAAAAATTGTTTTACGAATAAAGACATTCAGCCATGTTTAGCTTCATAGGTACTGGAAAATACAGAGATGCTTCTAAATGCTGTAAGGACTGCTGTTGTCTCAGAAATAAGTCTGTAAACCTGAAGAGCATGGCTTGTCTTTATAAACATCAGCCATTTTCTTCTCAGTTCCCTTTCTGTCTTGGGGGAGGCAAGAATGAACCGTGGTTAGAAGCCGTCCCTCTTGTGAAATAACTTATTCAGCTTCATTGCAAGTTCTTTTTGTACAGAAAAGGCGAGAACTCTCCTTGGTCTCCTTTCCTAATGGCTGTTTGAGTGTCTCCAGGGAGCTCTTCGGTCTCGCCTGGGATCCCTAAATTGCAAGCTCTGCTGAATACTACAGGTTTCTCATTTTATAGCTTTTTGACCTTCTTCTGCTACACCTAAGTATATGAAATTTAAGAAGATCAAAGCAATTTCCTTTATAAAGAGTTTTATATTGAATCTTAAATAAATATTAATGCGGGGAGCTGTTCCATCAGTTGTTCTTCGTTATCCATGGATTCTGGCGGTGGGTTTTGAGAGGAGCAGTGGGGGAAGGTTGCTTGCTATGAATGTTATTTGGCAGAAAGTCAGGCGTATTCTACATCTCATATGTACGCTTTCTGCTGAAAGTCAGCTAGCTGCAGAACCAACTCTGCTCACTGTGCCTTAGCAACCACGAGTAAAAATCTGCTGCCACATGGAAACGGATTGGGATTCATGACAATACGCCCTGTATGCAACCCCTGCCAAACAGCAGTAGCAGCTCATCTGTTAAACACAGCACCTATCTCTTCTTTCTGCTTAAAAATCCTGTAGAAGCGAGCAATGTCAAATGCTGAAATCTGGAGGTGGCCAAGCAATAACCCAAGCTGTGCAGCGCTTTTCTTTCCCTTCCCCCTCTCCTTGCCTGGCATGACCAAACACTCAGAGCAAATGAGCATTTTCTCCTGCAGAGATTGCTGCCTTCTTGCGTTGCACGTCGGGCAGGGTGTGTCTGGAAGGTGCAGCCCAGCTTTGTGCCAGAATTCATTTTCTGCTCAGGGCTGGGATGGAAACTCACTAATTATTTTAGCCGCTTGCTTTTAGCAAATCAAGCGGATTTTTTTTTTGAAGAAAAAACCCACTGACTTCCATCACTTCTAACATTTTCAGTCATATCTATTGTTATTAGGGCATTATCATTTGCAGGGTTCATAATGGGAGAAAGAAATCTATCTAGGAAAAAAATAATTACTTTTTCGTTTGTGTGGAGTGGGAGAGAAGCCTTAGGGAAATTAAGTAAATACCCCTGATGGATTTTTTTTTATTTTTCCTGAGCAACTGTGTTGTTAGATTTGAGTGATTAGTGGAGACAGAAAAGCACAAACATGTGATTATATTTGAACGTGAATTTGGTTTCAGTTTTGTTTGTGATCCTTTTACGTACACTGTCTCTTATAGTTGGAAAGTGAGAACTTTCCAGCATGACTACTTGCAAAAGTGTATTTTAGGCATGGATGCTTAAATGTTTTTTGGAAACCTGTCTGAATGCATGATTTCCTTTGTGGTCACATTAGCCAATTTAGGATTCAGGTGCTGATCAGTTGCAGAAATCCCCCTGTCAGGGCATAGTAATGACCTCATTACTAGGTAGCGTGTGCTGCACCATATGTATTTCAATATTTGATGATTTTTTTTTGCAGGCTATTTATATTTAGGGATAGAGCACAGCACTGAAATGTTTATTTAGTTATAAGCATACTGAGTAATCCAATTTGGAATGCACAAAGTACTATACTCAGTTCTTTAGGGACATAGTGGTAGCACCCTGAAACTGTGAGCACTTATTTTCTTATATTTATACACAAAAATGTACTTAGAGCTATCTATCAGTGTGAAAATGATCATGGGCATATGTGCAAATTAAGCCCTGACCAAACAGACAAATATATATGAATGTGATGTAACAGGTAAAGGTTGACTGTACCTCGCAAACTCCTGATGTTGCATTATGCACAATTTTGGTAACACAGCCAGCTGAAAAGCGAATTATTTAAAAAACTTGGAATGGAAGCTTAAGCAATTTGCTAGAGGGAAAGATCACTGATTCTGCCTGTTCTTGTTTCGTTGGGATTTAAAATAAATCCCCCTATTCCTTCCTCTAAATATTTTACAATCTTAATTAATAATAATAATAAAAAAAACAATTCTTCCCTATTTTTGCCAAAGCTTTCTTTTCTTGCTAGCTGCACAGGAATATTAGAAGCTTTTAGAAGGAAGGCAAAACACTTGAATCCTGTATTCGAAATTATTATTTCCCTATTACTTCCAAGGCCTCTTCTGTGGTGTTACAGTGTGACTTCTAGTGTAGACAGGTTGCTGGCTGCTATCACTGTACGAAATCCCAGCGGAGGAGAGCACTTAAATTGGAGCTCCAAGCACTGCTGCTCTTTCTGTGTCTTTCTGACCATGATGGGGATTAAATTGCTAGCAGATGTATGAGCATCGCTGATGCTACTGCAACTGCACTGCTGGCAATGGCAGAAATATCAGCAGTTGTTGGAACAGCTTGCGCAGGAGGGAGAGCACAAGCAACTTGGAGACAACATCATCTCAAGTAGGGATGAGGCCAAATCAAAATCCCGGATCTAAAAACTAGGAGAAAATTCAAATGCATCTCCAAAAGGCATGACGGAGAACATGCTTATCCCTTGGTTAGAATGTTAACCGTTTTCTAGTAAATTCACAGGGAACTGCTGTAGTGGAGCCAGTTCAGTGCTCTGCCAAGTGAAAAACTAGCTCAGCGTCTCACAATGCTGGGTCTTTCAAGTGGAGACCGAAGTGTGCCCTCATCAGTATGCATTGTGTATTATATAATATGTTGTGGGGGGGTGTGCTTTCAAACCTCTCAAAAATCAGATTGTGCTCTCACATTAAGAATATTATCATCAATAGCTTTGCATGCTTAGCTTGAAGTAATGGGAGAGATTCTCAACATCTTTAAAAATAATTGTCCACTTGATGAAATACTCATTTAAACCCAGATACGGGCCTTGCTTGGAACTATCAGTCATTAAATTAGCTACTACTTGTAAAAGTCTGGCTGCAGTATTTGATGAGCTGGTTATATGGACTGTAAATATGTCCTTTTGGTTGTTTTAAATTAGACTCTAGTCCCTTTATTCTGATCTTGTTCTTTTAACACCATTGCTCTACTCCTTGTGTTTCCAGTTGGTTAAAATATTGCAGCAAAATCCTTTATAATTTTTCCCGGTTTCTCACTACGTTGTCTGTGGTGTGCACAGATTTGTATCCTAGCGGTGCTGCTCTAAAACCTTCTGCACCTGCTGCCCCAGCTGTCCTCTGGGATGCAGTGTCCCCATGCTGGGATCCCCCTACTCGTGTGTCACAGGAGAGCCCTCCTGGAGGGCCACCAGTGCCCTGAGCCTGCTCCTTCCCTGTCCCAGGGCCAAAAGGGAATGTCCACCTCCTGCCCATCCCACGCTTGGCATGGCCTCTGCTGGGGCTGGCGCAGAGGCACAGGGAAGCTGGGCCTGGAATTTTCCTGATGTCCAAGGTCTTCTGTAGTCTGGAGAAAAGGGGATGCTGCCATCATGGCTATTCTCTGCTTTATAAGCCCACTTGTTTTTTTGTTTGTTTGTTTTGTATGTGAGCAGTTGTGCGTGAGAGCTTAGTAAGTGCAGCCCAACAGAATGTTTCACTTCGAGTTGAAAGTCAGAGTTTTATGGCCTGGTGCTTTTTCAGTTCATAGGATGTGCTTAGTGCCCCCAGCGTGTGCTGCCTTAGCAAGACCTTGATGTCTAAGGCAGCAAACCCTGGCAGGTGGGAAATTTGCCCCTAGTCCCTGCTCCGTGTCTGTTTTGAGATGCTGAGGTGCAAAGGTACCAGCTTCACCTGAAGCTAGCCCCAAGGGCAGCCGCAGGCCCCAATGGGACATCACAGGGCAAGCACGTGTCCAGGTACCGATGTCTGTGCGGATCCAGCTTTGGGCTGGCCAGGCTCCCAGTGCCAGGCCAGGGAGGTTGTGCTGCCCTTCTCTGTCCTTTCCCTCATCTCCACCAGCTCTCCTGTCCAACCTTGCAGCGATTCTGGAGCTCACCCGACACTTTGAGAGCCAGTCTGACTTAATGAAATGCCATGTCTTCATTTCCAGTCCCTCTCTCTCTCTTTTTTTCAAGGTATTTGTTGTGTATGGGTGAGGGGAGTGAAGCTTTTGTGCTGTACTATTTCTGCATGGAGCTACACTAACACAGCTACACATGAAACTATGCTAATGTTTGTGATGGGCATGGAAGTGTAAACAGCGTTAGATACTTGTGTGGTTCCTTGTCACTTCCCTTCCCTTTCTAACAATAAAGTTCCAAGAGTGCTGGGGGGTGGGGGGAATGGGTGGTGTTACTGAAATACGGATTCTGTAATTCTTACAGTGTGCAAAGGATGATTTTGTAGAGATTACAATATACCAGGTGTGAATTGGATCCTTCTGAAAGTGAGGAATTGGTTACCTTCCCTGCAAGTTGGAATGATGCAAGCAAGCAGGGCACAGTCCTCCTATTGTTCTGCCAGTGCACCTGCACGATCCCTTCTGTTCCAGTCGCAGTCCTTCTAGGCAGTGTTTGTTGTGTGTTGTATGGCTTGTAGTGAGACAGAAGTTGTCAGTGAGCATCGGAGTGGGCCATATCTTGCCTTTTAACACTGACAATATATGGAAGTAACACAGTGAGTGTGGATAAGATAACTTGACTGCTGTACAGATGTTTATTTGCCCTCCAGAATTCCACTGGTAATTTTATGACTTTGAATCCACAGTCCTTACTGAACAGCGGTAAGGTTTGGGCATTTGCATTTCCCTGCAGTGAAAAGTTGTCACTTTGCTTTCTATTTCTTCAAATGTGAAACCTCTCTAATTTCACTGAGTGAGCTGTTTTTCTCACGTTATATGAAACAGAGAGCAGGAATTCTATCTTTTCTCTGTGCTATTTCATTATTTTACATAATGACATTATGTTTCCTGTAATTTCTCCTTTGTAACGTAAATAGTCGTAGTCTTTTCTCCCTCTTCTCATCCTTTAATTTATCCAAATCTTTAATTGTTCCTACTAATATCATTGTCTGAATGCCTTCTAGCTTTGGATCACCCATTTCTGAGATGCAGTGGCAGTATGTGGCATGACAGAGATAATGTGTTACAGCAGTGCTACCTTCCTGTTAGTCACCTTTTCATTCCTCGTTTATCCTAACAGGGCAGTTTTTTTCCTGTAATTAAGAGTTTCATTTAAGAAGAGTGGTCTTCCTTGAGAAACTCTGTGACCCTGAGGTGGCTTTAATGGATTGATAAAGTTTGTTTTAAGAGGTGTTAGGGCAAATATAATTATGTTTTCCCCCGTCTAGTACATACTGCTTTCATGATACTCTTCACCTAGCGTTTTTATAGGTTTATCTTGAAACTTTTCATTGTTATGTCTGGTCTTTTCTGACCCAAGTAATTGGGTGTCTTCTACAGTATTTCTTGTTGCTCATCTTCTTTTCCAGATCCCAAATAAATGTAGCAAACAATACAGAAGTGAGTTTACCAAGCTATTTTCCTAATATGAGAAGTCTTGGTTGGAGACTTCAGTTAGACTGTTCAGATGATTTGATAAATTCTTCTTAGTTAGATTTCAATAACTAAAATACCTAGATAGCTGCTAGTTTT
>VXAV01009611.1:157821-167992 GCA_013399715.1 Alectura lathami | reverse complement strand
TTTTTTAAAAAAAAAAAAAAAAAAAAAAAAAAAAAAAGAATGAAACTAAATCTCTACCAAACTGTCTTACAGACCCTGTCCAGAAGAATTTCAAATCCCTACCTGGAAACTCCTCCAAACAAGGTACTTGTCAAGCTTCATTTTAACTCCACTTCATAAAGTAACATATTAGGAATTTATTTGTTTCAGCCCCTTAATCGTAGCTTTGAAGACACTTGTGGATGTGGCCTGAGTTAAATCCAGTTAACAAGTTATGATCTGTTACTGAGTTTTCCAGCAAACTTGTTATGAAGTCTGATGTGCACTTGCTCCCTGGCCATTTAAACCAGCCTAACTTAGTTTTAGAGTGTTTCGGAGTGAGAGCTCTATTTTTGTATCTTACAAGACTTTACCATCTCAGGATTATTTTATATCCCTTGAAAGACTCTAAAGCACAAGAACTGAAACAGGTGAAGCCATGGCATTGTTTTTCTTTCAAGTTAGTTGTTTGTGTTGCTGCTGTGTTTTGTTGGGACTGACCACCTATTCCTGAGTTAAATTTGTCAGTAAGCAGTAGTGTGTAGAATCCAGGTGGAACATGTTTTTATGGAAGACAGAATTAGATCCTGCGTGATAGATCCATCTGCAGCCTTAAGGTGTAAGGTACAAATCAGGCATGGGGGAACCCAAACCTTCATCCATTCTTAAGGACTCCATTCTCATGGCAAGGTGCAGATGAACTGGCCTGTAGCTCTCAGAGAATACCTCCATTGTTTCTGAACAGTAATAACAAAGTAATGAAATGGTATTTTAATGTGCATTAAATTATTTAACACAAATACATGTGGAATAATTGTAACTGTATTTGTGGTTTTGCAGTGTTTAATAGTCTTCCTGCTTCTCTAGAGCAACACTTGTTTTAATTTGAACGTAGCTGTTGTTCAAAGGTAAAATTGACAAATAGTAAAATCTCTGCTTTTCTAAGCAGGCGTTAAAGTTGGCCAGCCCATGGGGGCATCTGCAGCCAGTGGTAGGACTGAGTATGGCAGAAGTTGGGGTGCATTTCCTATGAGGCTTTGACAGTGCACTTGTCATTTACGAGGGGAGAAGGCATTGCTCAGAGGTAGGGAGCGGACAGTGGTAAAGCAATTTATTACAATGGGAATAAATCGCAGTTTTCAATTTCTCTTTTCATTCAGATTTATGGAGAAAGTTCCTCCTGTGCTGGGAGAGCTCTCAGGAATATTTTTACACTACAAGCTTCTGACCTGATTAAAGACAGGGTGTACCTTACTGGAATTTGCAGGTAATCTGAGATCGTTCATTTTAACCAGCTGGATGGGTTTTATTTGCGTTTGTCCATGTCCTGATTTAACAAGGGACTACATTCTGAGTGTGAGAGCCTGCGTGTTCTACAAAGAAGTTAAAATATTAATTTTTAAATTGTTAAAAGCCTCAAGTATTTTAACAGTTTTTCTCATGTTACTTTGTCTGTTGTCAGAACGTGGCAGTGTCTTGACTGTATGCCCATTAATTTAATTGTTTACAGGTTCATATACAATTCTGTTTGTTAGCTTGCTGAAAAGAATGCTAAATTCAACCCTGGTCCAGAGTTGTAGAACAGGTTAATTGGATTCGGGATTTAGTTACACAGTGATTTTTGCATGTAATTTATGGAATATTTCTGTAATGAAATATTTGTTTGTGTTGCACTACAGCATCATAAATGCTTCCTCCTATTTTCAATCGCACTAAAATGTGTGGGTCTCTATTATAACACCATTTATCCATATCCATATTTAAGAAAAAGCCATGCATAAGTTTACCAATAATGTGGAAGATGAAGTATGCACCTAGAATATCTTGCACGTATATTGCGTAGTTGTATTGCTTATGTCTATGCTCTGAAAGCCAATTAAATCAGGAGGGTAAAGGTCAGATTTTGTTTAGCTCTTCTACATTTTTTGATGACTGTCTGTATGCAGCACAAATAGATTAAAAAAATGTTGTATACTGTGGAGTTTACCACGTGAATTAGGTATGCAAGGAAACTTATTCATCTAACATGAGCTTCCTCATTGTAACTAGGGGCATTCCCGTGAGACTTGCCAGGGTAATTTCTTCCCTTGAAATGAATAGGGTTACAAAAAACCCTAACTGAGACAAAGGGTTTGTTCTGCTCGGCAAGAGGATTACCTCTTTAAAACTTAAAGAAACCACTGTATTATAAAACAGCATTTTAACATGCTTATGTACTACAGCAATGCATTGTGTGTTTCCAGGAGAAGCTGTGTTGGATCAGAACTGGTAGACTGGCTGTTGGAGCACTGCCCTTTTGTGAAGTGCAGATCTACAGCGGTTGGAGTGTGGCAGCTGCTTCTGGATATGGGCATTATATTATCAGGTTTGTGTTGGTAGTACTTCTAGTGTAAGGAAGGTTGTCAATTTTTCCTGCATACAGTAATAATCACATTTTTTATGAGAGAGAAAGAAGGGAGGGGAAAAAAAAAAAAACAGATGAATCCATTTTTAGTTACACTTGTT
Organism: Alectura lathami; assembly: GCA_013399715.1. Lineage (NCBI taxonomy): Eukaryota > Metazoa > Chordata > Aves > Galliformes > Megapodiidae > Alectura > Alectura lathami. The sequence goes on along the minus strand of VXAV01009611.1, from coordinate 165,469 downwards.
TATTTTGCTACCTCTGCAATAGGCTTACCTCTGTGACCTTTCATGTCATAAATACCAAAGATGAATCTCTCTTTTTAGGCAAGTTCCTTCCTTACGCTTTTGCAAATGTAATTGCCCCTTGCCAAGTTGCATTCAGTGTGCGTGTCTCTTCCAAGCTATTTTTTTTCTCATCAGCCTTTTTGGTTTGTCACAAGACAGCAGCTGTTGAGTCACTGCAGATCACAGATTCGCCAGATGACTTCTTCAGCAATTAGTGATTTCCCCTTCCTCTCTCTGTTTTTCATAGCTTAGAATACAATGGGTTGTGAGAGGATTCAGCTCCTTGAGACAGCTGTGGTGCCAAGTTCTACCCAGCTGCCTCTCCTTCCCCTCCAGATTTAGAGGTTTGTCCACTTGGATGGCTTAACTCGTTGCATTCCCAGCCCTGGGATCTGTGCTGAACATTTCCCTTTCCTCTTTGCGAGAGGGTGAGGTCCTGTGGAAGACTGCTCCATATGTGAGGTGACACTGAGTATGCTTAAAAGCTTTCTCCTACTCCAGCAACACTGGCAGTATGTCCGATAATGCAGCCTTGGCAAAGTGAATCCTTAGTAGGAACTCCTGTTTTTGGCTGTGGAACCTGTCATTTGAACCCAGTTCAAGCCCAGTTATGCCAGGGAAGATGACAGCTGTTATCTTACCATGTTATCCTACTCAAGTATATTCTACAGAACCAGTATCCTTGAGTTCAAGCAGAGGCTGGGATAATAGTGGGCTAAGCTTTAAAAGCTGTGAATTTATGAGCGCTGTGAAGATGGTGATAGTCATGAAAATATTTTAACTCTTTTTTTCAACTTAGGAAAATTTTATTGTTGTTTTTTTAGCCTGATGTATCCTTTTCATCTGCATTATTGCACTTTGTTCACCAGTGCCTGGCTATTAGCAAGAACAGATTAGAAGCTAATGGAAATTGAGGCTCAGCAATTTGACAAGTGAAAGGTTTTACTCTTTCAGCCATATCCCCTAATTTCAAACTGATTCCAAAATTGATTACTCAGCAGTCTTAATGTTTGAATCTCAGGAGCCTGGAGACCCACACGCTGAGGTTTTGGGATTGTTCTGTTTGGATGCAGTGAATTAATGCTAGCAGACAGCATTGCTTCTATGCTGTTTGTGATATTTTTGCCCTGTGTGGGCAAAAATTGTTGTTGCATCTCAAGATTAAAATCAAGAGCAATACAGAATGTGTTGGGAACACAGAACCTTTATGTGGTAAGATTTTAAAGGTTATCTAATGTTATTTTTTTCTAACAGTGGACAGAGAACTCTATTTTCGAGACACTCACGCTTTCTACCAGTTCTCAGCAGATGAATGTACCTACCTTTTCTGTGAGTTTGAGAAAGAGGAAGGTTGGAAGAATGGTGTAAAACTCCTTCTTCAACTGCTGCCATTGTCTCCTCCCAGGATTGACATGTGCAATCTGTAAGTAGACATACAGCTGCTTTAAACTTTTGCTGACTGTTTTGTTAGTGGCTGTACCAAACCACTGTGCAAATGAGCCAGCTTTCTTTTCAGGTTTGGCAAGCTTTAGAGATTGCTAATCACGATACTGATTGTAGGAAAGCCATCTGAGAATGTTGATGTTGCTAGATAAATGAGGGCACTCAGCTTGGGGTTGTTAAGATACTGTGGGTTTTATCTCCTATCGTGCTGACTGTAGCTTGCTATATTACCTGCATAAGTTGCATGATTTTTTTGAGGAGTCTCCTTTCGCATTTGGAAGTTTGGCACTAATTTGGCAGCAGGCATGCTGTGGAGCTGATTGACTAGCAGATGAGATGCCCTTGTCCTGTGTCTGAGTCAGCTATCAGGTGGAGAGAAAGGATGAGTAGGAATGTGGTAGCTTCAGTCATCTGATTTCAGTTTGCTGTTGCACATTTGTCAGAGCTCTGTAGTCTCACATTGCTATTCCTTGTGTATGCCATTCAGGAGCTTCCCTTCCTACATGTCTCCTCCTCCACCTGGCTCATGGATGTGAATTGGGTTTACATGGCAAAGATTTGATAGTGGGGGGATTCAGGGGAGGCCTCTGACTAGGCCCCAGCAGCTGCCCCATGTCAGACCAGAGCCAGCTCCAGCTGCTCCAAAAGGGACCCACCGCTGGCCAGAACCGAGCCAATGAGCGATGCTGGTTGCACATATTTAAGAAAGGGTAAATGCTGTGCAGCAGCTATGGGAGAGGAATGAGAAAATGTAGCTAGTAACAACCCTGCAGGCACCAAGGTCATTAAAGGAGGACAAGGCAGGAGGTGCTCCAGCCCAAGAGAGGCCCATGGTGGATCAGGCTGTCCCCTGGCAGCTGATGGGCACCCTGCGGAACAAATCTCTACATGCAGCCATGGAGGAGCCCACAGTGCAGCAGGAGGAGGTGGCCTGAAGGAGGCCGCAGCCCATGGAGAGCCCCCACAGGAGCAGGCCCTGGGCTGGAGCTGCAGCCGTGGAGAGGAGCCCGCGGTGGGGCAGGAGGCCTGGGGGAGCTGCTGCCCATGGGGCCTGTGCTGGAGCAGCTCCTGAAGGGTGGGCCCCGTGGGACGGAGCTGTGTTGGAGCAGGTCTTGGAGATCCTTTTCCATCATATTTTTTCTGGTGAAGTTTAGCTGCCCATCAGTGTGAAGCCACCACAGGGTGTCAACATACCCTCTGTGCTGGTACAGCTGCACTCTAAAAATTGTCTATTTAGAGCAGCTAGTAAGAACCATGCTTGTTTGTGCCACAGCGAGAAGCCAAAATGTAGAAAAAATGCATCAGTGAGAGGTCTGGAGGTTCATGACCCTTCGTCCACGGCGAAACTCCAGGAGCTGGCAAGCAGAGACAGCTTGGGTTAAATTCTTTCATTGTTCCTAGCATGATAAAGCCTCAGACACAATACTTACACTGTGGAGAAATGTTACTCTGGCAGCAGTAGGTTTTTTTTTTCTCTTTAATGTCAAAGACAAAACTTTCTTTTTCTATCAGTACTTTCCTTCTCTACGTGATAGATTTAAAAAACACATTATCTCAAATAAATATCTAACAAATATTTTAAAGGAGCTTAAAGTGCAAAGTCTCTGGAATGGTCAGCTTGAGTGAGTGCCAACAACTGACAAGGCCCCCAAACTGGCTTAAGCGGGTGTTGATCTTCGAAGCAGATGACTCATATGGAACAAAACCTTTGAGTATTTTTGGAAATAGCAATTCTTGTCTTCCAGCCTACTCAAGTACTAAACAGTTTGGCTGTTCCTTAGGTATCAGGGAGATGTCATCTTGATTTGAGTGTGAGTTGTGGTTTTCCTCATTCTCATTGCAAATCAGGCCACTTGTCATGGTTTGTAGAAAGGCTTTGAATCAAAAAGACAAACCAGATAGATCATATCAACGTGTTACGTGAAGGCTGCTGGGTAAGAGAACGGATTGAAGGCTTTTCAGGTTCAAGTTAAAAATGGGCTGTGCATGCTGACCTTGGCCAGAGAGTTCCGCTATTTTGCAGCCTGCTTTGCTGTTTCATTGTTCCAGCGTAACTGTCATTTCTCCTGGAGGATGCTCCCTGTCACATGAATTGAACAATTATTCTTTAATGTGCCTTTCCAGCTCCTTCCTGCTCACATTATTCAAATTTTAGTCGAAGCTGGATTCCTTTTGGGAATGTTGTCACTGAAGAATTATTTTCTGGAGGTTTTACCTGTCAGATTGTGAGGGTGCTTTTTTAAAGATACATATTGAAGGAGCCGAATTTTAAGTAGTGCTATAGTCTCTGGGGAAGGTGATATTGAAGGGAGAGGTGGCTTTTCCAGTTTCAGAATTCTCCATGCCTGATGCAAATCATAAACTGCTAAAACACAATCTGAAAGGGAGTAGATGTGATGAGGTGTGTATTAAAGTTATCTCACCAAGTTAAATAAACCCATATATTCTTCTTCTTCTTCTTTTTTTTTTTTTTTATGAAGAAAGAGGCAATTCTAAAAACGCTTTCTTGCAGTGAGTGTTTCTAATGCACGTATAAGTTGTTTTTCATACCATTAGAAGCATTGTCTTTTTTGTACTTTAATATTTTAATATTCTTTTTTTCTGTAATTTTTTCTTATAGTCTGTATTCTTGGCACTAATTCCCTGTGTATAGAGGGAGAGAGAAATTCTTCCTGTATTAATTATATTCCTTTCTTCTGATGAAATGAGAAGTGAGCGCCTGCTCATGCACCAGGAGGCAACACGGGGCATCCCACAGCATGCCCAGGTTCTCGACGAGCTCCGTCTCCTTGCAGCTGCTCCTGGGCTCGCCTGGGCTACTGGGTGCACTGGTGGGTCCCAGGAGCACCATGGAGCTGCTCACCCTGACTTGCTGGACAGATTTTTAATGGATTATGTGTTTGTTTCTGGGCAACATTAGCAGTATTGCCAACTAATACGGGACTAATTTTGATGATTAAAATAGTGCTCTGCAGCCTGAGGTGTGCTTACAGTTCTTGAGGAAATGCTCCCTGTTGCCCTTTGACAGTGTTAAATTCCCTACATTAAACCTGGCATTGGGTGGGAGTCTCCCACGAGACAGGATTTCAGTAACTCACACTAAACTGAAGGCTAATGTGATGTGTATTCACAGTGCTGAGCCACTGTAGATGTTGCCAGATGAGGTGGGACTGATGCTGAGGCCTCTTGGGGTCTTTAAACACCCGATGTTAATCACAGACAGATTCTACTTGAATAGAAGTGCATACTGGCTTAGCCTGGGAACAAAAGATCTGTATTCAGAGCTCTGCCATGGACTTCCTTGCGGCCTCCAGCGGTCACTTAGGCTCTCATCCAATGCCTCCTGAATTCCTTCCCAGTGACTGCAATGGCATTGTATCAGCCATTTAATCTTTATGTGCTTCTATTTCCTTCTTTGTAGATGGGGGTGTTTATAACAACACCTAATTCCCAGTGCCACTGGGACATTTCCAGAGCACATTGGGTGCCCTGGACTATTGGAAAGTACCCGACAATATTTTTTGTAATTATTTGAAGGAAAAATTATGGGATTTTTTTAAATTTATATCATACTGTTTTTTATTTTCTTTCAGAAGTTTTACACTATTTTCTGTATCTTCTGCCAGCCCACAGATCTAGGGCAAGCATCCCTGCATTTTGCTGTGCTCAAGTGTGCCAAGGCTGAGCTGCACCGGCATTAGGCTTGTTTGCCTGGGCTTTGTGGCTGTTCAGTACCAGCCCTACTAAGCCTTGGCTGACCCCTTTAATAAAAAAAAAAAAAAAAAAAAAAAGTGGTAACTGTTCTGAATCTGTTTCTCAGTATCCATTCTGTCTTTTTGTTTGTTTGTTTGTATGCTTGTTTTTTTCCATTAGCTTGGGTATCAAAATACAATTTTCCTTTCTGATTCTGGGAAGCTGACTATAATATGTAGTGGATTAATATTTTCAGAAGTATCTGATGCTCCTATGCAGATGAATGCTAGGAGTATTTTAAAATATACTTGGGTGATAAAAACCCAAGATGGAAATGGCTGTGCTTTGTACTTCTCTGGACTGGTGGGCTGCATCTGTGGCTGTGTACTGAGCTGCTGCCTTTTGCCTCCAATTTTGAAGAACCTGGTCCTGTCCTTGTTCTGAGATACCAGAACAGATCAGATGTGTAGGGAAATGTAGGCATCTAAAGAGGTCAGCTATTTTCATCTCATCACAAAATATAAAGAAAAAACCTGAATAAATCAGTAAATTTAAATGAAACTGCATTCATTTATTTCTTTTGGTCTGTTTATACCACTTAAAATGCTAAATCACATTTTTTCCTTGAATAGAAAAGGCAGTTGTGATAGTAAATGTGATTTCTAATCCAAATTGCCATTTTGTTTTGAATATGCTTGCCCCAAAATGAATGCATGTGTCGTTCTGTGTTTTCTGACCTTAATTGTTTAATTAGGGAAAGAAATTTTCGGACATGGGATGTAAGAACCACATATACAACAGCTGCATATTCCAGACGTGTTGTCGGCTCTCTCCCTAAACACATGAAGGCATATGAGCAATTAAATAATTTAGCCAAAGATAGAAGCTTCTACTAATACCTGGGATGTGTGTTTATTACAGCAGGTGCAGTTTTGCATATCTGCTCAGTTTGCCAGCACGCCACACTTCTTGAAAACCATAAAAAGCAAAGATCTCAAGAGATTTTTCCTTTTCTTCTTCCCATAGTAATAATCCTATCATACTGCCCTGTTTTTTTAAAGACACATCAGTTCTCTCTGTCTTTTGAGTTGCTGTCATTGCAACTGTATGGTGTTCTCAGCTGTTGCTTTAGTTTGCTAATTTATGGCTTCTTACCTGTATTCTTTTCATTTTCTTTTTTTTTTTTTTTCTTTTTTTAATATTAAACTTCCTATGTACTGTAGTAATTTGATGTTTCCTGCTTTTATCTATGTTAGTATGCATTCTGTTAAAGGTGTTATTCCACACTGGAACAAAGCTAGTTAGCGGGCAGATGGAGAGCTTTGCTCTGTTGATGGCATGCATTTTTAGCAGAGCAAAATATTCATTCATGTAAGCAACTTTGAGTTATGAGGGTCCTGTGTTCTTCAGTTCCTCACCATGTTTTTATAATTGAAGAATTTTCTCACTGATTTACGTCAATCCAGTCAAAAGAGTTCTTGACAGCAAGGGACAAAGGGTGTGCTCTGTAGTTACTGACACAACTAATTATTGTCATGTTGCAGTCATCTTTTTGATGTGGAATCTCAAAAGCCCTTTTACATTTGTGCCTGTGGCCACATAGTTCTGTGCTTTCCAGGAACCCAAAGATGTTGAAACAGAATGAAAGAAATAATCTAATCTAATTTTTTTTTTTAAGGCCTGATCAAAAAATAGAAGATACGGCAGAAACCAATGCTGAAATTCTTGCTCGTCTCACTTCTGCGGTAAGGTCACTGCATCAAAGTTTGTACTGATTGTGTTTGAAATATTGTCGTGTTTTGGATCTTTCCAAATTAAAGAGCCAAGTCTTAGAGAGCAGGTGTTTGTAATGCAAACTACTTTTTTGTCTCTGAGGAGGAAGCTTTATTGCAGTCTTAGTGTGTTATTCCACACCTAATAAAATCATTGCAAGGAAGGACTGCAGTTTACTCTCATAATGTGCTGTTCATGGCCCAGGAAATACCACTTTGGAGGATCATGCTAATTTTTCTGCCAGCTGGCTTGCACTCAGATCCTCTTGGTCAAGTGGACATCAGCTTGAACACAACAATGGGATGGGGGGACAAAGGAAGAGAATGGGCCTCAGCAGCTGTGTCAGTCTGTCATAAGCTTCTGGGGAATCTCAGCTGGGATGTCTGGGTATCTGGCTTCCCAGCTATGTTTAGCATCAGTAAACTCCATCATAATAACTGACAGTTTGTCTTGTCTGTGCTGGAATTTGGTGCATCTTGTTTATCTTGTTGTAAGATAATTATTCTATTCTATTCTATTCTATTCTATTCTATTCTATTCTATTCTATTCTATTCTATTCTATTCTATTCTATTCAACACGGTCCCACACCATATCCTTATCTCTAAACTGGAGAGATATGGATTTGATGGGTGGACTGTTCATTGGATAAAGAACTGGCTGGAGGGTCGCAGCCAAAGGGTTGTAGTCAATGGCTCTAC
>VXAV01009611.1:104315-157149 GCA_013399715.1 Alectura lathami | reverse complement strand
AGCTTGGAAAAGAGAAGGCTCCAGGGAGACCTCATTGCAGCCTTCCAATACTTGAAAGGAGCTTAAGGGCAGGAGGGGGACCGACTTTTTGCATGGGTGGATAATGGTAGGACAAGGGGGAATGGGCTAAAACTGAAAGAGGGGAGGTTTAGGTTGGACATTGGGAAGAAATTCTTCCCTGAGAGAGTGGTGAGGCGCTGGCACAGGCTGCCCAGAGAAGCTGTGGCTGCCCCATCCCTGGCTGTGTTCAAGGCCAGGCTGGATGGGTTCCTGGGCAGTTTGATCTAGTGAGCTAGTGGCTGGCAGCCCTGTCCACGGCAGGGGTGTTGGAACTAGATGATCTTTGAGGTCCCTTCCAACCCAAGCCATTCTATGATTCTATGATTCTAAGAACTCAGTCTACTGTGATCTGATGATGTAGATGATGAGAAGGTGTGCACCCTCAGCAAGTTTGCAGGTGATGAAAAACTGGGAGGAATGGTTGATGCAGCAGATGGGTGTCCTGCTATTCAGAGGGGTCTTGACAGGCTTTGTGGAAAAGGACCTTGGGTTCATGGTGGACAACAAGGTGAACATGAGCCAGCAATGTGCTCTCATGACAAGGAAAGACAACTGCCATCTGGGCTGCATTAGGAAGAGTGTTAGCCTCACGTAAAGGGAGGTGATCCTTCTCCTCTTGTCAGCACTGGTGTGACACATCTGGAGTGCTGGGTCCAGTTCTGGACTCCTAGCACAAGAGGATCATGGACATACTGGAATGCAAGCTGTGAAAGACCATGAAGATGATAAAGGAATCACAGAGAAGGCTCGGTATGGATCTTATCAGTGGGTATATATGCCTGATGAGAAGCAATAAAGGTGGAGCTGTGCTGTTCTTAGTGGTGTCCTGTGACAGAACAAGAAGCAGTGAACACAAACTGAAAGTCAAGAAACTCCACCTAAACATTAAGAAGAAACTTTTTTACTCTGAGCGTGATGGAACAGTCAAAGAAGTTGCCCAGAGAGGTTGTGGACTGTCCATCCTTGGAGGTATTCAGAACTCTGCAGGACGTGGTCCTGAGCAGCCTGCTGTTGTTGACCCTGCTTTGAGCAGGGGAGTGAATCAAATGGTCTCCAGAGCTGCCTTTCAGTCTCACCCATTCTGTGGCTATAAGGTTCTACGAACATCACACCTCTAAGTCATGGTATCAAAAAACCTGGGATTAGTGCGGGTTCTGTCTTCCGTATGTGAGAAGGTTCTGAGACGACAGCAAACCAACCAGGATGAAGAGGTTGTCATGAAAAAAAGGAAAGAGGAAAAGAGCTGTTTTAGGTAAAATGAATCGAGTGATATGTTGAAAATGCTGAAAAAAAGTGGAAGGAGAATTTGTGTTAAGCTTTGTAAAGATGAGTGTCTTTACAGAAGACATTTTGTAAATGTGTTGGAAAAGATTGTTATTCTCTATGCTCAACACATTGTGCAAAATTATTTAAAATGTATATTAGAAAATTCTGTGCTTGTAAATTGTTCTTTATTTTTTATTTTCTCTGTATTCAAAGTCCTTGTTTATTTTCTACCATTTTTATTTCTGACTCTAAAAATGAAAGAAGGGAGAACTCAGAACTGTGATTTCCTCCATTTTTAGTTTTCTTAGGAGGGAAAAATAGAAAAACTTACTTATTGCAAAATCATATCTTAAAAAGAAAAACACAAAAACAAACAGAAAAAAAAACCCAGCAAAGAACCCAAAACAAATAAAACCCACAAAACCACTTATTCTACAGAACATGGCCACTATCCCTCAAAAGCTTCCCCTCTCAAAACTAGAAAGATAATATCTTTTCCCTCAACAAAACATGTTGACATACTGGGTTTAAGCTCTGGATCTAACTGTTGCTGGATACGCTTGAGGAAAATGTGTATCCCTAAACATGTGAGTAATTGGCAGGGAGTTCAGAGTGCTTCACATCTATCTTGCACGGTCAAACCTTTGAACTACATCTTTGGTGATTCCAGCAACAGGGCACATGTTTGGGTTTGTTTTATTTTTAATGAGCTCTTTTACCACTGCAGCTAACTAACTGAAGAAAAATTAGGCAGTTGTATTTCCAGACGGCCTGAGGCCCATTTGCTGATGGTGTCAAAAAGACTGATCTTTTTTCCTGCATATTCTGTTTTCTCAGAAACTTTATAAGCTCTCCATAGCAATTTTCTAGTCTAAAACTAGACAAAAAGCCTGAGACCAGAGCAGAATCCTTCAAATATTAACATTTATATATGAACTCTCTCTAAGAGAAGGTGGAATATAATCTGGAATATTGCTCTACGCCTTTGCCTCCATCAAGTTGAGTGGGATCTAAAATACCAACTAAGACTTTATGGAGAGCTTTTGTGTGCCTCAAGGGAATCTGAACCTTCAGCTTTTGCTGTTCAGCAGGGTGCAAATTTGTAAACCTATGCAAGTTGTGAGGATTCCGCAGAGCAAGACAAGAGGAGTCTGTGTGCCTAAAATATAAATCACCATTTTAATGTCTGAAAGTGCAGAGAGAATTTGTAGGCATGGATGCACTCAAGGTCTAGTTATGTATTTCTGTTTCGCTATAAAAGTTTTTGCTGTTGCAAAGAGTAGAACTCACCTCATCTAAATAAATGGCTGTGTGGCAGGCATCTACATCTGAGCTAGTTTTGCCAGGCACTCCATACAGTCAGGGAGTAGAAATAGGAACTGAATGTGTGATTCATTTTGGACGTCTGCTTTTGTGAAAAACAATCATACCTTAGGCTGCAATGGCAATGTATTTACTCTCTGTAAAGGGAATATAGAGTGACTGGCACAGACACAGGCACCTGCACAAATTTGGTGAATTCCTCATTCCACCTCTTTTTTTCTTTACTGTAGTCTGGCTTTCTTTGCTGGCCTTTCTTTTATTACTTATTCCCTAGTGTTCTTTCTTACCAGGTGTTGTTTCTTTTGTGTAACTCCACTTCTCACATTCCCTGCACAATTTGCGATTTTTTGACGATTCAGCCAGTTGAACAGATTAGGTAGGGAAATGCACTCTTGGTTTTAAACAGTGGCTGTGGAGATCATAGAAGATAACAGTGGTAACTGTGGTGAACAGTGCCAAGTCAGAAACGCAGTGGGATAAAACTGCAGAGGTTTTTTCTTATCTTAACTTGTACATAATGCATGGAATACACCTCGTCTAAGAGCAGATTCTGATAGAAAAGAGAAGAAACTAACTTGGTGGGGTCTCCGTTTTTCTTTATGCTTTGCTCTACAATGGAAGAAAGAGAGTCAGTGGAGATAACCAAATGGAATCCGTTTGATTTTATGCTCTTATCATATGCTCCATTACAATGAGCATTTAAGAAAATGCAATGATTGCTGCTGAGTTTAAAGAAGCATTCCATGTCATATCCCAAAAACCAGCTTCATATTCAATGTCTGATAAAGCCAGAGCACTCTGAGATGGCTTTGAGTGTTTCTGCTGCATCACCTTGTGGTGGGATAGAAGAGAATATTAGGATGTTAATGAGGTGCATCTGGGAAACAGTTTCCTGGTAGTTCAGGAAGCCATCCAGGTACTACATTTATTTACAGTCCATCAAACTGTCATTACTTGAGGTGCAAAAATGTGAATTAAACTCTTTACTTTTTCAAAACCCATCTCTGACTTTTGAAGATGGGAAGATTAGCCATATAAATATACCACCTGTATCTAATCAAGCACACATAGAAGTGAGTACTGCTCTATATGAATACTCTTGCTCTTTCAAATTGCAAAAAGAAAACTGAGTAAGATGTGGTAACCTGCTAACAATGTGTGGTGTGGGAAATGTTCTCTTATGACTGTTACAATATTTCTGTAGATACAGTATGGCAAGCTTAGTATTCAAGCTGAATCAGTCTTGAGGTCTGCATTGCTACTCAGATGGGATACTATTTATATAGTGCTTGCTTTGTTGCAAGAAGCTACATGTATAAACCCATTTTTTGTATTTAATATCTCAATTTATTATGGTAGATGTAGCTCTTCTTTGAATATATATTTTACTTTGACTCTAGATTATTATCTGCAATGTGAAGTGCAACTATCGATTTTGTCAAACAGGCAGTAACTGAAATCCTGTTAAGAAGAAGTATGGTAATGTGTGGGATGTGTGCAGTGAGGAGTGAATGTGGTACACCGATTTCCATCGGTGTAATGATGCATAGGAATTGCATGTCCAGCAGAGATGTCAAGTGCATTTACACTAAAATAGACAAAAGCATATAGATTATGAAATCTACGGGCACCAGGCAAATCCAGAATATCATCAGTAACAGTTGGGATGAAACCCTCTGAGGAAGGATCATTTGCCTAATATTAAGTCTAGAGGGACATTTTTTTCTTCTTGTTTCAGCTTAATGGTTTTGCTCAGATTAAGTTCAATGCCAGCTGCACTCTTGGCACTCAGCAACCAAAGAGATATTTTATGTAACATAGAGAAAATACAGTAGTGCTGTTATTGCCTATGATGTTAGCACTGTCCTTCAAACTTAGAAAGTGCCACCTTCTGATCAGAAGTAATACTGTAAATGTAATCGCAGGATGCCACAATGCTGCTTTTTTTCTCCTGTTTCTGAGAAGGTGTTTTTTTTTTCATTATGCTCATGAAGAGATTTACATTTTTCCAATTCTGTTTGATTGCGTTAATTGGTGTGTTTACAACTGTTGCAGACTGTGGTGTCTCCTAAGGCTAATCTTGAGATAATGTATTTTTTAAACACTAGAGGGTAAAGATGAGACACCAGTGTAGTGTTTCGTACTGTCAGCAGCCTGCGAGAATAGACTGAGGCCTTGGCGTTGGTACCTCCTGCTGAGTGTACTGAAGGGAGAGAGGTCTGAGCAGTTTGGTCAAGAGAAGTCCTGGTGGTGTTATTCAGAAATGACCTGGGCTTTTATTGAAATCCCACTCTAACTCTGGATAGCTTGTGTGTGTAATTACTGGCGTATATTAATTGTTGCAAGTAAGCAGCACACAAGTTGTTTTGCCAAAAAAACACAAATGTTCTTTCCCATTGTCCTTGCAGTTTGTGCTTACATTAAACATGATTAACAGTTCTCCAGACATGGGAATGAGTGTACAGGAAGGAAGGAAGGGAAGGTAATATTGCCAGCTTGCACAGTTGTGCTGGAAACAGGACAACAGTTAAGAAATCTGAGGCACTGCCTTTGTATTTTCCTGCTTGAAGTGGCAGAAAACTCTGTCCTTCTCTGTGGGGCAGCATCAAGGAGCAGAAAAGATCCTCGTACCTTGCAAAGACAGCAGAAATCTGCTTCATCCTTTGCCATCAGGGAAGGCAGGATGCAAGCAGAGGAAGGATGTGGCCTCTAGTACGACAGCTTTCTGCCCTATGTTGAGTATGCTGCTGGGTGGCTGTCGTGTATCCGATCAGCGGATGCAGGGGTCACCGTTGTGCTGAGATGTCCCAGGCAATTTTATCTTCTCCTGGTAACCACCGCAGTCTGTCCTTTTGCTCAGAGCATTATCAAACTGACTACTCTGGTTTCACGTTTTCAGACTCCTCTCCTCTTCAGAGTCATGTCGGTGGGCTGCTGGTTGTTGCAGTGACTGCGTTACTGCAGGAGCTCTTCATGGGCATAGTGCCTTTTTCTGATCATATCCAATGTCTTGCAAATCATGTTTTAAATTTCATGTGCTTTCAAGAACCATATGCCAAAACTCCCACTTCAGAATGGCCTTGAGCTGTGCACAGGTCTGTTAGACAAGACGCGTGCAGTGCATGAGACTTTATACAGAGAGATAAGAAAATCCCTAGAAAAACTGTTGGAGTGTCCTACAGTTCTTTTGTTAGTCTGAGGCCAGGCTGCCTTGGGAAATGAGGGAAACTGGGAGAAGTGGGGAGGAATGCAAAAGAGAAGATTTGTGGTGTATGCAAGAGAGCGTTTGAGGTGCTGTAGGTCAAATGCAGAGCACTTGAGGCAGTTGTGTGGGGGGACAGACAATGGCAGTGAGGAGTATAATGCGTGAAAATAATGCATATTTTGGAGGCTTCCAGACAGAAAAAGGAACGGGCCTATGGAGGGAAGTCAGTATAAGGCTGAAATGGCTAAAGAAACTGTGTCTGACAGCATGGAAGTAATAGGGAAGAGAAAGAGAATGCAGAACATGCAGAGACAGGAAGCTGAGGGAGGGAGTTGGGTAGCATGGCAGAATTATTTCATCACAGCCTGGTAAGATAGCCTGGAAGTCTGGAAACCAGGAAGCTCCTATTCCTCCATGCTCATCTGGAGCTAAATTTTGGTCCTGAAATGCTCGGCCTTGCTGTTAGGAGAGCCTCCCTCTTGAAGGCTGCAGACGTTAACACCAGTTACATCTACAAACCTCAGCCAAACCCCAGCACAGATAATGCGCTGTTGCTGGAGTCTCACAGAAGTCCAGCAGTATGAGCATGCTCAGCAAAGGTAAAGCAAACATTTAACAAGGAAAGGAAGAAGCTTTAAGTGTGTGCTTGTGAAGGAGGTATGCTGCACAAATATATTGTAGGTCAACCACCTGAATGGCCCACTCCCTCGGGAATGTGCAGTATTCACATGAAATTAAGGTTAAAATTGTTGTCACAGAATTCCCTGCTGAAAAGGAAAAGTAACTGCAGTTTCAAAACATTCTGCATAGTTCCTTCTACAGTTTACTGCTCCACAAGGCTGATAGCGTGTAACTTACCAATGTTGCTTTTTTGTTTGTTTTACTATGTATCAATAACAATAACCATCCTTTCCTTTCCTGGTATTTTAGGTACAGAGAGAACTGGCTGCTGTCATTGCCTTGAAAGCAAGGAAGTCAGGTGAGTCAGACTAGACTTTGGAGAGGTTTTTATAACACTGCTCCCTTTTGTTATTGAAGTATTTGAATTTTCATTGCTGTCCCGTTAACATTGGGAAGCAAAGATAGCAGAGCTCCTTCCTCTCTCACTGGAGAATGTGAGTACATGGCACAGTGTGATTAGTGTGAAATTCTGCTTCCCTTCTTGTCACATCTGATGGCCTAGCTGGTAAAATCCAAGTGTTATGCCTGAACTTTGGTCTCTTTCTGGCCAATGTCGTTATTATCTCTGGGTATGTACTTTATAAAAGACAAAGAAGTTGATACTTTTCCTGTGTTTGCTTTTATGTGCCAGTATCTCATGCCATCTTTGCTGTGTTTTACCTGCCCGGTCAGGTGCTCTTCCTTATCTAAAGCAAAAGACCAGCTTTGTGCATGAGGACTTTCCTGAAGTCTTGTCTGAATGACAGTAGAAGCAATTCTGTATCACTAGGGCAGTAGAAGGGGAAAGGCAAATGGATAACTGAAAATCTGAGACTGTAAGCATTACAGTGCATGCAGGTGATACAGTGCAAAGTCACTGAGATCCGTGGCCACCTCAGCTCTGTCAGGGTTACCAGCGCAGCCACTTCCCTGGCTCTGCATGTGAACTAACAAACCTACGTGACCATCCCTGCCTCTACGCAGGGTTAACCCTCTGATGGCTTCACTCACAGCATAGTTAATCTGCAGCCAGGGCAAACTGCCTGTGGCAAAGGGAGAGATGAATGTATTACTGGGGTGAAACAGAGGTGGAGTTGACTTAAATTGCTGGCATGTCCCCAAAGCCTTTGAGGTCTTTGAGAGTATTTTCACCGAGCATCTCTTGTGACTTCAGTGATTTTGCTAGAAATTGAGATCATGGGTCTTGCACTTTGAGCTGTTTTCTGACTTCATAATATGATGTCATAAGATCTGTATCTGTCTGTCTGTCTGCTGTTTGCAAATACAGAAAAAAGTTATTACACACTACATACTCATTACACACAAAATGATACCTTAAACTGAAGGCACCAGAAGATGTGGCTGGCATATCTGCAAATATTTCCATGTGCAAATGTAAAGTATTAAATGCAAAGTATTAAAAAAAAAATATTCCAGACAATGTCATGCACATTTGTCTGGAAACAGAAGTACCCATAGGTTATATCCACAGTCATCTGTAAATGTAAATCTGCAGAAAATAATCGCAAACCTAAGTGTGAATTCAGACCTGAGCTGCTGCTCTGAGTGTCACAGCTTGGCTTCTGAAGCTGCTGTAGCAGTTCACAATGTCAGCACCCCCCAGCTGCTTGCCCTCGCTTGTTGCCACCTAAGTCCCACCTGAATTGTAGTGACTGAACATGGAAGTGCTTCTGCTTTGGTTCAGTGCAGAGAAAAACAGGCTATTTTAAGGAGGGATTGAAGGATTCCTTTTGTTTTGCTGTAAAATTGGTTAAGAGTATGGCTCCACATAGCTTTTATGCAGCAGCTCCAGGAAATTTCTGTTTCTACTTCTCATCTGCAGTTGTTTCGTTTCAGCAAATATTGTTACTGCTACTGTTAGCAAATAAAAGCTCCATTCCCCAAAAGAATTGGTTTTAACCTGAATCAGCATCTTGTTCCTTTCTGTGAGTGGCTCCGTAAGTAGTTGCATCCATAGAAAATGGGATGGGGGCAGCTGGATCAGGAATGAGCTGCAGGAGATAAAATGGGAAGGGAGGACAGCTCTTGGAGTCTCCCTTGTGCTGGCAGAGTTGCAGCCCACACTGAACAGGTAGAAATATTTTAGTTAAAAATCACAGCCTTAAATAAACAAAGCTCCCTGCAGAGCTCTGAAGTGCTGACCAGCCTTTCCTAATGCGTTAATGGAAACACCAGTGAGATCAGTTTAGACCTGAATGAAAGGCACCTCTTTAGTCAGTTTTAGTCAAAAACAAGTATCTGCTTGTTTTTGAAATTTGCATTTCTTTATGCCTCATCTTGGACAACTGTAAAAAATAAATGGCTGCATGAGCAGGCATAACTGTAAGGTCTAATTTACTTTAATGCCTTTACTACAGCAGGAGCAGAGTAAATTAGGGTGGTTGATTATGCTTATTTATTTTATTGCTGATGGTTAAGTTCACAGCATAGCAGTTACTGGGAGCAATCAGGCTGTGGTACGCTGTGCCTGGTGAAGTGAAGCATATTTCACAGAACGTACCACTGGAACTAAAAGCCACAGGATCTTTCTAAGATATTGTTCTCCTAACCTTGTCCAAGAGCATATAATTCCAGGAAATAAACCTCAGGCAAAGAGTTTATTTTGGCATAAAAAGAGTGGCACATGGCTTTTGGGCTGGTTGCCCTGGTTTGCTTCCAGGCCGAGTCCTGCTGCTGGCTGGGACCTGGGCGCTGGGGTAGGTCCTGAGTACACCAAGAGCTTTCCCAGAGGTCTGCAGCGCAAACCCAAAGCTGTTGTACAGAAGTTCTTGTGCTGCTTTTGATGGTTTGGTGTTTTTTCAATTACAGTGTTTCAAAATATTTCCTCTAGTCAGCTGGTTAGCACTACTAGTTAGAGAAAAAAGGAGTATTTTTTCATTAATATAAAGACTGTATAATTTGTTCCTGAATTACTTTAATTTTCGGATATACCTCTGTCTTTAGAGAGATACACTTCAGTGGTTTAATTGAACTAGAAAAACTGCCTGATAAAAGCTTTAATACTACTTGTCTAGTGTTGTAGTAATCACTGGGTTACATGGCATGAAAAGTGCTGTACAAGCACACAAGCACCACAGTGTCCTCTGCAAGAGGTGAATATGCTCCAGCCTCTAAGGTCTGCTGTGCTTGGAGAGGGGAAGCATTGCCTTTGGTGGTCAAGGTGAAACAAGCAGTTTGTTTTTGTTGAAATGAAGCTTGCTATAGAAGAGATTCAGTGTATGAGAGGTGGTAAGTGCAGCAATTTCAGTGCTTGGGCCAGACAGCTGTTTCAGATCGCAGATTTAGACGCTGTCTGTATCTACTGACAAAATGCTCTGAAAACCAAGGCAGACCCACGAGCCAGATGTGGGGTAGGGCAGAGTATCAAATTCTTGCTAGTACAGGATCTGAGTCGATGGAGAATGTCAGCTAGGAGAAAATGAAGTGTTCATGGTGTGGAGGGGAATGCTTTTCCTGCAGAGGTGTTCTTTGGTCTTTATTGTGGGTGGAATAGTAGGAGAAAAATATAAAACTGATAGAAGGCTGAAGGAGAAATGCAGAACCTGAAAATGACAAAGTTGTACACTGTGGAAAGGATCTCCCT
This sequence comes from Alectura lathami, assembly GCA_013399715.1. Taxonomy (NCBI): domain Eukaryota; kingdom Metazoa; phylum Chordata; class Aves; order Galliformes; family Megapodiidae; genus Alectura; species Alectura lathami. The sequence goes on along the minus strand of VXAV01009611.1, from coordinate 147,031 downwards.
TTTCATATTTTCAGCGTATGCTGCATGCATTCTGATAGCAAGGGGAAAGCAGGTAGATAGGTGCTTGAGAGCCCTCGTGCAGAGGGAAATCAGCATTGGTAGTTCCTTTAGAAATAAAACTAAAAATCAAAAGAGAGAAAATTAATGTGTGTAATCCTGAAGCCTTGATGGAACCCAGTAGTACTGTTGATGAAAAAGCACATTTATATTTCACTAGAATAGCACATTTATATTTCACTAGAATAGCACATTTATATTTCACTAGAATAAAGCTCTCATTATAAAGGTGACCTAAGAGGGCAAAATGAGCTTGTGCATTTCTCTGTGTCTTATAAAAATGCATTAAAATTGCTCTTGCTTAACATCAGAAATAAATAGATTAAATGCTGTCATCCTTGGTTTGGTAACAGGTCTTGGGAAGCAAGTAACTGGAGCAGAAGATAACTTTGTTTTTAATTGTAGGCACTTGGCAATTAGAATTGTTTTGTTTATTTATACCTTGCTGGTTTGTGATCGCTACCACAAGTGTGCTGGAACGTAACAGAAAGACAGGCTCTGTTCTGAAGGTTTACAAGAACTGGCATTTATCTCAATTGCTTGTCATGGCTCATGACATGTTCCTTATGTGTTAGAGACAGCAGCTAAAGCAAGGAGAAAATGCAGCAAATAGCCTAAGGCTGGAGGTGTAGCCAGTGGCGGAGCTGCACGGCACATCGGAGTAGATCACGGTCTGTCAGGTGGATGCTCTGGAAACCAAATCACGGCAGTCCCGCCCACAAGCAAGGAGCCAGGCATCTCCAAGTGTGGCACGCCATGGCCCTGCTCAGTGAAGTCCTTGAACTTTGAGGGGACCACCAGGGCAAAGGGGTGCTTCTTGCTTCTCTGCAAAGGGCTGGGCAGCCACAAAAGCCCTTGCTCTTGTGTGCATTCATGCTTCCTCCTGAGAATGTGATTCAGATTTCTTTAATATAGTTAGAAACTTTTTTTTTTTTTTGGTCATATCATTCTTAAATTTACAAGCTGTATTGATTTTTTAAAAATAGGTCATAATATGACTTTGTAACATAGTAACTTTATATTTTGAGATCTTGTGGATTGCTTCCCTCCTATTCTGACAAATCTATGCATATTCCCCTTTCTTTTCCTCTTTTTTTTTTTTTTTTTTTTTTTAAATATTGCTTCTGTCAAGACCTGATTGTCTCTGTGTCTTGCTTGCTGTTTTTATTTTGGGGCAGACAGTTTACTGAGAGCCTGCCACTGGGGTCTGAGCCTTGCAGGCTGTGAGCAACTCTCCCTCCTGCAGCCGCTGTGCTACCTCCGAGCGAGCGCCGTCAGAGCTGTGTTAGAGCTGCGGCAGGGCTGTGCTCAAGCACACCCCAGGCAATGTCACCCGGTTAGAAACACGTTGGCTTGAGTTAGAAGTGCATCCAGCTCTGATCCCACTGTGAGTGATGAGTAGAGGATGCTTAGGGCAGGGGAGCGGAGCAGGTGCAAACAGTCCTGCTGTGCTTGCTTGACATCCGCCAGTCTGTGCAAGAAAGACTTTGCTGCACCCGCCCTGGTGTGGTGGGTAGCCCTGGGTGGACTTTCCATAAATTTGACAGATTGCTTGCTGAACCCACTGATACTTTAAACCATCTTGTGGCAGTGAGTCCCACAGTTTGTAGTATGTGAAAGCATTTTTTCTTGTTTGTTTTAAATGCAGTCCCCACAACACTCACTGTGCTGTGATATAACACTTTGGTTGTGCAGGCGGCGAATGATCCATTCCCAGCCCATCTTCATACAGTTCCCTATTTTGTGCCCTTCTGTCATACCAGCGATGAGTTGTCTCATTTCCAGGCTACTCAGTCCTCATTCTAAACCTCTTCCACTAAAACTGATCATCCGTGCTTCATCTTTGATTACATTATTTTGAGATGGGGCAACCAGAGCAGCATGCAGTATTTGAAAAGCAGAAACAGCCCAGCTTATGCAGAGATACTATGGTATTATGGCATTTTCTGTTTGTTTTCAGTTTGGTAACATATCAATTAATTACTAATCTTCTTCCTTTTGTGTGTGTGTGTGTTTTTGATCCCTACTGAGCATTGAATTAATATGTTTAAGAAAACAAAACTGCTCAGAGTTGTAACTGAGAACTGCTTGTTGCCTGCATAGAGTCATATCTGGTTTTTCCTATAGGCATTATTTTGCATTTGTCAGTACTGGATTTTATATGCAATTTTTCCTCTCAGGTACTCTATATCTTTTGATCCTTCTTCACAGGGCAGAGAGGTTCTGGAGCTGGCACAAAGTGAGGGTGGCAGCTCTTATCAGCAGAGTGGGAAATGGGTGTGGGAAGGAGCCCAGTGAGACCCTTCTGGCAGCATTCCGCTCCTTTATCAGCTTAGTTAACTCAGGAAGCTGCGTTTTACCATTCAGTCCTTTTCCTCAAGTAGCACAGATCCTTGTGAGACTTCCTGGTAACTTTCCTTCATAATAATTAGAAAGATTGGTTCATGCTATATGAATGTACTGTGCTATGTTGTTATTTGCTTGTAGAAATGTTGGTATATAGACACAGAAATCCTTAAGAATTTGCATTAGATTTGCGCACATACTTGACAAGCAAGGTTGCAAATAGATGATGAAGGTCACTGAAGAGTGGAGCAGCTCAGCATTGTGTTCAAGTCTGGAACATGTTAAGTACTCTTCGAATTCACAGGTCTTGCAAACAAGTAGATATACAATACCTGGTGCGAAATGGGCACAGTTATTATCACAGATTTTCTGCCACTGAAAAGCCTTACGGACTGGAAGAACTTGTTTCCATTTACAGAATAAAATGGCAGTTGTGCCACGGAGCTGTGCATTTTCCCTTGTGGAAAAATTGAGAGAGCTTGAAAGGTGGGAAAAGGTTAGTGTACAGCACTGATACGAGTAACATTGTGCTGCTTTTGTATGACCCTTAATGCTCTCCTCAGTGGGCTTATTTACTTAAGTGTGACTTTATTTCATTACGGCAGTTCGTCCAAGCATTCACTTCTTGAAAGCAATGGTCAAACTTCGCAAAATGTGTGGAATAAGATGGAGTTCTTCTGCAAGTGTTGATGATTCATCCTGGAGAAGTGGCATCTGGAAATAGAGGTGCAGGAGTGTCATACTTTAGATCGGTTTCAGTAACTTTACTTTTCCTATTGAACTGTGTTTCAGCATAAAAGTTGCACCTGAAAACTCAGTAGTGTTTTTAAAATCACATTGTGTTTTAAGGATTTTATGCCTTAAGCTAAGGGAGACAATCAAGCTGGCTTCTTTAAATGATCCTTTCCAAACGTTTTGCACTTTATTGAAGGGAATGCCCACCCCTACGGCCAATGTCTTGTTGCATCCTGTGGGATGCTCCCCTAGTCCAAGATGAGGCATACCATGAGTGTGGGCTCTACTGTGCTGTGGCTGGCTCTGTGACCACCTGGATTGTGCCAACCAATTATTTGGGCACGTGATGGTTTGGTTTTTGTAGTTGTTTCAGAACTTTGGCATTGTTATTTCTGCACGATTTATAAGCCACTTGCATGTAAACAATGAGCAATGCAAAACAGCTGCATAGATGACAGATGTTTTACAAATACACAGAAAGGGATTGCACAGTAAGGACAAAAAGACAAGAATTGTGCAAAATACAATTCCCAGGTGAACGTTTTGTTTTCAGTCCATTGGGAGAGGCGTTTGTAGAGTTCACAGAATGTATTTGTTCAGAGTCCTCTTTGTTTCCTGTTCCTCTCCTGGCCATGCCCGTAGGATATTTCCATGGAGCAGAGAGCAGTGTTTTGCCTTGCACCAACCTGCTGTGTCACCGTCCCTCATGCATGCCTGTGCCTCCCCATCTGAACAGTGCCAGCCTGCCCCCAGTTTCTCTCCACGCCCGTTCATCATGTGCTGGGCTCTCCCCCGCCTTTCAGCATCTTGTTTCAAACAACACTGTTAGAGATGCATTCATTGCTGCTTGATTTTTTTTTTTTTTTTAAATTTAAATATGCTGATGAGAATGAATGTCTAAATGCACTGAGCAGAATTTAAAGCTTTGTGCATTCAGCCATTGAATGGTTTTCCTGGAGCTGCTGTTGCTATGAAGAATATTGCTCTAGTCTATTCCTATAGCAATCCTACATTGTTTGCAACTCATTTCCCACTTCTTTTCTCCTTGATAAAAAATGGTATGAACTCGTATGTCCACCAAGCATGTGTAAAATGTGGCTTTTCCTTTGTATGTAGCACACCATGCCAGACAATGAGAACCAAACCTCCCCTGGCCAGGTGAAGTGCTGGTGGTTGGTTATCTGCTAGGAAATGCCCCCCTTGTTTAGCCAGAGCTCTTCTACAAATCACGTTCTTCTAATGCACCACCATCCTGGATGAGATACGGGCCTTCAAAGTCAGACGAAAGAGGTCAGTTAAAATCAACAGAACTTTCTAGCAGAAACATTGTACTAGAATGTGAAAAGCGCAGCAGCCAACGCTTCTGGCCATGAGCCAGATATTGGGAAATTGGGAAATATCAGCTGCTTTACTCATTCTTTAATTTACAATGGCTATATAACGTAGGCAGGCCCGAGTCTCATTCAAAATGAGGTTTGTCCTTCCTGTGGTTGTTCAGAGGCAGTGAAAAGGAACGGTGCTTTAATGATATGTGGATCAAAAGGACCAAATCTACATCTGTCAGCCTTCTTTCTTACCAGTCTGGCTTTGCTCCGTTTGGATTTCAGATTCCTACCCTTTCTGTTATCTGTTCCTTTTGATAAATTCTGCAGTGAGAGGAAATGTTTTCTGCATAATTTTCAGGAGTCCTGTTTCCTATTTGAGATCTGAGGAATGGCTTGTAGCACCAAGACCCTTGGGAACTTATTTTTCTGGGTGGAAGCTAGATGAGCATAATGAGGACCCTCTGTGCAAATTCAATATTAGTTCTACACCTAAGGTCAAGGAGAAGTTAGTGACCATTTTTTACATACTGAAATCAGTTATGGAACCAACATTACATTTCATGTTTTAGTCATTTTAAAACAAAATGCTGAATTAATTTATATTAAATTGATTTAAACTATGAAGCATAAGTACCATGAATCCCAGATTAATGTTTGAGAAAAAACTGGCATCATTGTCACTTTTGCAGTACTTCTTTCCTAAATTTACAAGCACCTTTATTCTATCCCATGCTTGTTGAGCTTTTTTAGATACATAGGTGCTGAACAGTGCTGTAAGCTGGAGTCTCTTTAATAATTTTTGCATTCTCTTTGTTTCTTTAATTAGCTGATTTACTCAGCTGATTGCACAGCTGTCTGGGCGACACCCCCCAAGGGCCTGCCAACTGTTTCAGGGATATGTAGTGTACTCAGAGAGGGGGAAGCTGTACAATAATTTGCATATATATATATGCAGAAGTAGTGGAAAGGAATGAGAAAGCTCAAAGGCAATTTTTATATTGCTAATAAAAGGAATCATGTTAAGGATGAGCTTAAAAATCTTTCTCTTTTCAGTAATTTCTGGGAAAAGATTACAGTTTCATGGTAAATAAGGAACCAATTCTCAGTTGAAGGGGTTTATTCCAGGGATTATCACTGTGTCTGATATGTGGCTTTTGGAGATTTCAGAGGTGTTCAGCACTTGTTGTTTTTCCTCCTTTTATTTGGAAATAAGACTTGGAAAATACTGCAGTATTTTTGAGGACCTGGTCTGGCTTTAAATGGCCCCCCAAATCTAAGGTTTGTAGAACATTTACTCACTTCTCATCTCATTCCACCACTCAGCACTAGCGCCTTACTTAAGCTAGAGGATCTGGCTTTTACTTTCCGCAATGGTATCAATATGAGCTATTCATTTTTTTCCACTCTGATAAATTAATAAGCATCAGCAAACATTACAACAGTGTCAGACAGCTCAGAGCTGCCATAGTAATCGACCTCTCCAGAGCCCACTCTACACCCTCCATGAAGAATAACAAAGGATGTCATAGGCTCCATTGTTCAAAATCATAAAGTTTTCAAAAATCATGAAATGGGCTTAGAATCATGTGCTTTTTTTGCTGTTTCTGAAAAGCTTCATGCTATGAACTTCTGGGTGTGAGGGGAGGGGAAGAAAAAAAAGAAACATGCCTCTGAAAAAATTTGGAATATAAGAAGAATGCTAGAAGTTGTGAACTTCCCAGGAGCTGATGATAAATCAACTAGTGCAGGCTGTTGGCAATTCAGAGCACTGGACACTTCCCTGGGGAATCTTCTTGCAGATTCCTGATGTCTTTTCAACAGTGAACAGAAACAGAAAAAACAGCCTATAACCATCCAGCAGGGATGTGAGAGTGAAAATCTGCTTGCTTGTCGGATAAACAACATCTGCCTATTCAGAAGTAGGCTCTTTACTACTTCCAGGGTGTTGTGTGCCTCCCATCTGTAGAGGGCATGTAGGTGCCTTATTGGCTAGAAAAAATATAGATATGTATGTGTATATATCTGCATGTATGTATAATGTATGTACATATGTCTATCTTATATATAAACATAGAAAGTTTGATCACGAAGTAGGATTGAACTCTTACAAAGAGCAAAGTAGTTTGATGCTGGAGGATGTCAGCAGGTTAAAGAACAACAGTAAATAATAAATGAGCATCCTTATTGAAGTGGAGGTGCATTGCTGAAGTACGAAAGACATGGCCTGAGGGGTGACCAAGCTTTGTGCAGCAGGCAGAGCTGCCTCCACAGCTGCTGCTAGGACGTCTGGTCCCAGCGGGCAGGGCTGGCAGGTGAGCCCAGGCTGTGCCCGAGGGTTCACAGCGCTCAGCAGGCTCAGCCTTGAGAGCAGCCTACGGCTGTGCAATGTAAGCCACGCATCTGCCAGAGGCAGGGTTTATGAGCTCGCAGAAGGCAGGCAGTCCTGGTGCCGCGGCTGGGCTTCACAGTGAGCTCAGGGGCTGGAGCTGTGGCTGTCAGCAGTGCCCTGTCCCCTCCACTGCCTGCTGCCAGGGTGCTCCGTTCTCTACAGAAGCATCAAGCCCAGCCAGGTGTACAGTAAACCTTTGCCAGCTACGTTATGGCTGTGGAGGAAGGGAGTGGGGAGGACGGTGGGGTGCAGGACAGCCAGCGGTGACTGGGAGCTGGGCTGGCTTTGCTCTGGAGTGCCCATGCGGGATGGAGGATGGATGTCCCTGCCTCCCACGCTGTGCTGCCCTGCAGCAAAATGGTTAACAGGGATGGCTGTCTCCTCAGAAGCATTTCAGTAATTAGCTTTTGGAGTTCACACCCTGTGAGGGCAAAGGGAGGAAGTTCACACCTCTGCTGGTGTTATTGTTCAGGCGGGCTGGCTGCAGAGCCCAGCGATAGCGCAGGGATTTGTCTTGGGGAGGTTATCTTGGCAGCCAGAAGGGGCAGAAAGAAGAAACTTCATTTATAGCAGAGGAAGAAAGCCGGGATGCTGCACAATAGAGCAAAGCCTCTGGGAAGATTGTAATGCTCTGGGTTCCAGGAGTTGCTTTATGGGTGGATTTTTTTTTTTTTTAACTGTCCTTTCACTTACACAGAAATTCTGCTGTTTGAATAACAGAAAGTATGAAAAACGAAATCACATGCATTGCATGGCATGACTTTTAAAAATCAAATATCAATTTGCCTTCAAGCCTGGAGGCATCCAGGGCAGCCCACCTTGGGGCAGTGCACTGTGCAGCCCCAAAACCTGTCAGGATGCTTCCCGTGGGCACTGGGAGGACCTTGATGCTGTGGCAGCTGTGGGGGGCCGGCTGTGGGGAGCCCTTTGGTGTGCTGCAGAGCAGTGCTGCCATGCTGCTGTGCTCCCTTCCAGTGTGTTAAATCTACTTTAAACTTGGTAGCGTGGCTGTGAAAGCAGGGGAGCAGTCAGTCAGTAGTGTTGACACAAAGGACGTGCTTGGTTCCTGTGTCAGCCATGGTTATGTTCCCCTTCCATTAGACCCTCTTGTGATGGCTGATTTTGCTGATATAGCTAGTACAGCAGGATTTAATTTTGCTTCTTATTTCTTTGATATTTTTTGTGCTGATTTAATGAGCTGAAGTCAGATTGCTAAAGGACAAAGCTCTCTCCTACAAGAACTCTCTATTCCAATGTTAGTTTTATAGAAGAATCCTCTAGCTAGATCTCAGCTGTGGTCCACAGGGGCACAAGGAACTCAGATCAGATGATGGCCCTTGTGGACCTTAAATGACCATAAAAATCAACATCCCGGATTCCCCAGGCTAATTTTCAAATGGACACATTTGAAGTGCACATTAACAAGCTAATGCTCATTTAATATCTTTCATTCATGGTGACCTCTCCTATAGACCAAAGGAGAAGAAATGCTGCAAGTAGAAAAGCGGACTGGTCACTGCACATTTATTTGCATTTTTTTATGTCTCTAGTTTCAAGTCTGGTCCCAAACATAACGTTATATGTTGGGATATATATTATGACACATGTAGGAGCAAGGTAAACCACCTTTGCCTTTCCCTGGTGTTGCTGCTCTGTCAGATGTGCAGGAGCTTTCATATTGCAAAGAGAGAAGCAGGGCTTATGCTGGCAGAGAAGGCAGTGGTTGGCCCAGCTCCAGAATTCACAACTTTTTGGTATATACATGTTACAGTTCAGGGAACTGTCCCAGAATCAACACTTGCCTGGGAAATAGTTTCCCATCCCACCCTAACCTTCCCGTTGATTTTCCTGCAGTTGAATTTGCAACGTCAAGCCTTCTATTCAAAAATATAAGGCCAGCTGTCAGTAAGTGGGAAATTCTCCTTGAACTCTTACATTTTATGGCTGAACATCTACTGCATGCATGAGAGCCTGCTGGGGCAGCGCCGAGGCCACAGCCATAGGTTGGGTTGCTGGGTGGGAGCTGAGGGGCTGTCTGTGAGATGGCGCTGGGTCAGGAAGCACGCTGGGTACAGAAATACAACCATTTGTTTCTTGTGTGTGTCTGATGACTCATGTGGACGTTCCTTTTTGAACGTCCTAGATAGGATTACATAAGAGATTTATGTGTGTGTGTGTTTTTTTTTTTTTCCCCCCTGTATTTTGTAGACAAAGCATGTAGTAACCTTTTTGTATAGGAGCCATGGAAATGGAACTAAGGGTTGTTACTTGCCAGTGTGGCCACTTCAGCCTTCAAGGGGCTGTATTCTTGTGGTGGAAAAAAAAAGTACTGATGGCATGATTCCCTGAGTATTACTCCCTGAATGTAGCCGAAGGGCTCAAACCATGGCTGGTCCTTATGTGTTTGGATAAGAGGCAGAGAGGACACAAAAATCAAGTTTGTGATGGAAATTTCGTGAAAAAGAGGCTGACTCTGCTCCCTCCCTCCCAAGAGGGCTAGGAGCACATCAGTGTGAGGTCTGGGACTTTCTTTTTTTTCCTTTAAGAAAATATTTACTGTTTTTTTTTGTACATTCCTTGCACAGTCTAAACAATGATGAAGCCAAGTAGAGCTGGGTTTGGATTATTAACTTTTTCATGTTTTTTAGAGCTGAGCAGTGAAATTGCCGATAAAAACAACTTTTTTTTTTTTTTTTTTTTAATAAGGGGTTCACTTGGGGTATGTCTGTGTGCACTTCCTCTGTGGTCGACCAGTTTGTTTTGATCAAAGTGGGTCTGGAGGCTGGTGCTAGGCAGAGGAGGGGACCCATGGAGATCACCAGGAGCTGGAGCTCCGCTCCCTTGAAATGCTATGAGGGGTGTTTTGGCCATTTGTGGCTAGGTCAAATCAATTTTAGGAGAAACCAGGGAAGTGAGAGTTGGGGAAATGCTGTATTTCTGCTAACATTCCCATTTCACACCTGCAGTCCTGGGCAGTGTCCTGAATGCCTCATGCCCCACGCAGGCATCAGGGAGGAGGCAGGCTGGGAGATGGGTTGCGAGGGCAGGGGCTGCACAGAGCCCTGGCGTAGTCAGATGGAGCAGGTTTTGTCTGGCTTTAAGTTCTGCTGTGATTTAACCCCAATTATAAATGCTTTCTGTTACAGTTATAGAATGACCCTTTCTTTTCAACATTTACCCCAAATTTCCAAGGTTGACTGGCGAAGTGATGTCAGCAAACCCACTAGTGAAGATTTGTACCAGGCCTCTGGGTTGTTTTTTTTTTTTGATAACAGATTAAAAAAAATCCTGAATAGAATAAATTGTATTAAAAGAATGACTTTTTCCTCCTTTATAATTACATCTGTATTACTTCGTCTTTTTTGTTAGTATAACTGTGGGGAGAGAAAGAAGTGTTATACCCTATAAGGCATAGCAATATCAGCAGAAATCCTGTAGTAAAAAGAAAATAAATCCATATCCTTTCAAGAACAGCCTAAAGTTATTTTTCTTTTAAGCTACTGGGTGCTGCCTGAGGTTTGAATGGATTGTATCTCATGCCTGCAGCAGACTCGTGGCTCCAGCTCTATGCATCAGCTCCGCCGTGCTAACCTGGCTGTGTCTGAGGGTTCAGGCTGAGGAGAGCCTAGGTGAGGGTGGCTGATGAAGCTGCCTGCCAGCCCTTCTGCTTTCTGCAAAGCTGATCTGCTCAGCGGTCAGATCCTGGGTGGCTTCACATTACAAATGTAATTTTAAGGCAAAACAGGACCAGTGATGCTTGCCTTCAAACAAGCAGTGGCAGCTCAGGTGCAGACTGACAACAGGCTCAGATACCTGGGGGGGAAGGAGGGAGGAGGTGACTTTCATGGGTAGTGGTGGTGTTTGGTGAGATTGAGACCACTCTGCTTACAAAGAATTTTCCAAGGCTGAGATGAAGGAAAACATGCTTGTTTGTTTAGTCTGAATTGACCTTCTGCAATAAAATGAAAATAAAGGGATTTCTGTTTTTCATTTTCTATGACTCATCCAGGGCTTGTCATAGTACATAGAAAAGATGGGAGTTTCCTTACATTCCACTGTTTTATCAGGAATAACTTAGCAGAAGGAACATAACTATTCAATACTGCATTTTACTGCCTACATTAAAAAAAAAAAAAAAGCTATATAGAGTTTGTTGAAAAACACTCGATGACTTAATTAGAAAGCTAAACCTGGAGCCACATTTGTTGAGTGGCCATCCTGTTTGATCGCAGCTGGGCCATGCTGCTTTGCTGCTGCCTGTGATTTGAACATGCCTACTTCCAACACATTCTCTTTCTTATTTTAGCAATTCATCAAAATGAAGAAAACAGCAGTCAAGAAATAAGAGGGCTGGAAGAGCTCAAGGATGCCTCTAATGCTCAGGTAAATGTGTAAGATTAACAGCGTCTCAGAGACTTTTTCAGATCTACAAGTTGAAGGATCTGCTTTTGATAGCTCTTTAGCACTGGAAAATGGATTTCCCTCAATGTTCTGAGCAGGGAGCTCGTAGGAAGCAGGAGTCTGCTGGATCTTGTCTTATGTGGCTATTTAGAATAAGATTGATGATCACCCCGGGAATTAGTCCCATGATGTTGAAATCAGACAGCATTTTTAAACTATGTCTGCTCTTTACAGATAATACACATAGCACATACCAGATGTGAAAGTAAAATGAGATGTGTTTTAAGAGGCAAGGGCATATGACATTTTGATGGAATTCTAATGACTGTAAGTAGACATGCAATGAAATGAGGATACTTAAGAGTCACTTGAGTGTAAGCAACAGCTTTTTTCTTTCCTTCCCTAAGTGCCCTCACTTAGAAGCAAAGCATACTTCGAGATAACTGTAACTGTATTGCTCATTGTATTGATATTGATTATTGTTTTTAATTTAAAATTGATTTTTCAGTCTTGACTGTTTTTTTCCTTTCTTTCTTCTGTTTCTCGTGAAAATCTTGTGTTTCCCACCAGTTGCCACCCTTTCTTCTCCTGACACATGTAACTTGTAGTTCCTGTCTCTGATTTCTTTCCTGCCATCTTGCCAGCTAAAAGGCTGTATGTGAGAGAGATGGAATTCGCACTGATGTCTGTGAGCATCCCTGTTCTAACGTGTACGAGCCCTGCAGCCATGTCAGCAGTACCTGTACCCTTCTAGAGATGCAGGCTCTCTCCAGCCCAGGGGGGGCTGCAAGCAGCTTCTGTAGCAGACCTGGATCATGGCAGCCACCTTGAGGGTGTGGGTAGAATGGGGACTATGTGGACATGCCTCCTGTATCAGCTTGTAACTGGATATGTAGCGTACTCTTCACAGTAGTACTTGAGCAAGGTGTTCAGAAATAACCTGCTCTTATCTGTCATTAATTATAGTAAGTCACTAGTCTGTTAAAAAAAAAAAAAAAAAAAAAAGCATAGGAGTCCTAGTGCATGAAAATTTCATTTTGACTTTGCTCCCTAATTAACATCAGCATGGGGAAGAGGATCAGTCCTCTTAAGCTCATGTGTGCACTGACATCACTGCAATGAAAAATCTGGCTTTCTGTTTTATTGTTCATGTTTCACATATACTCTTTTCTACTTGATTGTTGTAGATGTTATTTTGGGGAAATGCTTGTTTACATTTATATAAGAGATATAAAAGGAAAGACTACATTGTTTGCCCAAAGCTCATAAGTGTACAGCTAGTAAGACTGCATAAGCAGATGATAAAAGAAATAAGAATTAATTGTTATTGACTTGCTCAGCTCTTATTTGGCTGCAAATCAGCTTCTAAAATTTGAAAGAATTGGAAACACATTTAAAATTAATTATTAACTGAGCAGTTAAAAGAGGCATTATCAAAGCAGCTGATGCTCAAATTTGTCTGTCAGTCCCATAAAAATGACATTCTGCAAACACTGAATACAGTTTGGGCTAAGGACGTGAGTGATTTTTTTTTCACTTAACTGAGACCGTGCAAGTGACTGGAGGAAAGCAGATTATCTGCCTAGGCAGTGGCATGTTGGTTTTTAGTTTTCAGGTTGATCGAAGGTGAAGCCTGTAATAGTTACATAGTTTTCAACAGATGCAGAAGGAGATAGAGGTACAGTTGAAAACAAAACAACAACAACAACAAAACCTCTCTCTTCTTTTAGCAGTGATTAAGGGTGTGTTGCCTGCTCTAATCACTGCTCTGCTGGACACATGACTTAGCTGGAGTTAATTCACAAAGCTGGTGGAAGTCCGGAAAAAAAATCTGGGATTTTTAAAAGTGAACATGCTGTAAACAGTGTGCCATCCTGTCATCTTAGGGATGTCTTAATTCACCACCATGTCACCACTAGTGTATTCACTTACGGCTTTTGCAGAGGGTGTATTTTCCAATGGATGTGCTGAAAAAGAAAATGTATTGTCAGCATCTTTCCTTTTCCAGCTTTTGTAGTGACTAATTCATTCTTCTTTCCATTAAACTTTCTTATTCCATTTCTAATATTCTATAAACACCTTTAATTATAGTAATTTTATGCTGTGAATAGTAGTAAAGTCTTACTTTAAAGCTCCTACGTTCTTTTATCATTCATTAAGTTAAAGCCAGTTAAAATATGCAACTTCATAATTTTCACCTTCACATAGTTTAGTACTTGCATCTCGGTTGGGAGACATGAATTAGAGGACTAAGCACAAACCTTCGGGCATGCAGCATTTTGGAGGATGTGTGCCTGCACAACATGCAAATTGAAACAGTGCTGTGCAAGTAGAGTGGCTGCTCTTTACCCTTTTGCTTAACAGCTTTAGAGGTGTTGCTTGGAAATTAAATTTATATTGACAAGTGAAAATGACCACTAATATGAGACTCTTAACAATATCTTCCCAACAGCTTTTAGAAGCTGTTGTTATTTACTTAATTGGTTGAGCTGGATGGTTTCTTACATTATTTAGCAGAAAGATTTATAGTGGAAAGTCCAGTATAATTGAAAAAATCAGAATTAAAAGTGAGGGATTTGTATCTTTATCTTAATTATGAAAAACTGTGTTTAACCTTTTGTATTTAAAGGGTTATTTACTCCCAGAGCCAAGCATGTACATTTAACTTGATAATACTCTAGCTTTCTCAGGAATTGTTTAGTTGACCTTTTATCCTCCAGAAGCCCAATAAAATAAAAATATTTTTCACGTTCTTTACAATTCTTTAAATTAAAGAATAGCTGGGGGAGGAGGGATGTGTTAAAAGTATTACTTCTTTTTGGTGGTTATTTGAAACAGGACACTGTGATTCTTTAAAGAATTTTTCCATTTGAATACAGGCAGTAGTTGTGGCAGGTGTAACAGGCTTGTATCTGGAGTTACTTTTTCCCTGGGGTGCTCATCCATGCAGAAGGCAGCAGTACATTCTGTCTGAACGCACATCGAGAGGTGAGGACCATGTGTTCAAAAAGTTGCCTTCCTCCAGGATGTTTCTTCCACTTGAACATACTGAAGCCGGTTGTTTCCCCAAAAGTAAAATCGCTCTTCCTCGGCCTAAAATAAGCACTCTTAACCTTTGCGCTTTGCTTCACACACTGGGGATCAATAAATATTTGTTCAGCGGGGTGAGCAGGGTGTTTCTGTTGGATGTCCATCAGACATTTGAAGTACCGGCCTTGTAAGCGTCTGTGCCTCTGATGGATCTTTGTCTGACCTGTCTGGGTGGAAGGTGTGAAGGGTGCCTCCCTAATAGTTATAGCCCAGATCCAGAGAGACTGTAAATCTTTGTCGTCCCAAGGGCCTAATAGGCTGTAACGCTTTGAGTTGTCCTTAGCCTGCAGGGATTACAGTGCACAGATGTTACACTCTGCTAGAAGCATCCCTCAGCCGTGAAATAAGAGGTTTGGCTCTAGCTGATGTCCCCACACGATCAAAGCGCTGTGCAGTGCAGGCATCTGACTGCAGCCGAGTCTGTGATAATGGCCCTGGCTCCCTGAGTATATGACTGGAGAAAAATGTGAATTATAGCAAACAGCTCATCTGACTATTTTAAATGTCTACTGTAGAGTAAAAAATAAAAAAATCACGTAATAAGTACTTCTTTTTGTTTGCTAATTAAAGAGAGGCTGGACAACTAGTTCATTGTATTCTTCCACATTTGATTAAATCCACCTCACTCTTGATCAGCAGGTGGTAAGTGCCAGAGCTGGCTTATACAGCAATTGTGTCCTTGGTTTGGAAGATCAGGAGCTAGTCTCAGAAAATGTATGGATCTTCAAATTAGGCACTGAAGTTCCTTATTTTCTTGGTGGATTTCTGACCTTCAGACCAGAGCTTGGGTTCCTTGCATGGAAAAGCTGGGTGCCTCAGGAGGCTGAGGACCAAGCATAGGGCAGGCAAGCACAGGCTGTATCTGAAATTCTTTCCTCTCCAGAGCACAAGTGGCTGATGTGGGCTTGTGAGGAGACATCTTCATCCAGATGGGAGAAATGTAGGCATGTGAAGTTTTTCTTTCGAATGATTCAGTAGGGATGGCTCTTTGGGTCCGGTAAGGGAACCTATTTTTTTTTTTCCATCAGCATTAAAGTAGTTACTCAGAAAGTGGACTTCTTACCTGCCCCCAGCTGAGGAAACCTTAGTCCACATTTCCCTCTTCCTTGGAGAAAACAGCAGGCTGTAGGATCAGTAGCTTGGATGGGCACGCTCACGCCTTCAGCTGTCATGTAGAGGATTTCCTCAAGGCCAGAGGACCAGAGCCTGTGCGGCACTGTGGGCTGGTGGTCAGTGCATCCTTGAGTTTCGATCCTGACTTGCAAGATGTTTGTTTTATGGACTTTTCAGCAAATACTGATTTAGTAAAACTCTGGGTGAGTAGCAGAAACAAAAGAATAGAGAAAAAGGTTTATTTGCAGATTGCCTCAGCAGTCATATAGCAGTAACGTAGCCATGCCACACACCTGGTCCTCCCAAGGCATACGCTGTTCCATCAAGAAACATAATAAAAGCCGTGCAGTATCATTGAGCCAGGTCTCGATGCAGAGGCTGTGTTAGCAACTGGCTTTGCAGACAGCAGTTTAGCCCTTGTCAACTGACTTTCTGAGGGATGGGTCTGGTATGCCTGTGTGCAAATATGAATCCATTTTTGTATATACTGCATTTTTATAAAGCAGCCAGTGCTGAATGTTACAGTGATACGCTATCAGCATAGCTTGAATAAATGGCAGAATATTAGCAAAAAAAAAAAAAAAAAAAAAAAGTAAGGAAANAAAAAAAAAAAAAAAAAAAAGTTCTAGCATAGTTTTTAAAGCAAATCTAATTTTTCTTCCTAAACAGAATGGAACGACATAATTTGTTATACATAGGCTAAATAAATGTGGTGTGACTTTCTTTTAACTCTTACAGCTTGCATACGTGAAAAATTGTTGGAGCTGGAGCAGTGGGAGTTGCAGCCTGTTATTTTTAGGAGTGACTGTGTTGCGCTTCATTCTTTTTCCAGGGCTGTTCCTGGCTAACTTTCCCATGAGTTTTTAACCTCTTGCTCTTGTTCTCTGATGTAACAGGAAACAGGCTGACAGGAACAAACAAAACACAGCATATCAGTCACACACATAGTAGCACTTGATTTAGTTAGCCCTGCCTTGTTCCTCCAAAGTAGATACATTGGGAGACTCAGATTTGTCTCAGCTCTTCTTGAGTTGTTTCCCAGGGAGCAGTGATTCGTCTGTGTTCAGCAAACAGCACAGAGTTCAGCAAATATGATCAAGCAGATGCGTTTCTTTTAAGGTTGAAATTTTGTGGCAGTGCCATGTCCTGGGATTGTGGATTTAAATATCTGTTTGCTCTTTCTCCCACCCTTAAGGCAGGGGTTTTGTGCAAGCTTCAGGAGAGAGATGACATTGGACGGATTGAGCTAGTCCAGAAGCTGGCACGAGAGAACTGTCAGTTTTTGCAGGCGGATAGAAAACAACCGGAGAAGACTGAACAAGTAAGACATTTCTTGTTTGGATTTTCTTGTTCGTTTCTAGGGGGAGGGAGATTTAGGTCAGGAAACTGAAATAGCAAAGCTGATGGTCAGATTCCAGGACACGCATTAGTCATGGAGCTATAGCTGTTCTCTTCTGTCATTTACATTTCTCTGAAGTGCATTGAATTTCATAATTGTCAACACATTGAAATTATTATGTTGTCGCTAAGTCAGTTACTATTATTAATATTTTATGCATGATGAAATAGCAGGTTATTTCAGGATGCTTTCCACCAAATTGCTGGTAGTGAATATGACATGTTTGTCTTTCTTAGGATGTATTGACATAGTGCATAAGGTATAAAAGTGCTTAAAGTATTTAATTTAAATTGTCTTAAAGATAATTACTTTGCTGCTTTGGAAGGAATTATTGGCTGGTACTTTTCAGTGCAAATTAAAAAGCATAGGGAATTCGGCAGATTCATAAAAAAAAAAAAAATTATTTCAACCAAAAGTTACACTGAAGAAAGCAATATTCTGTTTAATGCTTCTGAGAGCACTTATTCAAATGTTATTAACTGGATTTGAAAATGCACTAAAATACAACTGCTCTGCTTTATAGCATACTGTATCCTAATTTTGTTATCCTGGTAAAGATTTCTATTCTGATTGCATATTCAATGAAAGGTGCCAAGGCTAATAACAGCAAGAAACAACAAAAATCCTACCTCATCCTCATGTATCTTGATGTAATATGTATGTAATTTCCTCCGTTTCCTCCTTGCTGGACAGCAGAAGAAAGACCTATGCTTTAGACAAGAATTAGTTTTCAGCTCATCTGTGAGCTCCTTCCTACCGAAGTAAGGCTGTACAAAGGAAAAGAAAAGGATGAAATCTTATTTCAGAGCTTCATGCTACTCCGTTCAGCAGCATATAAGTTCTAATCTTGCTTAGTTAAATAAGTAATTGTATCAGAAGGTGCACACAGGGGAGGACAGTAATTAGCCAGGCTCAAATCTCTGAGATTGAATTGTTCCTCAGCTGATCCACTAGCTGTGGACAGCTGGCAGAATTTCCATCTATCTATAAACCATATCAGCAAAGTGCAATTAAAAGTTTAGGAGCTTAAGTAAAGACGATTTTAATCCATGTTTCTAATTGTGTTTTGGGATTTTGAAGCAAGACTATGGGCTCTGTGGTACAGGGGAGAGGGGAACGTCAGGACTGATACTCCAAAAGTTCTGTGGTGTTTTTGCTGCTTCCTCTGGTTTCTGCAGAGGGTAGTGGAGTGTCAGCTGCAGTTCTGCAGCTATGCAGATTACAGCACAGCTCTATAAATGGAAAGGAAATAAGTGCTCAGCTTTTCTTCTCATGTGAAAAGTATGATACTTTGCAGTTGCTGCTATTTAGGAGATGAATGGCTCCAGTTTAGCAGGACCTCGAGCATGCTTACTGAGTGGTACAATGCAGCAGTGATTGTTCTTGGGCAAGGATGTGCTTTTAGACCTAGGAGGTGCCAGGAAATACACAAATCGCCCGAGAGCCAAAGCACAGGTCATTCCTTGTATGCACTTCATTACTTGTGTGAGTGTACTTGATAAAGCCCCAACTCACTGCTTTCATTGGGAATGGGCACAGGAAGGCACTGCTGAAGGTGAGCAAGGTGTGTCACAGGCTTCTCAATTTAGCTTACTCAAGTAATTTGCTCTCACTGAAAAAAAAAACATGCTTTGCGTGGTGGGGACAGTGGGAGCTCCGGTCATGAACGTTCAGGAAGACGTGAGCCTCCAACCCTTCCTCTCCCTCCCTTCCTCCCTTCCCATCTGTGTCTGCTCTGGCGTGTGTATGCTGGCAGGATTTGGCTCTGGGCAGCCTGCTGCTGGCCACAGCTGTTCCCACTCCTCTCCGAGGAGCAAAGCAGCAGGCTATTGCAGTGAGCTTTGCTTGTCTGTGGGCTTTCAGGCCTTCCTCCCATCCTACCGCGGCGCGAGCGATGGCAGATTCAATGGCATCACGGCATCACTCACTGCCCAATCCCTCGTGCTCAGCTGAAATGTTAGAGGAACAACATGTTCGGCGTGTGTTGTCCT
This sequence comes from Alectura lathami, assembly GCA_013399715.1. NCBI lineage: Eukaryota > Metazoa > Chordata > Aves > Galliformes > Megapodiidae > Alectura > Alectura lathami. Next base: position 128,185 of record VXAV01009611.1, on the reverse strand, counting down.
TACATAGTAATGTGCAACATGCCTATCCAGATTGCTCTTGCATTGCTTCCTCAGAACGATAGGGTAACATGTGCTCTCTGTAGGTGGTAAAGCAGAGCCTCTTGGTGTGTTCTCCCTCATTTCCCAGCACTGTCCCCACACCAAAGCATTCACCAGTGTTCCCCCCTGGTGATCTCAGGCCGTGCTGTCACGGTCGGCCTGCCTTCCTCGGCGGGATGGCGTGCGGCCTGTCAACGGAGGATGCGCGGCCTGCCAGGCCCCTCTCTCAGCGCCTTACCATGTGGCTGGCTGGCCTGGCTGCCAGCGGGCCCTAAGCAGGAATCGTGCTGGTTAGAGGGGCTGTGTGCTCCATCAGCCGTCAGCAGTGGAGCCGGTAGAGCCTGGGGGCTTTAAAGCCAGCCTGGATGCGAAGCAGCTGTTTCCAAGCTGCCTGAGGGGGAATTTGGGCTCAAAATGGAGTTCTGGTTTGTTGTATAGAATACTATAACAGAATCACTTTGATTGGAAAAGACCCTTAAGATCATCAAGTCCAACCACCCACCTAACACTGCAAGTTGACCACTAAACCACATCCCTAAGTGCCATGTCCACACTTCTCTTAAATACTGCCAGGAATGGCAACTCCACCACCTCTGTGGGCAGCCCATTCTAGTGCCTGTCCACCCTTTCCATGGATAAATTCTTCCTGATACCCAATCTAAACCTCCTCTGGCACAACCCAAAGACATTTCCTTGTGTTCTAACATAAAAAGGAAGTATCCTGTGTGAAAAGGACAAAAAAACTTGAACACAGGGTAAAATTTTGAATATGCATACTTCAAGTCTAAGTGCACTGTATTCAACGTGTGTGAAAATGTGAAAAATAGAGTTGTGGTTCCTCTTTGCTACCCACTGTGTTTCTAAAGCAGGTCTTCTCACATTTTTCTATCATTAACAATAAACACACATGTAACATGACTGGGCTTTGCTAGTTCTTGCATTTTCCTTGAAATAACTGATATTTCTCAGCCTTACTGAAAAATGTGGTGCCCGAGAAACTCAATAACTTTTTTTTCTATCCAACGGATGAGGTGTGGAGCTTCCTGGGGAAATGACCCTTGTCTGTGCCTATACACTCTGAGTGTGGAGGGGATCTAGTCTGTGGCAGGGCTGGTAGGCCCTCCTATCACTCCAATAACTATGACCAGCTTCACCTGACTGAGGACTCTGAGGACACAGCTTCTGGACTCACGTAGAACAGTGGAGAGTCAAGAGTCTGGCCTTTCTAAGCTGCAGAGATTTTGGGGCAGATGAAATACCTAACTTCCTTCTTCAAGGTGTGGTGTTGGGGGCTGTGGTCCATGGCCTACAACAGGCAGGTGAAGCATGGATTTGTTGGGTTGCTGGTTCAGAAAGAGGTGAAATATGTATGTTTTTTTTTTTTTTTTTTCCTCAGAAAAAGCAGATGGTCTGGGAGAGGGGAAATATGTGTCAGCTGGGTGGTTCACCTGAGGAAGCAGCTCCTTTAGGAGCTCTTACGTCAAAGAGAATGGATTCCTTGGGTTTGGATGTGTTCTGGAGGTCGTAAAATCAGGGTATATATATACTCATTTTGTACATGTGTACATTTTTACTTCCTACTTTAAGCACCCAAGTCAGAAAGCTCATGCCTCTTTTGTTTAAGGTTCCTTGTATGCTCTCACTTTTTTCAGATTTATGTTTTTGTTAAAAAAGTGTTCTGAAAAAAATCTTATAATTTAGAATGTTTTGTTCACAAGCTGTTATATGTGAACTGCTTATTTGTTTCTGGTACTGCAAGCTTGCTGTGACGAGGTTAGATGGTTATGTTGGAATTTAAGACAGTTCTGCAGCACAGTGCCAAACTCCTCTCTGGTGAATATAGTGTTTGCAAAATGCTGCAACAGTAATAGTGCTTACAGACTTGTCGAGCAAAAAACCACTGAATCATAGTGTTTTCTTCCCATTCTCACTTGTAAATGTGTTACAATAAAGTTCTTAATTAAAGCACTGAACCTACCATATGTGTCAGGTTTCCTAAACTTCGGTTCTGCTAATGAGTAAATAGTAGTAAATAAGCTTCTAAGTAGGCAGATCAGTGTCTTCTGTGAGCTATCTCATTCCTGCAAAGTAAAAATGTATTGACAAATAAATAAAAGAAAATGGTTGTTTAAGATGCACAGAAGTTATTTTATTTTCAAATGTGGGCTAGACTAAAAATAACTGTGCAAGCTTGCACTTGTAATTTTATCATTACAAGCAAGTTGTGCTCATCAAGGCAATGTAAAATGAGATATTTGTATTTTTATGTTATTTATATTTCATTCCTTTAAAACAATTGCTTTGACAGAAAATAGATGAAAATTCTGAATTGAAATATTCAGCTATAAAAAGAGTCTACTTTTTTGAGAAGTTTGCTTGAGTCTTAGCATCAATTATATCATAGAAAGCAAGCTCTGTGCATAAAGATATTTGAAGTAATTTGTCCTTGCTTTTTTTTTTTTTTTTTTTTTGCTCAAGAATACATCTGAGATGCATTCAAGGCATATTTGCACTACACAGTATTTTTTGGAATGTCTTTTAAACAACTACAGGCTCAATTAAATAATGCTTGTATAAGAGACTGGATACTGTTTGTACAGTACTTGCAGTTATTATTTCAATGAAGTGTTGCACTGATTAAGAAAATCCCATCTGTTTATAAAGTCATTGTCTTAAAATTGTAAAAGTGCTCAAATATCTTCTCATCTCAGCAGTATGGGGAAAATACTCTCTTAGATTGTACTGTTGTTTTCATGGTCAGATGAACTGAAAGTTTTCTGCAAATTATCACTGATGTTCAAAGGAAATTTAAGATCCTCTAATATGTAGAGGTCTAGTGAAGAATACAAATTAATTTATTCAGCTGCATAAGTTATATGCTAGTCTGGGGCTATCTCAACACTTCATTGCATCGGTGGGGAGATAAATGTTTCCTAAATCCACCTTGTAATCCCTTTACAGATTTATATATGTATTAATAAGAGTTACATATGGTTTAAAAGTATGAACGAGCACAGAGCTTGACAGTATTGATTCTGTGACTTAGCCAATTCGAGATGAAAGAGCTATGTCAGAGCAGGGCAGGTATGCTTTCTTTGAAGGACAACAGATATTTAAGAACAGTTTTGTTAATTTACTGGCTACTAACTTTTGTAATCAGTGTTCTCATTAAGAAGACGGATGATTTGCTCATTGAAGCAGGTTTGGGGGTCGGGCTGGGGCTGTTAAAAGGCTTACAAAAGATTAACGATTTAGAGCCTGGGGTTGTATAGATTACTCAGGACTGAAGAATTTCTTGAGGAAATTCCAGCCCTGAGACATCAAGGCTATTTTAGGGTGCACCTATCTGTCCAGCTGGATGCCTGCACACACAGAGACAAGAATAAATGTCAGGACATGTCCAGAACTGTGGTGTTTGACAGCCTGACAAAGCAGAGCCTCGTGCCGATGCGTTGCTTTGGTTGTCAGCAACTGGGGCCCTGATGGAAAAATATTCTTTAAAACAAATGATGGCCAGTGATGTCTGAATGCAGTCGGTGACTGAAATCTGTTTTTCACTTTTTAAAAAACTCGTCACTGCTTTTGTTCCATCTGCTCAGGCTGGGATAGATCTAATTAGGTGCCTTGAGAGCAGATTTACTGCTTTTGGCTCCCTCCTATTATAATGGAGGCTGCTTTGTATCTGCAGCAGAACCGCGGATCAAACAGACATAACAGCAACAGCAGGGGCAGTGTTTGCAGGAACTTCTGTGACATGAGATGGTATAGGTGTCTGAAGTGTCTGGAGCAGAAGGAATTCAGCTGCTTTCCTTTGCATCAGTTTGGTCCTGCAGTGTTAGCCAGGCAACTGTACCAGGGTAAGATGATTGCAGTTTTGGCTTTATAGTCTTCAACTACAAGCCAAGAAAAAAATGAGTCAATCAGTGAGGTTGTCAGTTTATCACTCTATGTTGATTAAGCATATGTAATTAAAAGGTAGGTGCCGCTTGCTTCAGAGGTAGCCTGAAGTTCAAGTCTCTGGTCTGAATGAAGAGCAACAGGGACTGGGATTAGTTCTGTCATGTTCCAGAGCATGCCCTGTTCTTGAAGGCTGATCTTTCATCTGCTGAAATGAATATGTAGCCCTAGGTGATCACCTGCTCTGGGTAAGCCAACCTCTTTATCTTTTGAGAAGAAAAGACTTCTGCAGGTCCTAGGATATTTTCAGTGCAGAAAAAGCACAGGCATCTTTTTGAAATGAAAAAAGTTGAACAGAGATACGGAAACTGTCTCCCGCTCCTATGTAGAGCTAGGATTGTCTGGCTGCTAGGAAAAGCTTTGTTTCAGTTTCTCAAAACACTTCCTTTTTTTTTTTTTTTTTAATGGACTTTTATTTACTATGTATTTTTCAGAGGACATAGTGTTCTTTTTGTTGAATCTGTTTAATGTGACCTGAGTTTGTAGAAGAATGCCTGACTGCCAGCTGTGCAAAATGGCAGTGAGGTGGTAAGGTCCTTCTTCCTGCAAAACTACAACAATTGAGGGAGTCACGCTTGCGCACACATCATGTGCTGTGACCCGTAAGTATAGGAGCATGTGCAGGATGCTGCAAAACTCACTCTTTTCCTTTGAGTCAAGTTCTATGTTCCCATAATACTTTCTTTCCTCCAGATGCTTGGCCTAGTGTTTAAAAGAAAAGAAAGCCTAATTTGCCCCTCTTTGATTTATTCTGTAACATTAAACGACTTTGTATAGAAGGAAATTCCACATGCACATTTTGCCTGCTGGGCTTTCTTTGGTGTTGGGCAATGACTCATTCCTGCAGTGACAATAGTTTAGCTAATGGGGTGCAGGGGGTAAAAAGGGCAAGTGGTATGCAGCAGGCTAAAACTCAGTGCTGGCAGTCCCAACACTTGGATTTTATTTTTGACCCCATTGGTTATTTAATATGTAACCTTCTCCAAGTCCTGCCACTTCTCTGCACCTTTGTTTACCCAGATATAAAATGGGGTCCTGAGCAGCAGGACCTTGAAGGGGTGCTATAAAACCTGCAGTAGTTAATGAGTGTTGATGAATTGCTTTGGGATCCTTGAGAGATGGTTTGGGCATCCCAGCAAGCTGGAAGTGGTTGGACTTTGAGCCAGTCCTGCCCCTGGTGGGGCAGTTTTTCAACTGGATTAGCTTCCCACATGGTACAGGGGTGTGGATATGGGGTGGGAACGAGATGCGGTGACAGAGCTGACTCTCACTGGTGTACAGCCTCTTCATAATGCAGAGCTCGCATACTTTCATTCTGTTTGGATTTGAGCCCTCTGCTTAGGCACAGTAAAATGTCTGTTTACAAACTGTTCTGAAGTTTTATCTGTCTGCATAATTCCTAGATCTTTTTCCAGCTTATTGCTTTGTAGTGGCTGGCCATATTAGCTCTCATCCTTTATTTTGTTCCCAAGACTCATTATTATACATTTATGTACAAACAAATTGCATGAACCACTTACCTGCTGATGCTTATAAACTAAAGGCTTACATAAAATTAATGCCATTTTTCCCTTTAGAAAAGTAGAGATTACTGGTTTATGAATTCAGAGCACCTGCTCTAATGTTTTCCACATCTAAATTTACTCTTCTGTCTCTCTGTTTGCATGACTGGTGAATTTGATGACATTCTGCATGTTCTTTTCTCCCCTTTTTCTTGACCTATGACATAGATAAATTCCCAGTTATGGTGATCATACAGGCTGATAATATCCTGCCATCTACTTCTGTACTGCTACTTTTACACTTGTCCTGGCAACTCTGAATAAAAAAAAAAAAGTTCCTGGATTTCTCTTTCAGGTTAAGGAGGTTTGGAAGGTAAGGAGGAAGGAAGTTTAAAAGTAAAAGTTTTTAATGTTTTAAAAAAGTACCATACAAACTTAAGTCAAAAATTCCAAGCAGTTTTTGAAGTTCAGGATAAGTAGTTTGTCCTCCACCTGTCAGTGATGCAAAACATTTGAGACATTTGTGACTTTACTCTCGTTTCACTTGGAATTGAAACCAGTCAAGGACATCCGGCTTTGGCTCACAGGACCTGGCTGAGATTAAACAGTGAAGGTAACTGGGAAAAATGTTGCCAGGCCAGAAGCTGATGGCTGCCCACCACATCATCCTCTCTGGAGGGTGTCTGAGATTTGGTAGTCTGACCAAGGAACAGAGTCATTTAAAAGGGCTCAGGGCTTCTAGTTATTTTATTTTATTTTATTTTATTTTATTTTATTTTATTTTATTTTATTTTATTTTATTTTATTTTATTTTATTTTATTTTATTTTCCTTTTTAATTTTTTTTTCTTTTAATCTCACAAATATATTCAAGGAGAACCTTCAGCTTCATTGAAGTATAGATTTGGGCCAGTAATGCAGGAGACGCTTGGCTGGTGTCATTAAACAGGTGACCCTGTTTCCTGCAGATTGAAAATGTCTGTACCTATCAGTTTGCTCCTGTTTGGAGCTTGTTTGATGATAAGAGCTGGCCTTGTGGGACGCAGTGTGGTTCCAGTGGCAGGATGCTCTGGACCAGGTGAGGTCTCCTTTGGTTGCAGGTACTGCTGTGCTGGCACCACAACCCTTCCCAGCTACCAGGGCAGCCTCACTTTCTGCTGACATCTGACAGCCTGTGGCAGGACCTCACTGGAGTAAATGCCACCAGCATTTGTTCCTGAAGGCAACATAGGCTGGAGCATGCGGGTGTGAAGACTCAGCCTTTCCCTTTCACTGAGCTACCTCCACTTCACCAGTCAGTTGATTAGCAGATTAGCAGAGAAAGGGCCCCTTTTTGGGAAAAGGGCAGCTGCAGAGTGCATGGCATTGCCTCCATTGCTGAAGCCTCCTCCACAGCAAGAAACAAAAGATGACTTGACCTTGAATTTTTTAATTTTTTGCAGGCTTCCCCCCACCCCCCAGATGTATTTATTTGAATCATGAATCATCCCTAAAATCTCCAAATCTTGTCTCTTTGCTATGGACATTCTGTCACTCAGTGTGCCTACCTGCATTTTAAAGCTTAATTCAGCTCCTGCTGATGTTAATAGGTATTTTTTTCTATGAGAGCAGGGTAGAGCCCTTGGGGTCTAATGCTTCCGTTGTGCTTTAGCCTCGGAAGGTTCTGGCATTTTGCATGATGTGTTTGACACACAGCCACCTGTGGAGAAAGCTGATTTGGTAGCAGTTACTACACCACTTGCATTCATTTTTCTTGGTTGCATGTGGCAGCTCAAAGAGCAAAGGAATGAAAACCCAGGCGATTAGTGGTATTTTTGCTGACTGTCCTCCTCTAAATCAAAGCAGGTATTCCCCCTCCTTCCTCGATTAGTGTTACTACTGCTGTGTGCAGCACCTTCTATATTCTAATTCACAGCACGTGAAAATGAGGTCTCGAGTGCATATGCATGGATTTCATCTGAACTACCCAGTGAAAAGTTTTAATTAGATGTTTCATGTGGAAACATGAAACAGGGTTGGAAATTAGCAATGACCTCGCAGCCTTCCTCAAATATACTTTCTGATAGCAGTGGCAAGCAGTTCACAGCTTTTTTGTCACTCTCTGGAGTGGGGAATGCTTTGACATGTGGGAGCAGCAGGTGGTGCTGGTCGAAGGAAAAAGCCTGGTTTGGTGACTTGGAAAATAAGAGTGACCTAACTCAGGAAGATCATGAATAGCGTCTGGAATTTCCTTTAGCAGCTTGCTGGAAAGCAAACCTTAGATGGAGTTCCAAGCCCTGTATTGGGGTATGCCCTGAGCAGGGGATGATGCTGAATTACACAGCCCTGTTTGGTCAAGGGAAAGACATGCAGCCCAAACCCCTTTCTTGGCTGTGCTCTGCATCAGCTCTGTCCCTACAACTCTGGCTGACGCTGTGTCATCTGCTGCAGCAAATGTAGAGCACCAGCCCTTAACTCCTCTCCATTTTCTCTGGGAGTTGATGGGAGCAGACCTAAGCAGGCTCCATCAGGTGCAGCACTTCTGCTTAGCCCAGTGCAGGGAAGAGCCAAGGGGAACCTGCTCTTTTTTAGTGTAGAAAACTAGCACCGAATGTGCCTCACCTTCCGGTGTGCTGCAGTATCGCAGTGTCTCTTCAAGTTTTAGAGGCACTAGTGTTTATTAAATGAACACAGTATAAGTTTAGGCCTTTTTACCAAGCAATTTTGATGTTGCAGATAGGGATTGTTCACCACAGGAACCTTAAAAATATACATGTGGACACAACTACAACAATGAAGAGTTTGCAAAACATGCTGTTTGGCCATAGTTAGCAGAGAAAATGGATGTGGTCATAGTCAGAGGAAAAGACAACTCAGAGCTGGACGGAGTGAAGAGGCCACGATTTCAATTCTTGCATGCAAAGCCTTGTTGTTTAGGTTTGGAGCTAAGAAGCAGTAACATTCAGGCCTGGGTTTCCTTGTGCGGGTGGCACGTGGCTGGAAAGTATACTGACTCTCTGGCTTTGTCTTCCCATGTGTGCAAGTTGAATCCTTTCAGTGGAATCAATGCATTGATTCAGTCTGTCTAAATAATCGGTCTGTACACAGTACCTGTAGTGAGCTAATCATTGTGCTATATTGATTTCTTTTTGGCTTCCTAGATTTGATGAACCTGTGTAAAAGAAATATGTAGCTTCTAAGCAAAACTCCCTTTTGCAGCAAGTCCTTTACTCTCGTTCCCCACAGAGGCAGAAGTCCATCAGGCCTGGGTGGGGGTGAGGGCTGTCCTGCCTGCGTTACCACTGCCATAGGTTTTCCAGAGGAGTTTGAACAGTGCCTGGTACCCCACTAGGAACCCGAGTGATGGCATCCTGCATTTGGGGCCTTTCCCAGGGTTTCCTTAAGGATATGGTGGCCTTCTTCCACCAAGGAACTCAGGGTGCTCGTGGTCCCCTAGTTCTTTCTTCTGTAGAGATATGTTTGCACATGCTGAACATGTTTATTCATTAAATAGACTGCACAGCTTGCCAAAAGCAAAGCTGATGGCCTACATGGAGTACCTATGGAACCTTTTTTCCCAGTGGAGAAATAACCAGCTGTTTGCACACGGTCTCAGTTGGTAACATAAAGAAGCTGCTTTCTCCCGATGATCCATCTGTTCTGCCACCATTCTCCTCTTCATCTCTTCAGACTGTATCAGTTTCTCCTCGAGCAGTTTCTGGAAAGTTTCAGTCCCCTTTTCAGTGCTTCAGAGCAAAGCCTGGATCTCAGGCAGCGTGTCTGAGACCCATACAGACTTCTGTGCCCCTACCTCAGGGACATCAGGGCTGTGAATATCACCTTTCCCTGCTCTCCATCTGGTGCCTGCTGATGGAAAAAGTGACACATGCAGGCTGTCTGTTCGCTGTCTGTTCACTTTGTAGGCACACGGGGCCATAGCTGGCTTCCCAAAGAGGCAGAGCTGGTGGTGGAGCCTGGGCATCAGGCTGGGACCCCCACATCAGGTACTTCCCTCAAGGTGGCCTTTGTTGTTTTTTTCAGAGCAGCAGACGCAGCCTTCATTGCAGGAGACCTCTAAAAGTTGACCTCTTTTCTTTCATTTTGGACATTTCCTTGCAGGAACCTACAGTGCCACTGAAGGAACATGCTCCAGTTTTACAGCAGGGCAGTAGGAATCTGTGCGTATTTGTGTGGGATCCGTGGCCATTCATGGGACAGAATAGCTTTGTTCTTGCTCCGGATGGCCGTATGCTCCCACAAACTCCTCTGCTCTCTGTCCTACCCTTGGCTGTTACAGACACACTGCTGAATTTGTACAGATAGGGCAATCTCTTCCCTGTTACAAAAGTTAGTTTTCCACTGTGCAGGGAGACAGGGTACAGTTCAGCTTTACCGTTTTCCCTGTTAGCTGCTCTGGCTAATATTTACCTGTTAATCAATTGATACATACTGTTTTTATTGCAGTGACATGAAAATAGTAAATATTTGCATTAGACAAAGGCTATACAGTAAATCATGCATATATCTGTTGTTCTAAAATGCTATTAGTTCTTAATTTGTCTGATGTTCAATATGTAGTAAGGATCAGAGAGAATGGAAATGTTAAAAAAAAAAAAAAGCCAAAGAAAAGAAAAATAGCAATTTAGTGATTTAATTATGGTAGAAAAGAATGTCTTACCTGCAGTAAGAAGAAATGAAGGTTCAGCTTCCAGCAGAAATATCAACAAGCCGTAAAGGTTGGCTCACCATTACAATGTGAAAATTAACTATAATCTCATAGGTATTTGCAATTTTTTTGGTAATTCATTAAAGCTGCAGTTTCCTGTATTCCAGTGCTCTCCTGCATGGAAAAGATCTGTGTCAAATAGCTGTGTGCCCAGCCTGCTAAAAAAAATCCTATTGATTAAGATCCTAATAATACCTGCCATTGTGGGGAGTCTTCATTCTGGCAATTTTGCTAATGCAATGCAGCACACCACGTAATATCAAAATGCCTCTATCACTTTTGCTTTTATAGCAAATTTGTTCCAATCCTCTCTACATTTTTTTACCTTCTCAGTTTCCACGTGCACGTTAAGTGCTTGCTATAGCAAAACTTCCCTTTGCTACCTTAGACAATATATTTAATGAACTTTATCTGTATTGCATTGTTAAGGGCAAGGAGGTAACTCTAAATAGACTGAGGCTTTTACAAAAATGAAAGCCACAAAGAGTTGCTTCATCATGGGAAATCACAGCCAAATGTCGTGTGAGCTCTTGCTTTCCTGGCACACACTGCGCAGGGAAACATTTTCTTTTTTAGACCCTAGCATCTTGACATTCAGCAGCTTGACTTCTATTGTTTTACCACTTTTTAGTATATGAATGTTTTCCATCAGAATGGATTGTTATGAATTTGCTTACATTTAAATAACAATGGAGATCATATAGAGATATAGATAATTAGAGGCTTAGCTCACACTGTACAGAAACATCTTAATCAGATCAAATAAAAAACGGCGTCTTACTTTTAGCATAGTCTGATTTTTAATGAGCCAAAGCCTAAAATCTGACGAACTGGCAATGATTTTGTGATATGATATTCAGAAAGAATGCATCCTGAATACAAACTGAATTAAAGTTACTGTGGACTATCATTACTGTGTTTTTTATTTTGACCTTGAAAATTAGCTTCATATTCTCCACATTGCTAACCTTGAAGCGCAGCAATTGGAAAAACAGTGCTGAAGGTTAGCAACGCTTTTGCTTTAATTATCATGGGGAAGCAGTTTATGGAGGTGGAGGGGAATGGTCCTCAAGGTCTCCAAACAGCCTGGAAGTTCTGGTGATGACAGTACTTTCAATTTTCATTATCCTAAAAACGTCCTTCTGTGCCATTGAAGCCCCATGTGGATAAAAGGTGACCAGAGGCTGGGTTTAAGTAGTGTCAGGAGGATGGAGACTCCTGGGAAGACACTAATCAAACCCTTTCGTTGTTGTGCGAATGCATCCTCATGGATGTGTGTCCTCACAAGATACTCTCTGGTACAGTGTTGTCTTGATAGGGCGAGTGAGTAGCAGTGTGTAGAGGTTGTACCTCATATGTCAAATAACTGCCCAGGAGCCTAAGGCTGTGCGCTGCACCAGTACAGACCGAGAGTATGGGTGAAGAAACGAGCTTTGCAGTGGAAGCCTTTCCTCTGGGATAGATGAAGGTATAAGACAGGGACAACAGCTTTTTTGTTTGTTTGTTTGTTTTCTTTTACTATTTTGTCTTTACTGAGTGGATAGTTACACATTCATTACTAACACTGGGAAAAAAAAATCCTAAACATAAATCACTTCTGTTTCAAATCACTTGAAAATATGATTCATTTTATTAAAAAACTAACAGATGCCTTATGTTTTAGATACCTAAGATTTTATACCTTTTTTTTTTTTTTTTTTTTTTTTTTTTTTTTTTTTTTTTTTTTTTTTTTTTTTCCCCAGTTGAATTACTGTGGTCTGTGCCTTTTGGTCTGTGTTCTCTTAATCCTCCTATGGCTGTGTAAAATTCAAGGTGTCCATAAGGCACAAGTCCTCCTGACCTAGTACTGCAGTTAGGATGATGCATAAAATAAATCACTGCAATTACAGAGGCAGTCTCAAGCACTTAGTAACTCAGGTGATTGCTTCTTGAAACATGACTGAACTGAAGAAAGGATCATTAGTTATTTCCCTGGAGTACCTGGATATTGTAACCCTCTCCACGGGGTTCTATTAGAGAGGTAAGGCCTGGCCATTTGTTCACACATCTCATCTTATCTTTCCTTTACTCAAGATGCTCTCTGACAGCTGATGAATTCCAGAGCATGTCTCTTCTTCAGCCGTGGCATCTCCTTACCTGTCAAAGTTCAGGTCAAACAGCCAAATGTACAGCAGGATGGGAATGGCAAAGTAAACAGGTTTAAGAAGTTATTTCTGGGACCACTTCAGAGATGGGGTGACTTTGAGACATACAACTATAAAAATGATTTCCTAGGTAAGGAGGAAGAGGTTCGTTAGGTGAGAACTCAAGCTTAAACTCAAAGAGTATAAATCTGTATAAAGCTCTATTACTTGTGTAAAACAATGAAAGTCAGGAAGGAGTCTAAGCCAGAAATGGGACAAAAGCGGTCCGGATCAGAGATATATGAGAGCTTTGGTCTTCCTTGGGTGTCGCCATAGGTGCTGGCAGTGGCCGGGGAGTCTGCACTCTGCAGCCTTGTGGCGATGGGATGTGGTGTGAGGAAGAGGATGGGGTCAGGAGAGGATGTTTGCATCCTCAAGTGGAGCCCCTGTGGGCTGAAGAAACCCCTGTGTGCACAGGGTGATGTCAGCAGCTGGCAAGTGGCATCGTGCTTCTGCTCTCTGCCTCGTCTTATAGGTGACATTGCTTCAGGTTGCTCAGGAGGCCAAGAAGGAGGAGACGTTTTGAGGGAGCAGAAAGGTGATGATCCAAGGGAGATGGCTGGGGAATCTGGTGTTGATGCTGCACGGGGGGTGAATTAAAAGGATGAGGAGAGGCCTTGTGTGGGCATGATAGAGGTTGAATAAGAGCTAGAACAGGGCAGCAGCAAAGCACAGCCAGGGCCCAGAGGCTGATGGAGATATAGGTGTTTTGTGACTGCCGGGAGAGCAGTATGGTTTGGGGAGATTTTTCTGGAGAGAGCTGTCTTTGTGAAGAGTTGGGAAGAGGGGAGGCCTCTTGAGGAGAGTCTGACTGCTGGCTGCTGGTAGTGTCGGAGCCTGGAAAAGCATGCAGCAGCGTGGCTCGGGACTGAGGCAAGGGCAGATCAGACGTCCTTGCTTTGAGGGTGGCAGCATCCATCAGAAGGATGGGGCAGATGGCTGGGGCCAGCAGCAGCTCCAGCTCCCTGAGCACAACATGCTGCTGCACGGCTGTCAGCTTCTCATCTACCTGGAACACTTTTCTAGTGCTGCTGTGAAGTCTTCTGATGCCCAGGTCCCGTGACCTTGAGAGGCACACAGGGCTATGTTTTCACAGTTTTGACTGAGGTGAATCCCAGCAAAATATTCAATTTTTAATACATTTTTTTCAGTATTGCTTTCTGTTCTAACAGTGGCTCCAGTGAAATTACCCCATGCAAAAATAACATTTTGAATCACTTGCACCAACTTTTTGCAGAAGAGTCAGTGCAGTCTGGACTATGGCACTCTTGTGCACGTTCCTCAGCAAAGGAACATTCTGTGTAGAAGAGGACACATAAGCATAGGTATGAGTGTTTACTCAAGACGCCTTGCATGTCATTACAGATACCATGTGATTTACCAGTTGCCATGGTAACTGTGCATTTTTCTATTCCATAACTTGAATAAATGTTGAGATTGCCCTTGGTATAACTAACTTACCTTCCTCCTGAAGTTGGACACGATTGTATTATCTAAAGGAAGCAGAGCGGAGACTCCCAGCATTCATACTGAGATGTATTCTTAGAGCATGTAGTTAGTTAAGAAGCAGATACATTAATCTGTCTGGAAAAAAATAAAGTATAATAATAAATAATTAATAAGTAAAATAATAATATAATAAAGTATCTTAATATGTGATTATTTAAAATCATATATCAGGAGAAATATAAAATGTTACCGCATAATGGGGTGACTGGCATTGTGTATTCTTCTGTAATTGCTATTGTTTGTGACATTCTGGTTTTCTTCAATGCATGAAAATTTAATTCATTTTATCATTATAGAGTATTATTCTTTACATAGGCATAAAAGAAAGCCTTTTTCTTTTTTTTTTCTTTGTTGTAATCATGCAATAAAATTCTTTCTTGTGTGTTGTAACACACAAGCTGGTTAATTGTTAACCTGCTGTTTCCCATCTCTCTTCTTACTCTTTTCTTTCATACTTTTGCTAAGTGTGGACAACAAATCTACCAGTCTATTTCTGTTACAGATGATTTGTTGGAGTTAGTGAGCGTGTTATGCTACCTAATAAATGCAGAATCAAATATCCTGCTAATAAATGGAAGGAGGGAGCTTTTTTATTTCCTTTTACCCCCTTTTTCCTTTCTTTTTGGCAGCCCTATTGTCTGTCTGCTTAAGATACATTGTCAAGTCTGCAGGTGATTAGTGGCTTACCTATTTTCGAATGATTTAGATGCATGAATTAATTAGCAAGAGAAGAACCATTAGAAAGCATTAGTAGAAAGACTGGTAATTCCAGGCTGTTTTGGAGGGAGTTAAAACCATCATCCAAACCCAAGAAAATTATACTCGTGGTGATTCATCTTTTTCTCAAAAGAAATGACAGCATTATATCTAACTCAGAAAAAAACCCCACACAAACACAGGCTAAACTCTAGTTTGTGACCTTTTCAGTTTGGCTATAAGTTAAATACCTTGATTTTATTTTAAGCATTAGCTTTGGAATAATTTTTTACTGCCGTACAAAGTGCTTTTTCATACTTTCTAATAGAAGCTCCTGTTAAATGTCAACGCATTTGAGAAATTTTGGTTTTGGAGTTCCTGAGAATGAGCTCAAGCTTTATATAGTATTCTTGTTTTTAGAGTTTATCTTAAGCCTTTTGCGAGGCCAGAACCAGACAGGAGTCTTTGCTCAGTATTCGATCGTGAAAAATCAGCTGCTTCCTTCTGTGAGCGTAGGGTCTTCAGAGGAAGACATGCTTTGCAGATATAAATGTAACCAGCACCTCAGTTTCATAGCTAAGTTTTAATCTTCCAAGTTTGGATTTCTGCCTTATAATGTGGATAGCATATATATTCCCCNCCCCCCCCCCCCCTTTTTTTTTTTTTTTTTTTTTTTTGTGCTAGAGTAACGGCAGTGTCAACATTCCGATGTGCTATGGACCTTAGGCAAGAGATAAAGGTTTCTCTGGTAGACAGTGACAGGTTAAGTCAGTTTTTTACAATAATATTTGAATTCATACCATATATGACTTGGAGTGAAAGGAAACAAAGAGATTAACAGTCTTGTCTGTCTGACACACAAGCTGTAGGTGCCCAGCGCTGGTAATTAGAGCAACGTAAGGCTGACAGTGTCATATATTTACTGCCATATCTCCTCCATTCCTTCAGGAGACCTTATTTATTGCTACGTCTGCTATAAAGGTTGCAAAGCCTTTGCACACATGTCCTTACCAAGGTGAATATTAGTCTACATTAACAAATTAAACCAACTAATGTTAGTGAGTTATCTTCTGCAGTTTTCACTGCTGTGTGAAAGCTGCATGCAGGCTGCCCTCAGAAGCGGAGTTCCAGCTCTTTTAGATGGTAATCAATTTGTTATCTACTCCCCCTTGTATTCCATTAATTTCTAGGATTTCACCCTGCTGATGTCAAGATTATTCTCAAGTAGAGCTTCTGTATATCAAATTGTCTTTGGTTTTTCCTTAGGCATATGGCAATAGCAGTATGTATTGCCAGTCTTGGGGTATCTGGGTGAAGTCTTCAGTCCTCCTGGAATTCTCTGCAGGATTCTTGGCCCCTTCCTAGCCAAAAAGTCCTCTAGTCATCATGCTATTTCCCTTATGCATTTCACTGCAGCTAAGGCTTGATTCTCTGTCACTACGTCACTGAGAGACTCTTATCACCAGCTGGTAGGTTGAACTGTTGCTTCATCTGTATATGCAAGGCAGACACTCGCATCTGGTGCTAGGATTTGTGTCCTACAGGAAGCCTTACACTCTTTAGGGAAAAAAAAATGAGCCTGGCTTCTCCTCAGCCTGCCTAGTCCTGGCAGAGCATCAGTTCTCGAGAATTCACGTTTTTTCAGAAGGAAAAAGAATTTATGTTGGGAAATTTCCAGCCAGGTCCACACACCACCACATTAATCGCAAGGCAACTGGAAGAGAGAGTTGGCACCTGCCCCTTTTGTTCTCCACTCAAATTAATTTGTCCTGCCATGTTGCAGGGTTTTTTTTTCTTTTTTCTTTTTTCTTTTTTCTTTTTTCTTTTTTCTTTTTTTTTTTTCACAAAAACACATGCTCTAGCCTCCAATTCTTCCATATCCCAGTGTTTTTGAAGTAAGTGCTGCCCTGCCAGCTGTGAGAGAATGATAACAATATTAATGTTGTCCTTGTGTCTTTTGTCTCTCTCCCTGTCCCCTTCCTTTTTTCCTCAGCTTTTGTGTTGTTACAGAGGGGAAGGCTTCTGGGTTGTCCTTGCCAAGGTGGCAGCGCTCTGTCAGGCTGTCAAACTTATCTCCAAATAGCTGTGAAGAGTGGGTGCTCAAAGACAGGGGAGAACAAAATGCTCAGCCTTCAGTTGTCTCAAAAAGCCATTTTTCATTATCCAGCAAGGAGGTGTGGAGGGCTAAGGCTATGATATCATTACTTTGGTGGCAGTGACACCAGTAATGCTCTCTTTCATGTTATTTTAGGAAGCATGCTCTTTTCTCTGTGCTAGAGGTTTGCTTCCTTTCGTTGACCTGCAATCCATAAACATGCTTTAGCCTCAAATGGCGATAGCCTAAGGTAATGGGGGCCTGGGCTTGTGGCTTTTCTTGTTGCTCACCTGCCGTGGAACGCTGTGGAAGGCTCACCTCTCACTCCTTTCGACTTTCCTGAACTACACAATTCTTACTTTTTTAAGTGGCCTGCACGATGAAGCCCCGATTTTGCTTGCAGTTTGCCAGTTTGCAGGCAGTTTGCTTGCAGCCACTGCCTGAGCTCGGGAACGTGCGTGTCCGAGGCTTTTTGCCTTCTGCTCACATAAGGTCTGCATTTAGCAGTGCCCTGTTCCCATGAGTGGTTTCTTTCTTCTTACTAATAGGGAAAGCAGAATAATCCTACTCTCAGCAGTTTTGGGATTACAGGCAAAAATTGAGTTCCTTGATGTATGACTGTGTAGGGATATTAATCTTTTCCCTGATGCCTGTTGTCTGTCATCTCTGCCTTACCAGCACTATCCTTTTGACCCCTCTACAAGGGTAGCTTGTTATTAACGTTGTCTTTGCAGTAGACACTCAGTATGCAGATGACAGCACCAACAATTTTTCTAAAAGGGCTTTTTCTGTTCATTATTGGATGTGATATTCAAAAAGATATATATATTTTTTTTTTCATCAGGATGTGGCTTGTGTTTATTTTAGCACCATTTGCAAAGTGGATTAATTCAGAGCAGGTTGTGTCCAGCAGAGTAGGGCTCTTTGTTGTGCATCACTGAGACAGGCAGCTCAGCGTGAGACCACAAGGAAGTTTTGGTATGGTCCCTGGGTTCCCTTTGGAGATGGTGGTTGAATCATTTCGAGTGTTCTGTAGTTTTATAGACTGGTCAGAAGTTGCTGAGAGCCAAAATGAAATTACTGTGTAAGCCATTTGTATTTTTCATCAGTGGATTTCTGTTTCTCCCAGCATACTGTGGATTAGCACATGGCTATAAAAGTAGATTTAACAACTGCACAGAGAAACAAAAATATTAGAGAGCCAAGAACTGGAGAAAAGTTCATGAGATGAGAAAAATAATAAAATGTAATGTGAGTGTTCTACAAGCTATACTTTATATTGAAATGAAATGACGTAACCTTTTGTGCGATTTTTTTAAAATTTTGATTCTTAAGAATTGCCATAAGAAAAGCTGCTTTTGATGATTCTGCTGACCTAGAAGGTAATTTTTTGCTTGAAATTTGGTGGTCATGCAACTGACTACAAAATAGGCTGTCCCATTTAATTTGTTTCGTGCTGTGATATTTTAAGTAGAGGTAGAACAGTAGCGATTTTTTATTTATGTCTTTCCAGAAGAAAGGAAGACTGCAGAAAAAAGTATTTACCAGGCTCCTCCTTCTGTACTCAGTTAAGCTGTGCAGGTGACTTTGAAACGTTTTGCTCCTGCTGCAGCTGAAAGTGAATCAAGCCTGTTAATGTGGATATTGGTCTCTCCTGAAACTCACTGAAATACTGCAACACATTCAGAGATGCATTATCCACAGAGACCAGAGATACTGCACTCCATCTCCACTTTAATTGTGATGTGTTCATTTCCATTTTCTTGTCAAATAATGAGGGATATCCTGCAATGAACATGGCCATTTTTTTGTACCTGTATTTGTACTTTGGTGACTTTAGATCTAAACCTCCACTTTCCATGATAATAGATTCCAAAGTAAACGTAGCAAGGTGTAAGCAGCTAATCATCTTTAGTCTTTGATAGATACTGTCTGAAAGAGTGTCTCTTATAGGAGAAGCTGCTAATAGGATGTTTTTCTTTTCCTGCTTTCTTCCAGGTATGTAACATAAATACATTTGTATGTTATAGCTAGGACTAAGCTCATTGTCTACCACTGGCATTTGCAAGCCTCACATTTTGAACATCCATTTTCAGTTGTGTGTCAGATTGGCAGATGTTATCTCCTTGTTCTGAAAGGTGTCTGCCCCAGTTTTTGATGAAAAGTGTAGCCAATGTAGTTCAGTGGCTGCTAAGAGTAAGGTTAGAGGTAAATACAGCTTTGTTATGTTAAAAAGAAAAAAAAAAAAAAATCTGGCAGTAGTTTCTCTGAGAAGCACTTATGCCCTTGTACTTCTGAAGCAGGATTTGAAATCCCTTTGGGGAAGAGTCTGATTTTCTTTTTTGCCATCTTCATAAATATCCACCCAAATCAGGCCACGTTAGAGGCCAAAAAGCAGTTTGTACATGCTCTGGAAAGAGTTCCTGGAACTTTGCAGGCTAATACGTGGAGGCTCAGTGAGCTCTGAGCATGCTTCAGCTAGAGCTGTGAGGGGTTTTCTGTACAGCTGGAGCTCCTGGCTGGTGCAGCCACGATCTGCTTGTGGGCTTGTCCTCAGTGAGCAGGTGTGGGGACCTCATGTCACACCGCAGACGTGCTTCCAGCTCTGCAGTGGGCAATCCGGGCCCCAGCAGGCAAGGACATCTTGTCTCAGCTTTCACCCAGGGCGAGTCCTCACCACGTTTTGGACAAGGCAGAGCTGTAGTGGAGGAGCACAGTAAAAAGAAATGCGCCTTACTCAGAGGAGCTAAATTCAAGAAAAACAGCCAGTGTTTCCAGGTTTTTGGACCTGACTCTTATGTCCAAATCTTATTCTTGTCATTTGTCTTTTGAATGGGTAACACATGCCAGGGACTGACTGCAACATCCAAGTAAAAATATACCTGTCCAGGAAAACAGTCAGACTGCTGCAGTGAGGATCTTGCCATCTGGTGGCTTTTGTCCTTCTTTTCCACCTGTTGGAGCGGCTTCCCTGCACCTCAGTGGACCCTTCCCTTACCCATGTATTTCCAAGCCCCTCTCAGCCCCCACCCTTGCATTTCACACTTCTTGCACAGAAATACTTCCTCGTGTCCATGGGATGTGGATGCGGGGAAGCTCTGTGGGTTCACTGAGCCAGACAGGCTCCTCTTCAGGACACGGACAGCCTCAGGAATCCTTCGTGTGAGCCTTTTCCCCTGCTGCTCAAGGGCATGCCCTGGCACCCGTATCAAAACAAAGCGGAGGCAGAAGCGATCAGCATGATCTGATTGTGTTGAGTCAGTTTTGCCAACCTGTGCTATGAAAACAAAATGTTCCTGCCCTCCCTAGCTCCTAGAGAAGGCAATTTCTTTGTTATTTAATGTGATTTTGAAGTAGATAGTCTGTGTAAACTTTGCTTTGCTGTATGTTGCCCAAGGATTCTCCTCTTTGCCTTTGCTCAGTTGTTTGGCAGCAGAAAAATCTGTATGCATGCTGGATTTTGGTGTTCCGTTTGGTTTATAGATGCCTTTATTCAGCTTCTCTCTTAATTTCTGTGTTACTTTACCCACCAAAATCAACAATGTGAGAGTCTGTCTGGATCTGGGGTTTGTTTGGGTAGCTCTGAATCCTTTTTAAGAAAGCACGTGTAGAAATACTGAAGAAAAGTTCTGTCATTGGGAAGTGCATTGCTAGCTCATGAGGTTTCAACGTAACAGGCTCTTCATTAATGGATAAAACAAACTATTTGCTCAGGTATTCTGTCCTCTGGAGGAATTAAGTGAAAAATGAAATTTTTTCTTGAAGAAGCAGGCTTCTGAATATCCTGTGTCCTTTGCAGAGCACACTGTTCCTTTTGAGAAGGAATAGGCTGCTAGGACATACACCAGCTTTTCAACTCCGTTTCCAGCAGTGGATGTTTCTAGTAGCCAGCAGGGAGGCAGCACATTCTGTGTGTTGTTCCCGTTCCAATTAATTCAGTTAAGTCCAAACTGAGGAATTCAAGAGACATGGAAATGTTCCTGACTGATACCAAACTTACTGGCTGCTTTGGCCAGAGACTGAGTTCTTCCGTGCCAATTGCAGAAAATGCAGAAACCAAGTGTCCTCCGTAACAAAGCTGGCCCACCAGGGCTGTGTGAAGTGCTGTCACAGGTACCTCTGCTTCCTTCTGCTCCAGAGGTAACTCTGAGGGTCATATTCCTGCTCGTGTTCAGAGTGTAACCTGTACAAGTTAAGGCCCGCTAAGCAAGGAGCTCCAGTGTTTCGTTCCAGTAAGCATATAAATATTTATACCACCCCAGGCTTCCTTTCATGCTGAAAAAAAAAAGGCAGTGCTTGTCTGCTGTTAGAATATATTACTAGGGAGATAAATGGCTCATCTCGGTAGGAGAGAGATAGATGAGAGCAGTGGAAACTTGACCACAATATTGGTCAAAAGACCTGCCAAGTCCAGAGGGCCTTGCTACTGGCTCGGAACACCTGCTGGTAAGTTAGTGCAGAGGTTGAAGTGCTATGTTCAGCTATCAAGAGATGAGAGGATTAATTAAAAGCTGCAATAAATGTGAAATAAATATTCCTAGCACTTGTGCAGCGTAGGAGCGAATGGTGCTTTTGGAGAGACAGCTGAGACATGGAGAGCCTGGGCAAGAGACTTGCTCAAGGCCACGGACTGAGCGAGACAGCGATTAACCGCTACGCCTCTTCACCCTACTGCCTTGCCCCTACTAACACACAAATCCAAACGTACAAATCCCAAGTGAAGTGAGTGCCAAGCAAGCAGCATCGGGGGCTCCAGGCTCAGGGGCCGGTGTCACCCACCTGAGCCTGAGATACGATTCTGTTGGTCGGATGGGAGCGGTAGCAATGCTGAGCTGCTGTGCTGCGGTGCGGTTGGCGCAGGTTACCCCAGTGAGGGCTGTGCAGTGGTCTGGAAAAGTGCTGGGAGGTCTCGTTGTTCACGGACAGGGACAGTGTGATGAAAATGTCACTGGAGTCAGCGTGCTGACTTCTGGGGGCTCAGCTAGGGTACTGCCTTGCTCTTCAGTACACGCTGCTGTCACTTGGGGGCCCCTGGCATCCTCGTCCTCATCTGCCGCTGGATGGAGCACGCTGAGAGCAGCCTGGTTGGCTTCCAGCAAGAATTAATTATTTCACAAACCGTTCAGGATTCCAATAAATGAAGCATGCCTTTATGTCGTTTTAGAATAATATCTGTAGTGAAATCAGAACTTGTAAAAATTAGGGGAATACAGAGCACTTGTCTCTGCGTTTTGCTTTGTTCAGGTTAATTGTTGTTGCTTGCAGTGTGATTACAGGGTCTGGCTGAACACAGAATTATGTCATGCATAAGTAGGGTTTTAATGAAGCAATAATTCTTCCCCTGAAGTGAAATTATTTATAACAGAAAATAGCCAAATAAAGAAGTTTTCTACTCCTCCCTTTTATGGAAATAATTATTATAGGTAATGGAAATCCAAATTGAACCTGACTGGCCTTGGTTTCACACAATTTTTGTCCTTCCTGATAAAATCAGTTGTTTTTATACTCTTCCTAAAAACTGATAAAACGAGCAAGGACAAAAAGAAGAGCCTTGTGCAAATATCGCCATTGGGGTGCTGCATGCAGTTCTGCATCCAGTTATCCAAAGGTCTGTTGGAAATAATGCTGCCTGTGGGCTGTTGTAGCAGGAGCCCTGCCCTCCAGCGCAGACATTGTTAGTGTCCCTTCAGTGCAACGCAGCTTTCACCCTCCTGGTGCTCTCTGTTCCCTCGCTGCTGGCTGCTCATGTATGGAATGTCTATGGGTGTGCTTAAAAGCAACCTCCATATGGCCGAAATAGATGGTTTGTGCAAGCACAGCACCATCCATCACAGGCATGCCCCATACGTGCTGCAGTTTGCCACATCAGCAAGCATAGGGAAATGAGTATCAGGGCTCAAAGGGTGCCAGAGAAAAGAGGGAGAAATGGGGAGATTTGTGTGGGTAAACCTCCCTGTTTCTGAGATGAGTTAGTGCTGCACCCGATTCTAGTTCTTGCAATCCTTCTCCCCGGTTGCCTCTTCTGTTGCAGCTTTTCATACATGTAGGCAGCACAAACCCACGGCCGGCAAGATGGAAGATTACAATTATGCATCAGTATTCCTGCAACGTGGCTTCTCAGTAATGTCCCCTGGGAGCGTTACAATGAATATCTGACATTAATTGGCTCGGTACCTGTATGGCTGACCTTGCAGAAATTTAATAGATCAATTCTACACGTTGTTTACTGATAAAGGAAACTTCATCAGGGCAGAGGCTGCATCTCTGCATGTGCCAGCAGTCAGGCTGACCAGGTCTTGGAATAAATAAAATAATCGAAAGAGGGTCATGAAGTGGTTTCTGTCCCTTGTGTTGCCAAGATCTGCTCCTCAGCAATTTTTAGGTTACTTGAAGTCTTCAGCACTGCTAGATATTCAACACTTGGTACACAAAAGCTAGTTTTTATCCTTCAAGCTGTATGCGCATTGCCTTAATACGTGTGTTTGACACACCGAATGCTCCAACCAAACCAGGTCAGAACCGGGGGCACAGCAACTACTTGCCCCGAAGCAGCTGCCTCTGCCGCTCCCGCTGCTGTGACCGAGGCATGGGGACCTCGCTCCCTTCCTCGCTGTGGCAGTGCAGGCTGCTCGCCCGGCAGCAGCCCTCGGCACAGGCAGCGGCGTTGGCGGCGGGGGCCGGAACGATCAGGGCACCGCAGCCCGGCTCAGGTTCACCCAAGGGGTGGCACCGGGCTTAACTTTTTGTGCCGGCGTGTTGCCCGAGTTCAAAAGTTGTCAGAAGGGAGGGAGATCTGTGCACAAAACATTTGCTGAGACGCTTTTATTGCAAGCCTGTCCCCCCGGTTTATTGCCTTTGTTTAAGTACAGGAGAGGAGCTCCACACAATGTACATTCCGCCGGCGCAGCGATAAGCTGTTACCGGAGCACTGGGGAGCGCCGGCCGCTTTCTGCCTGTCGCTAACCGGCCCCTTCCCCGCGCTGCCCTCAGGCGGGACCTGCCCCGCGGAGCGGCTACCGACTGCCCGTCCGTCCGTCCGCCCGCCCGTCCGTCTGTCTGACTGACTCTCTCTGTCTCTCCCCCGGCGCACAGCAAGCGGACGATGGAGGCGGCCGCGAGCGGGCGCGGGAGGAGGCCGGCGCCGCGCTGGTGCTGCGGAAGGTGTGGTCACGCAGCCCGGCCCCC
>VXAV01009611.1:85067-103758 GCA_013399715.1 Alectura lathami | reverse complement strand
AGGCGGGCGTGCGGTGAGCGCAGCGGCAGCCCGCAGGTAACTTGGTGTGGTGCCGGTGCCCGGGCTGCGGCGCCGAGCCTGCCGCTCCCCGTAGCCCGCAGCCCTCGGTACATCCGTCCCAACTCTCGATAGGCGCTGCAGCCTCCGGGCTCAGCACTCGTTTTGCCACCACCCGACTGCTTTGGCACGTTTTCTGTTTCATAAGTAAGTGCGGCTTATAATTTCCTCATAACCCAGGATAACGCTGTATATAGCCTGATGCTGTACTTGTGTGTCTTCAACCAGAGACTGCAATTTGTTTCAGCCCGGAGCAATTATTATATTGATCGGGCTACTTGACATGCAGTTTAATTTTCAGCTGGATCTCTTGGCTGTACGCACGGCTTGCTGTCACCAGAGCTCCGGTGGCAGTTTATCAGGAGTGCCTGCAACCTGCAATTCCCATATAGCTGTAATGAAAGTGGCCAGGCTGCAGAGACTTCCAGAGGTCCCGAATTCTGAGGAGCCCGGGGAGGCAGCTGGCTGTAAACGGAGCCGGGCGTTCGATCGCTCCCAACAGGGCTGAAATGCGTGAGCCTGATGCCTGTGTATCTCGCTCTCTACAAATGAGATTACGGAGAATAAACACACTTTAATCCTTTTAAGTGACTGAAAAATATAAATAACATCTGTGATTCCCAGAGGAATGTGAGGATTGGGTTCTCAGAACAAGTCATTAGTTTAATGTGGGACAATGGGCATATTCCTAGCAAAGATGCATGAATGCCCCGAAGAAATATAGAGAGTGTGTTGTGGTGATATTATTATGATACTCCTAGTGCTGCTTTTGTCTGCCTAGACATTAATATTTAGTGCAGAGAGAGGCTGTGATTGTTTGCTTCCACGGGTGCAGCCAGCCTGTTTCTGTGCGTGGTTTACTTGAGCTCTGAGGCAGCGTGGTGAGGGTCCTTAGGTGGCCCGTTAAGGTCAGATGTTAGATCCAGAATAAGTTTCCCTATGAATGCTTATTACCTGCCGATTGAGGGACATTAGCGACTGGCCCTTTTAGACTGCTTCAGCTATTTTTTATAAGCTCGCAATCTTGCTGGAAAACAATGAGACTTTCACTAGTGTTATGCGTTGTGTTTCAGTATTTTTGAATACAAAGCACTCCTTATACAAAGCATTAGGTATTGAGCACGACCTCATGTTTACTACCTTTTCTTTTTCCCCTCTTTGCTCTCTCTCCCTCCCATCGGGAGGCAGTTCATAAGCCTGTTCTTATTGTTACAGAGGGGGGCTGGTAAACTGCCCTCAAAACAAATGCTAAAGCCGCTGCTTGACTGGTTGTTAGCAGATGGTGACATATTTAAAGGTAGATTGGCTTCCCCTCACCTCATCTTGCCTTATTGCATCTCCTTTGAGAAAGAAACAATTAGCTCTGCTTTGTGGCCAGGGTTAAGTGGGTCCTGGGGATGGAACAAACTAGCTGTGGTTGCAGTTTTTTGTCATCACTATCAAGTGTGGTAGACCTCACCTAGTGGCCCTCCACTTTCTTGTGCAGTTCATCATGCACTGTTTCTTTCTGACTTTGTTAATCTGGTAACATAGAACTTCAAAATAAAATACTTTGGGAGTTATGTTTCCCAGTGTTTGTGTGGTGGATGCCCCTGTAATGCTTTTAATCAGTCCGTTTTGCAGGCTGGGTAGCAACTGATGTGAGGAGGTTAGGGATGTTGGCTGGACAGAGAGTAAGTCTTTGTGTGTGCACCTGAAGGCGTCCTCCTGCTGTTAGTCTGCTTTCATTTGCTGTTCTTTGTGGGTAATTCTTCCAGTCTGACTCATTGCAGAGGATGGTGGAGTTGCAGGGCCCCGCACATTTGTGGAACGTAAAAGAATGATGGTGTTGTACCCAGCTGCTTCTCCTGCTGTCAGTTTGCCAGTTCCAGGATGACTTCCTTAGCCTCCTGTTTTCCCCTGCAGCCCCCACCTGGTTTGCTTATTTGTGCTGTACAGGATTTTGGGAAGATCAGTTGTCATGCATTCTCGTGCTCAAGGGGCTGCTTCTCTGTCTGACCCCTGGCAGGGGCTCGCAGGAAGGGATGTTCTACACGTCTTCATGCCCACCTTTTGTGTAAAAGATCATAACTGCAACCCTCTGTGGTCATTACAGAGAATATCTGCTTTCTTGTGGGGCTAGCATGGCCATGGAGCACCACTTTATAACCACTGGCACAGCTGAATGGTGTCATTGCTTCCAGCCATCCTCCGTTTTCTAGGCCAAGCCAGCAGATACCTGTTTGTAGCTTTGCGAATAAAGGGAAGCTTGGGGGCTGGTAGATTTGATTGAGGTCTAGCCCAGGCCTTAAGGCTCCCTTGCAGTTGCCACTAGTCCTGTAGCAAGATACCTGAAGCACTCTGCTCTGGCAATGTTAGCTATGATAGAGAGCTGAGGGCATCTTCTCTCAGCCACCCTGAAGAGTCCCAGTGTTTGTGCCATGAGTGAATGCTGTCAGAGCAACTGAGGATACTAAGGGGGACATTACCATGTGCACACCTGGAGTAGCGTGTAACTCAGATGACTTCTGTGGACAAGGATGTCTTCAAATTCTGGGTTTTGCAAGACTCTTCAAACTGATGTACTTAATCACGGTTTAATGACAAGGGTTTTTTTTTTTTTTTTTTTTTTTTGGTGATAACTCTATTAGGAGTATATGCAAGTTCTTGTGGCAGCAGCCTAAATTGGGGCTTGCCACTAACAGGCTTACAGCCTTCATCTGAAAGGGAGTTTTCTTCTTGCTGAGTTGTTACAGCCTACCATGTACCACCTCCCAAGAAAACTGTTATTTTTGTTTCCTGCCATGAGACGACTGGAAATTCTTCCATTTCTGTAACTAACAGCTCTTTTGAATCATCTGTGTGACTGCTGGAGACACTGGGGATGCCTGCTGAGTGCCCAGTTTAGAGAACATTTTGAAGTTTTAAGAATTGAACAGTGAGGCCCTTGAAATATGTCAATATCCAGGCAGAAATTGCTAGGCGTGCCTCCTGGCTAATCCTCGTCAAGGACCAGGATTTGAACCAGTAATCTCCAAGAGGCCAAATCTTAGCGTCTCAGGATCTCTAATTCCTTCCCATTGACTACAACATTTCTTTCAAAGTTGTTTTCCTCTTCTGCAAAAGCTTTTCTTCCCTGGATGTGAGCAGCATTTCCTTCCTTGGATATTTATTCTTTGGGTGTCCCCTGGCTGGTTGCTCACTGTTAAAGCATACCTCTTGCCTCGCAGTGACTGTGTTCAGTGTTTGACTGCCTCTGTAATGAACCAGTGATCATGACACCCACAGAAATTAGGATGGCAGATGGTCCTGTGGGTCCCTTCCAACTCAGGATATTCCATGACTCTATGGTGAAAGCCTAGAGGAGGGTCAATGGGGCAGAAAAGAGGATGAATCCTCATGACTCAGCTGAAAAAGAAGTGGAAAGGTGTAGATATGGTCTGTATGTCTTTGGAATAGGAAAAGAAAAAAGTAGTGACATTTGTACCATGCTGTGTCATCACTTCTGGGACCGTGAGTGGTCCTGGGATTAGTGGGAACTCTCCCCTCACACAGAAGCAGAAGCTTTCGAATTATAACCTAACATCTAGGAGGTGCCCTCAGACCGTCTCTGTACTGAAGTGCTACATAAGTGAGGGTTACTTTTGTTTAATCCCTTCTCTTTCTACACTTGCACCACAGACGGTGCTTTCGTGCTGGGTACTGGCACCCTCTGAGGACCTGTGTGTGAGCTGTTAGTCCTGCGTGAGCAGGCATAGCCAGAGAGCTGCTAAATGGTGCTGCGAAAAAGGAATACGGCTCTGCCTCTCTCAGGTGTTGTTTTTTGTTCAATAATCCAAGAAAAAGATGGTCTGATTGCTCTTTGATGTTGTTTCTTTGTTGTAAAGAATGCAGTTAGGACTCTTGCTCACTGTGCCTTGTTCCTGATGAGTAAAATGTGTTAAAAAACATACTCCTGTGACAGCTACAAAGTCAGCATGAGTATATCTGATACATAGGGACTGATGTCAAGGAGAGTAAATACTTGCCTAGCACTTTGAGATCCTGTTTTCCAGCATTTAGGATGGAGAGAGTAAATACCTGCTAGCCCTACCTCCTACTGTTGCTTATACTGAAATGCTGACTCGTCATTCTGACCGATGTTGTAAACTCTTCCCCAAAGTCCTGAGAAAGGTTGGTGAACTGGGTGGACTAAATACATCTTGCTGCCCATATCGAGGAATAAGGGTTTAGCAGAGTTAGCATGCACAGAGCAACATCAGTGTGACAACAGCAGAAAAGCTAAAATAATCATTTATCCACGAGCTCGGCATGCAGGAACGTGGGGAGGTTCTCACACAGGACCATTTCTTCATGCACAGTGAGTCCAAGCTGTCTCAGATTGAAGTGTCAGTGGAAGTAGGTTTAGAATAAATCAATAAAATGAATAGTTACAAATCACTGGGATCAGATGTTACTCCCCAAAGACTTCTAAAGGAACTGAGATATGAAATTGGTGAACTCCTAACAGTGCCATGTAATCTATCATATAAACCAGCTTCAGTGGCACGGGAGGGTGGAAAATGTGATGCCAATTAAAAGCAGTGGTTCTGTTTGGGGAGCATCTAGGCAATGAGGTTGTCGTTTTACCGATGCATTATTCCATTGTAAGCTGGCGCTGCGGTCGAAGGCAGCTGCTCAGCCTTCCCCAGCCCACTCCTGTGGCTGCACCAGTCCCGCTGTGCCAGTCCCGGCTGCTGCATCATTCTGTTGTGGGCCTGAGCAGGCAGCTGGTCCTGCTAGGCATGAGCCCAGGAAATCCTAAATTATTGATGTTAAGACTAGTCAGTTTCCTGATCCACTTCATCTGTTGGTGGCACAAACTTTGCCCTTGCCCCAAGGGAGAGAACGGCGTGGGGTGAGAAATGGGCAGGTGAGAACAGCGGGACAGAGGGACCGGTCTGTAGCAGCCATGATTGCTCACAGGAGCTGGAATTACATGCAAAACTGCAGCCTCGAACTGTGGCTTTATGCTGGGAGATGGGTAGCATGACAGTAAAAGCAGGAGGAAGAAATGCATGCAGGAATATGGTGCCGAAAGAAAGGAAAACTAAGAGTAAATTGGCAATGGTCAAAATGGAAAGAAACTGCCAGAGAAGACTGGGATCCTGCTGAGTGTGGGATGGAAACTGAGGTAACAGCATGTGCTGATAATACGAACTGGTTGAGGATCTTGTGATAAATGAAGCCGTGACTTCATCTCTGGTGGCCACGCGAGGTTATGTTCCTGTTGTCCTGTCATCCTGCCTCTGAGCGCCCATTTGAGCGATCTCATCCAGCCCTCGTACTGACAGGCTTTGCTGGGGTGTCTGTGCAAGGTAGGTTAGATCAGGAAGCTGGTCCAACTCCAAAATAGCCTCATGAAAGGAGAAAGAGTTGGGCAATGTGGGACTGGGAATATGAGCTGGAAGTGGGTCCCCTCAAGCCAGCCCTGAGGCTTCAGAAAGATAAAAGGAGCACAAATCTGCACAACCGGGTGATGAAATTGCAGATGAGATCCAAGTCTGATAAATGCGAAGTAATGAATTCTCTACCATGGAGAAAAGGGAGTCCTTATTCTACATATTCAGTGGAGATGCTGAATTAGCAAATATCATGCAGAAATGAGGTCTTTGGAGACGGTGCAGATAGTTCTTGGAAAATTTTGTTCAGCATTGATCTAAAAGGAAAACAGTATTTGGGGCAATTAGGAAAGAAGACAGCAAGAACCATGGCTACACCGTTGTGTAACTGTGCAGTATGGCATATATATACTATGGTTCCTTCTCAGTGGCTCAGAAAGGTTGCAAATGAACTAGAAAAAGCATGAAAAGGGCAGCAAGGGTCATTACAGCTATAGATTAAATAGATCTGAGACTAAATAGTCTAGGGCTGTTCAGCACAGGAAAGCAATATCTGTAAAGGAGGGATATGGTGCAGTCTGTAAGACCATGAGTTATGCGGGGAGGATGAATATGGAAGAATTATTGATTGTTTCTTATATGCAGGTAGTGTTTTGTAATACAGTGAAATTATTGGTTTTATGACTAGTAAAGAGAATGTTTATATATATATATATATACATATATATATATATATATATGATGCACAGCTAAACTGTGAAGTTCAATGTTGTGAGCATTTTGCGGAAACTGAAGTTTGGAAGGGTTTGCATTGGGTTTGGGTTGCATTGCAAGGCTCTGGTTCCTTCAGCTGGGACAGCTGAAGTTACCAGCTCAGCTGGCAGCAGTGTGCTGAGTGACTCTGCCAATGGCCCTGTGGTGCCTGGAGCTGGGACGAAAGGGGTGGGAGCTGTGTGTTGGGATGAGGCACTGGCTTCTGCTCAGATGGGTCCTCTTGTTCATGCCATGTAGCCCTTCTCCCCGATATACTTGGTTTGGCCTTGTGCCAAGTAGATCTACGTGTCTTGGTAGGAAGCTGTACTTTTTCCTTTGCTGGGAGTATTTTTTGTCACGTTAGGAAGCTGAATCAGCCGGCAGAAGGAGTGTTGTGTCTGGGATTCGCTACAGACAGCATGTCACACGCTGCGGTGCCTAAGCTAATAGGAAATGCCAGCAAGGGGAAAGCGCCTGAGAAGCTGCCTCCTGGCAGGAGCTCAGATGGTTATTTCTGGGAATTTATTTACTTATTTATTTATTCATTTATTTATTTTCACTCAGGCACAAGGTTAGGGCAATCTCTTGGAAAGGCAGAGAATGATGAACGCTGCTCCTGGGTGCTGCAGCACCGCATCCAGTGACCAGGAGCGTGTTCTGCTCCTGGTGCTACAGGCGGACGCTGCCGTGTTCCCAGGAACCTGGTGCTCCTGCTGCACATCTTCTGTGGTCAGCCCTGGAGCGGTGAACATCCTGTTGTCACAGTGGTCAGGGCTCTCTCCATGGATGCCGGTGGTACCTTTTCAGTCCCTCGCCTCGAATACTTTTCATGGGCTAAGCTCATCTAGCCCAGCAGGCCCTTTCAAGGAGGGAGAGGAACCCAGGTAGCCATTAAGCAATGGCATGGTTACACTGTGCCCAGGAGCACCTAGGCTCCTTTTGGCACCTCATGTACCATAAATAAGCTTCTTGTATCCCGTGCAAGAATAGCTTTGATGGGAGGTGGTAGGGCCCCAGGTGTTTCATACGTTTTGTTTTAGAGTCAGATTTGCAGAGGAAAATGCTACCCACAAAATACTCGTGGATTAGATCATAACATACTTAGTTGCTCTGTCTTTCCCCTGTAATTCTGTGGTTCATTGCAGCTAGTTGTCACCTTTTGCTATGTGAGAAAGTGATAAGGAGACATCATGAAGCCTAGTGTGAAATGATTTATTGTGAAGATGTGCACGTGTGCATTATAGATGATGTGAGGGGTTTTGGTAGTCTTTGTGTTTTAAGTGGAAAGGAATCAGCGAGTGCAGGTCTAGTAGGAGAACTTTTTAGGGGTGAAAATCAATAATTTTCTTCTGGCAGTGAAAAAGATTTTTTTTTTTTTTTTTTTAAGTTGTGAAACATTCTGAGAATTCAGTAAGATTTCTGGGAAGCCAATGTGGCCCTCAAGAGTTTAAATCAATTATTTGTAAGATCACTTTTGTATTAATGCCATTGGAAGTCTAGATAACAGGAATGAATTGCCAAAACAGTGGAGTAAGTATTTCAAATGTATGGAGGGATATGCGGTCATTTGTATCTTTAAGTTAATATACGCATTAAGTAGCTGAGATTGTAGAGAGTCACGTTTGTATCTTTGAGAAATATTCCTTTGGAACTTTTTTCAGAATGGTACTTTTGATCATGGCTCATTGTGTTGTTAAGCCAAAAAATGAGTATGAAAGGAACAGAAAAAATATTGCAAGGTGTTTTTTTGTTGTTGTTGTTTTAAATAAATGTGCTTGTATTTTAGTGATGAAGGAGTAGTAGACATTGCCTCTTAGTTTATTCCTTAACCTGAGTCCTTTTCTTGTCATTTGAGTGTGTCTGGTCAGAGTCAAATCTAGCAGAAATAAATAGTGATCCTGATGGATCAGATGGTTGGAACTCAGAGGGCCATAAGGGTAAAAATGAAAACTAAACTGCTGCGTGGTGTTGGTACAAATAAGATCTCTCCTGAGACAGGTGCTGTCATCTTAGAAGTACACCAGCCACTTGGGCTGATTCACTATCTGAAATGTGCTACTGAAGCTTTGCCCAGTTTGAGCATGCCATATCCCTTCTGCTGCAGCCCCTGTTGTACCCTGCTGGATCCAGGGTTCAGCCCTGTTAAGCACACTGTATGCCGCACAGTGCAACATCGTCCTCCGTGGCATGCCTGTATACACGTGTAGGCTGTATTTCCTGCTCAGGAGAGAGCAGAAAGTGGGTGAGGGTAAATTTGTTCCTTTGTGCGGTGTGTATGTCTTGGGGGTGCCTCCAACAGCTTGCTGAAACCCTGTCGGCTGGAGGGGAGCAGAGCCTTGTCCCCTGGGAGGTCTGACAGGAGCAGAAGGGATGAGGCCACCTTCTAGTCAGCCATGAGATTGGCAAAGCCAAGAAAGTCAATGTTGACATGGGCTTAATGCAAAGATAGAGCCAAATGCTGAAATGAGCCTGAACTGTGCTCTTCCTGGCTTCCTGTCTGCTGGGCTCAGTGCCCCTAGAGCAGTGGCTGTAAACCACCAAATGTGAAATATATGAGGGGAGAGGACAACCTCTGAAGGTGACACAACTTTCTAGATCCTCTCAGCCTTGTATGCAGCCCTATCTGTCTTCAGGCTTTCCCAGAAAGCGGCTCAGGAAGCAACAAGCTGACTAAGGCACACCCAGTTATCTCAAAGCTGCTGCTTCTACTGTGGGAGAAGCGAGGCATGATCTACAGGGAGCTACCTGCTATTACAGCCATTGCTTTGTTGAAGAGGGGAAAACAGTGAAGTGTTTCTGTAAGTCTGAAATAGAAGAAATATCACTGACCCTTTAAGGAATAGCAACAGATGGTGTGCGGGTTGGCAGGTCAGTTAACTGCGAGAGTAGGAACTGGAAATGTAGAACCAAACTATCAGCACTGCTGCTTCTCTTGTGGTATCTGCACAGCCCGTATCTCCGTATCCGCTGTCCAGGAGCCCCAGCCACGGTGCCCTCCATCACACCTGTGCTCAGTATTTACTCATCCGTACACTTAGCATCGTCCTCCTTTCCGTCCTTCTTCAGGCTATCAAACCCTGATCTGCAGCCTCTTGCTGCTGCCGGCTGCTGAAAAACTGGACACTCTTCAATACTGTCTTTTTCTCAGTCACCACCTGCTGACATAAGTGAGGCTGTTTGCACGTTAATGACTCCTGTCATGCTGTTAGCACTTTGTGCCATGGCTGTGAGGAGGAAGCTTGTCTGCAGAATAGAGCCAAGCACTCCTTCCCAGGAGCTGCCACTGTGTTATGTTATAAATCTTGGATATGGTCCCCTGAAAAAGTTTTTGAGGAAGGTTTGCGTGGGGTGGGGGAGTTTTCATATAGGAGTGATGAAAACATAAGGCCGTATCTGGAAATGCTTGCTGCGTCTTTGAGTCCGAGAACACAGTTTGTGCACTGTCTTCAGGGATTGAATTCCAGTGTTTCTAGTGCTCAGCCTTGCTTCATACAATGATTTTTTTGTGAGATTAACAATTTCTGAGGAATATAAAGAGCATGTTCATTCCCCACCCACAGGGTGGAAGGCTGGGTCCGCTGGCAGGCTGAGGACCTGCGCTTTGAGGTTGTGGATGAAAAATCTGAAAGAAATCTGTTCTTCAAAGCTGCTTTTTTCTCCTTGTGAACTAAATTTACTCTCATGCTGTTAATTCCTCCTTCCCCCACAATCCTCCTTAGTATGCCCTCAGTTCAGACAGTTTCACAATGTTACAGAAGTCACAGCCTTCATTTTTCCCTGAGCAGGAGCAGGGCTCTGGTTTTGACTATAGCCAAACTACAATCAGAGTTACTTTATTGCCTGTGGGTTTGGTGATGCTTCATTGTACAGTATGCTGATGCAGTGGCTCTCCTTCCTACCTTTCACCTCAGCATTTCCTCAAAATCCCTGTGCCCAGGAGGACATCCAGGGAAATTAAGAACAAAAAGCCACGACCCAGGACCTATTTGCGAGCATTAATTGGAACAGATTTCTGGTTATTTCTGTATGTGCAGTGCCTGATGAAGCTTTCTGCAGGCTCTAAAGATCTCCCTTAATAACTACAGCCCCTGAGCTGATTTACAGCAGCAGCGCCTGTGCTTGCTGTGTAGCTGAATTGCAGAACTGTCTGTGGGAGTCGTGCCAGTTCCAGAGAAGTAGGTTTTCACAAGTACTGCAGATCCAGGGTGGTGGCTGTGCTGTCCTGTCTCTGACTGCTGCTGCTATTCCATTTACTCCTCCACAAATTTGCCAGTCCTTGTTTTCATGTCCTTTGCAGCATGCTTCAGGTTAT
Source organism: Alectura lathami (assembly GCA_013399715.1). NCBI lineage: Eukaryota > Metazoa > Chordata > Aves > Galliformes > Megapodiidae > Alectura > Alectura lathami. The sequence continues at coordinate 93,276 of VXAV01009611.1, read as the reverse complement.
CAAGTGCAGTGGAGCCTGGCTGTTCTTTGCACTAGATCTGGATGCTGCTTTCTCTACCATGTCTGAGTTGAAAAAGGAGGAAGAGCAGCTGTGGCAACAGCAACTTAGAGCCACACTTGCTCCGTGTTGGCTGGGATTCTGCTGCAGTTAATGTTATCTTGCTGGGTTTTGGTTTTGGTGGGCACATCAGAAGATCAGCTGTTCGATGTGGGAATACGTGCTTGTGGTGGAATAGTTTTGTGGGAGCTCAGGTGCCTGTCTAAAAAGGAAATAATGAACCAGAATGCACTTTGCATAAATCCAGAAACTTTATGAGCTTACAAATTTCAGCAGGCTTTAAATTGCTACAGCTATTTCAGAAGGGAAGGCTTGATCCAGTTTAGTGTCTGGGGGGGTATGCAGCACCTTTTAGGACAGTCTGTGTGCTTGGCACTGGAGGCAGTCCAGCATGTTTTTGAAGTCAATTCTGAACCTCTTTCACAGATTGAAATAGGAGGAGAATTCCACCACTGACAGGCAAAGGTTTCTGTGGCATGTCAATGGCCCTCATGGACTATAGCTGCTGCTGGTAGAAAGCTTTTCAGAATAGCATCAGTTACTGCAGTAAAGTAAATTGCTCGTCCCATCTCTCAGACAAGGTGAAAAATACCAGTGTGAGTGGTGGCTGTGGCAGCACTGACACAGCGTCCCTGGAGCCAGGCTGAGATCAGGAGATGACCTTGTCTCGGTTCAGAACGGTGCGAGACCTTCCTGAAACTGAATCAGAGCTCTGGCCCTGAAGTGAAAATGTGTTGGCTTGTTTTCAAGGGCGCTGAGGGCGAAGAAATTGGGGATGGGGGAAATAGATCAATGTAAATGAAGTGGCAGTGTTGATGGATCTAAGTTTGATGGAAGCTGATAATACAAAGCTTATGCTTTCACGTGACAACACTTGGGATGAATTGTGATTTTATTCCTTTGCTTGAACTTGAGTTTTGCTGGAGATATAAATGGCCAGAATTAGGGGTGTAATCACAGAGCTATCACGCTGTCTGACCCAGAATGGCAGGAGGCCATTACACCTCACCTTCTATTGTGTTTTAATTCCTTTTTTCTGCACCCCGCATCCCCCCTTGCCATTTTCCCTCCTCTCCTGCTCGCAGGGCTCTAAGATCCTATAACCTGCCTTTCTTTAACCTCTCCCCACCCCCTTTTCTTAGGATCTGAGGCACGCTAGCCCGTTTCTAGGAACTGCTGCAGCTACAAACAGAAATCCAGATACTGGTTTTGTTCTTTCCCAGTCATGACTTCAGAGCCTCGGCATCAGTACAATAATGAAGCCTCTGTTGAGTTTCATTCCCACCCCAATGGGAGCCTTGTCTATGGGATTTTGTTTGTTGTTACTGTTAGTACAGCATACGGGACACACAGCCACAAACTGGAAGTGGCAAGCAAACAAACAACAGCAAAAAGCAGCCACGAACAAACCACATTTGTCAGATCCCTGTTGTCATGGGTTTTTGCTTCAAATTCTCAAAGCAGCAGTGAGCGTGCAGTGATGTTCTGCATTCCCGAAAGCATGGAAGCTACCAATAGCGGGCAAAGGAAAACATCTAGCCTCTCAAGGTGACCAGAGCTTCTCCTTGTGCCCCATTCCCTCCATCTCATTTCCATCCTGCTGTGTGCTGCGGGCCCATCACTGCCCTCCCTGCCCTTTGGCCACACAAAGATCGAGGTGGGCTGAAGCCCCAAAGCACCTATGTGGAGTTTTTAGGATGTGGGTCATTGGTCCTGGGAGGGTTAAGGAAGGAAGGATGCTTTGCCTGTGGCCTCCCCAGATGTTCCCCAGACCTTTAGTACTCTCACAAATGTTTCTTCCTTTGCGAAGCTGCAAAAAATAATTTTCCTGAGATGTGTGTGGTGTCACTGGCTTAAGGCAGATTTTCTTGCAGTCTTCAGTCTAGTGGCCCATTTCCCCAAGCAAAAGTTCTGGCACATCTTTGAGTTGCTTATGGACCTTATGTAAATATTTTGAACTGTTTTGTGTTTTCTTTTTTTTTTTTTTTTTTTGCTTTGATGTATTCATGCAGATTCTGCTGGTGTTAATGAGAGTCTGATCTTCATATTCAGTTGAGGGTTTTGACATGCAGATGGGCCACAGGGCGTTTGATTTAACATCTCAGTTTAAAGGACTAGAAATCTGTTCAGGGAGTTCAGGTTAGTAAGATGCAATTTGGGATGTTAGAACTATATACTTGATTACAAAGAGTGATAAATATTTAATAACAGTTTTCTAAAATCATCTGAAAGACATGAAAATGCCATCAGCTTTGCAGGAAGCTGCTGTATTGGGTTTTCTTGACACATGGAGAGAATTCAGTTCCTCCTAAAATGTACTGTTGTGCAGTAGTAAAACGTACTGTTGCACAAGGCCAGAGCAGTTGCCCAAAGTCCCATTTTTTGTAGCATTAGCAGGAGTGCCTGCTTCTTTTCTCAAGTCATGTGGCTTAGGGAAGTGTTGGACATCAGTCAGGGCAGAGAGGCTGGCGAAGTCGTTCATTAGAACGTGTAGAAGCTCGGTTGAGGTCAGTGTTTGTCAGGATTTGGCTTGTGGTCTTCTGGGATCTGTGAAAGGAGTTGGTGTAAAGCAAGCCAGCTGCCTGTGTGCTGTAGTGGTGCTGTCACCTTCAGTGGGAGATGCTTCAGGTTGCTGAAATGAAATCCTAAACCAGTAACTTAGAACAGTCATAAAGTTATTTCACTGAGGGCTAACATTTTTCAGAGGTGGAGAGGTAATTTTTGTGCTTACAGATCAGCAGATTGTCCAGTGTTTGAAGCAAAGAACAATTTGAAATTGTTCCACCAGTAGTAGTGGTAGTGAAAAACATCAACTAGAAAACCCCCAGTGTGTGTATCTGACTGCAGGGAATGGCATCTAAGCGTTCAAGCCCCAAACTGAACCAAAAAGGGCAGCTTTTGTATTTTAAAATAATTAGCTGGTGTTAATGGTTTTGGATATTCTCATTTCAAATGGGAAGTAAATGCACCACTTCCCCTGCTAATCTGTGAATCCAGAGATTCACAGCTTTTGGCTTCACTATTCATGATTTATTTACGTTTTAAAATTCAGACATAGGCATGTGTGTGATTTATTCCTCCATGTAATTGGATACAGTGATTAAATGAGCTTGCATATTGTGCTTCATTGTCCTTCTGGGATGTGGACTGCTGTGTCTCTGAACCAGCAGCTCCTAATAGAATTGATTCCAGCTCCCGTATGTTTATTGTAGTTGCTGATGTGTTTCCAAAAATTGATTTGGAAAACTGCTTCTAAATACATACTCTTATATAGGAGTTATTTAGCAAGCTGAAGAGTTGTATGTAATCCTCAGTCGTCCTTTAAGATGCCTTCTCCTGCAGGGACTGATAGTAAATTAAACACGCTCACTGGTGTGTAAGCCGAAAGAAGCTAGAGCTGCCAGGCTGTGCCTGTGGACAAGAGAATGCAGAAGGAGACAGTCACCACATAATTGCTGATTTTCTGTAGAATAGCTAGGAACAATATGGAAAGGATATTGCTTTTTAGTGAGAAAAAATAAAAATGGATTTTTATAATTGGCCTTAATGAGCAACTGAATAATCGAAGCGGTTTAATGAACAGAAACAAATGCAGAAAGATATTGTAAGCTGCCATGATACGTGTATCTTGGGCATTCAGTAGCCAGAGTCCATGGCTGCTGCTGTGCAAGCACAAAGTAAGAGGTAGTGCCCTGCCCTGGGAATTTGCAGGCTCCAACAAGATACGGCGCAGCAGAGAGATGAGAACAGCAGCAACAACACGCCTTGTTAGAGGAGCTGGGTATGGACGCAGTTTGCAGAGTTTTAAATCAGGAGTGTGTCTCAGAGATGCTAGTAGTCCCAGTGCTGCAGATGGGATCTTTTAATCAAAGGAAGAGTCCTCCCAGGAGCAGCTTGAGGCACCATGACTGACTCTTCTGGCTGAGTTGTTTTAATGTCTGAAAACATAGCTCTGTTTACATGCAGCCTTTACTGGAATGAGAGAGTAATTTGCCTCCCACTTTATTTTACAGGTCACTTATTTTCCTGACTTGTAGAAACTTAGTATCTTTGAGAATTTGCTACCTCTGCCTCAAATTTGGTTGACATTTGTCAACAGATTCGAAAGGTACAGGGGTAAACTGTCAGCTGGGAGGACAGTGTGAGCCGTGTTCCCTTAAGGAACAAAAAGTAAGAAATTCTGAAGAAAAAAGATGATACATTTAATATGTTAATAATAACAGTAAGGACGTTGTAGAAACTGTGCTGTTGTTAGCCTGTTTGATTCAAAAAGGGTTTGGAAGTTTGACAGTGAGAGGTGCTTTGCACTGGGTTCATGATCTGAATTTGGTGGATTTGGTGGATTTGGCTCACTGGCAGGAGGCCAAGTGTTCTGGTGTCCTCTGCATGATGACCTGGGTCCACGTGTGCTGGTGAAATGTTGTCCATGAGACAAGAGGCCTGGGTCAATGCAGTATCATATCTAGTATTGCAGTTCCTGATTTTTATTATTACTATCATTTTAGTCCTAAACAGTGCATGAGATCCTCGTTGGCAGAACGGGATGATTTGCATCTCAGCCAAGGAGATCCCTTTGTGCCCCATGGAAGCCTGTAGAACAGCTGGCATGGTGCATGGGGGTTGGGTGCTGACCAGACAGCTTCTGCAGGATACAGAGGGTATCTCTTTGATTAGATGCTTTGCAGATTGTGCATGGAAGTTACAGGGCCTAGTAAGACTTTGAAACAAAAGGTAGGAAAGAGCTGTGATATACAAGTGCAAAGTTGTATTAATCCAAGAGCTGTTTTCTGAGTGTAGTTTCTGTAAGTAAATTATTAAATAGCACTAAACAAATCTGAAATAATAGCAGAAGTAAGTAGATACCTTTAGAAAATTACCCCACTGGGCCTTCATCCCGTAATTGCTTAGTATCCCCAATTTATGTAACTGAAATAAGCAAGGCCATCAAATAAAATCCCAGAGTAATTATGGTGCAGCTGAATCCAGGATCTAATGCTGAGCTCCCTGATGAGAGAAATTACTTGAAATTTATGGAAATAAAGGGGTTCTTTTTCAAAAGTGTAACACTGAACAACCATGTGTACAAGTAGCCAGAGGTCCATGCACAGTAACACAGTTCTGCTACTGCAGGGAGTGGAACAGCCATGTGGGTATTTTAATGCTCACAAGGAGCTGAACGACAAATCATGTCTGTTTGAATTTTGTCCTACCCTGTGTGATCTTTAAGCACTGCAAGCAGGAACCTTTGCTGTTTCTTTCATTCTGCTGTCAGGACAAGGTTGTCCTGACAAACCCTGTGGTTTGAAGTTGTCAGATATTCTTTAAAAACGTACAGACTATGTACGACGCTTTTTTTTTTTTTTATTGCTGTCTTGCATTGTGATTGTCAGTAATAAAAGCTGTCTTTAATTACATGTTAACCAGTCACTGGAGTGATTTAAGTGTCTCAGTATTGCAAGTACAATTTCAGGTTCATCATTTAGGGACATATATCATGTATGTAAGTCTACAATTAATGCAACACTGTGTTTTAGCACTGCCACCATGACATGTATCGGGGTTTTTTGGAGCCCGTTCACCATGTGGGGAGGCAGACTGCAGCTGCCCTGTGAGTGCTCTGGTATGTGTCACTGGGGTTTCATTCTGTGGAGATGTGTTGGAGCGGGGGAGGAAGGCAGGCAGGAGAAATGTGCCACGTTTGCTGCACATGCTCCAGTGCCACATGTTGTGGAGCTCGCTGCTTAGCATATTTATGATAATTTGGGTCTCAGGGGCAAACAAGATTCTTCTTATATCTCCTTCCCCAGGCTGAAGCACAAAGAAATTTCCCCTTGCTTCTTTGTAGGGGGAAAATACTGGATCAAAGTTTCTTGCAAAACACTTTTCAAAATACACAGAGTAGATCTGTACATTTCTGTTCCCTCTGGGGACCTATTGCTCCAGTTGGTATGGAAAGCAGCTGGCAGTGGATGGGGGGGGTTAATGCTGCACGTTGAATTCGAGGCATTGCACCGACCTGCAGAGCTTGAGATGTGGTATTTCCACATGCAGTTCGCCTTGTTCTTTACCCATAGGATGCTCCGGTGTGGAGTGCATTCTGGTCACTATATTGTGCTTGTCATTGTAATCCAGTGGCCTGGATATTGTCCAAATGCAGTGGTTTTGGAGCCTGTCATTAGGCACTAAATATAAAAAATAGAATGGCAGTAGCCTTAAAATATTACGTATTTGGAAATAGTTCTTATTAAGATTTTATTTTATTTTTGTAATAGATGTTGTTTTGCAGTCATCAACAGAAAATTTGAGTTCCTGTTCTCAGAAATGTCTCAGAAAATTAGGCCCATTTAAAGTATCTCAAGTTGGAGACACAAAAATGAAGAACTCACAGTATTGTTCAGAAGACGTGACAATATTTATATATTTATATGCAATGTCAGATCTGAAGGTTACTCTTTCCCATAAATAGGTTTTCCAATTCAGGGATGAGAAGGACATGTTGAACTTGCAACTTGGTTCTTCTTCAATGCAATAATAGTTTTGGACAGCACAGATGAAAAGAATGACGATTAAGTGCATCCTACTTTCTATTACTTCTGAAAGTCAAATCACAGAATCATAGAACCATAAAGGTTGGAAAAGACCTCTAAGATCATCTAGTCCAACCATCAACCCATCACCACCATGCCCACTAAACCATGCCCCTCTCTATGCGATTCCTGAACGCCTCCAGGAACAGAGACTCCACCACCTCCCTGGACAGCCTGTTCCAGTGCCTGACCACTCTCTCAGAAGAGAGGTTTTCTTTCTCAGTATCCCATCTGAACCTCTCCTGGTGCGGCTTGAGGCCATTACCTCTTGTTACTTCTTGCTGTTAGCAGGGAGAAGAGGCCGACCCCCACCTCACCACAGCCTCCTTTCAGGCAGCTGTAGAGAGCAATGAGGTCTCCCCTGAGCCTCCTCTTCTCCAGACTGAACAGCCCCAGTTCCCTCAGCTGCTCCCCATAAGACTTGCGCTCCAGGCCCCTCACCAACTTTATTGCCCATCTCTGGACACACTCCAGGGCCTCAATGTCCTTCTTGTAGTGAGGGGCCCAAAACCAAACACAGCACTCCAGGTGCAGCCTCACCGGTGCCGATTACAGGGATGTCTCATCTCATTTTTAGCACTCCCTTTAGACTCAAATAAGTGCTGAGCCTGTGGACCTGGGAGAAGGCGTGGGAGCTGTGAGGACCTTACGACACTGGTTTGGTGAAGCTGGGCTCACCGGGGCACGTGGTGCAACCTCTTCACATGCATTGCAGGAGGATGCTGTCTGTGAGCTGTTGTGCTGCATGCAGGCGGCATCCTGTTGGTTCCCTGGGATAGTGACAACAGCTGGGCATGATGTCGCAGAGGGTCTGGGCTGGAGCGCACTGCATCTCTTTGGTGCCTGGAGGAGGGGTTGGTGGCAGGGATACAAAGAAGTGCAGGTGAAAGAGGAGAACAAGTAGAAAATTGCCTTGTGTTTGCTTGTGTGAGACTGGGGTGATGGGCTGTGTGCCTGCTGGAGGTGAAGAACAAGCCAGGGCCCTGCAGCACGCTGTGCTGTTATTGCAGCATGCCTCTCTCCTCTGCCCCACAGGCAGCTGGCCGCAGGCAGAAGGATGAAAGGGAGCCATTAAATCTTTTATCCTCCATCCTGCTGCTCCAGGCACTGCTGGCCTGGCTGGCTTATTATAAACAATCGATGGAAGGAGAGGATGGTGTGTTTTTCCTGAAGTACTTTGGGAGATTCCTGATGTGAGCAAGGTCTGGCTGCTCTCTGCAGCTAGCCTGGCATGAGTACTTGTAAATATCTCAGTTTTGTGTCAGTTTGAAGTTTCGCTGCATGGAAAACTTGTGTGGTTTAGTTGCAATAGTCAAGGGCTTTTCAAATAAAAACTAGCAATATCTTAGGGAGACACCTATCAGCAATATTTCTAATACTTTAAAATGTATAAGGCGTAGAGGATTTGTCCAGTGACTTCAAGTAACCCAGACCATTATAGCTGCACATTAATCAGTGCTCCATCCTACCTGGGAGAAAAGAAAGAAAAAAGAAAAAAAAAAAAAAAGAAGAGAAGAGGAGAGAAAAAAAAAAAGGGGGGGGGGGGCAGAGGTGTTTGTGGAAAA
>VXAV01009611.1:72647-85051 GCA_013399715.1 Alectura lathami | reverse complement strand
GAGGAGAGAAAAAAAAAAAGGGGGGGGGGTTCAGATGTCTTTGTGAAAAAAATTAGTGCCTCATGAAAGCTAGACAAGTCTGACATTTGCTCTCTGCCTGTGGTTTCAGGGCTTTTTTGTCACTAACAAAATATGAAGCTGCTGCAGTATGTGTGATAGCAGCAACTGGAATGCAACTTCAGGAGGATCTTTGACCTTACCAGACAGAATGTGTTTGATTCATTCTGCAGATGTTAAAACACTGCCAGAAATCACTAGGAGATGACCTTAGAAATTATTCCTACTTCTGATTTTTGTACTTTAATAAAAATTCCGGTTGTACAGGTTAAATATCTTGCCCTTCTATATTTTCTTTTTCTAACCTAATGCCAAAAATAAATGTCTTGGTCTTTATTCCTTTGTGCATTGATTTCTCAGTGCTTCAGTGGTTAGATGACATAACTACTATAATTGTTTTAATACATTAGCAGCAAATTATATATTGGCGTTCCTTTTTCCATTGACCTTTCTTTCTCAGCATAATTTTCGTTCTTTGCTTCATGCTGTGTCCATGGTGGCATAGCATTTTCAGAGCATTTGATTTTTGGATTAAGGGCTAATCCTGTGAGGTCCTGAATGTCACTACCTTCTGCTGAATGAATGCAGGCAGGATTTGGGGCTGCTCAGCACCCTCTCCGATATGAGCGATATCTTGCTGGATCAGGTGGTAATGATAGCAGCTTGCATTTGCTGTTTGTACTCAGAGACATTCTGACATTTTTAGTAAATTGCTGTGGAGTTACAGATTGAGAAACTTCTATGTTTAAAAGGAATTGCCCTCAAATCGTTTTTCCATTTCTGCGGAACAAGCGATTTTCTTATTACTGGCTACAACTACTGGACATGCATTTGCATTGCTGAAAGGTTTCAGAGCATTGCATAGTACTGTGTTAACCAGAAAGGCTCTGTGTAGCAGCCTTGAGGTGTGATTATAAATTTTCACCTTTTATGGAAAGGAGTAAGAGGAGTGACGAAGAATTTATCAGCTTAAGAGCTTTCAGCACTGAGAGCCAGAAAAACTTGCAAATACGTTGCTGTAGCTCTCATCTAGTTTAATTTGAACTCGGTAAGTGCATGTTCAAAACAGCAACAAAAGTCTATTCCCTACAGAACAGTAAGCAATCAGCATCCATTTTACTCAAGCGCAGGGATCTCATCTGTCTGTTTGCCCAGCTGTAACCCTGCCTCAAAGGGTTACTGTAATGAAATGCAAGTTTTACTGTTCCTGAGCATTATGGTATTGCTAACCCTATCTGTTAGTATTTTCTTAAAAAGAAATAATAATAATAATAATAATAATAATAAAAGAATTCCACAATTTTCTGAAGTCACAAGCTACATTAGCATTATTACGTCCAACTTCTTGATGTTTTTCAAATATACTCTGGAGGATGAGCATCACTAGATGCTAAAGAAAAGTGGCTGGTCCTACAAGGTACAGAAAATACAATGAACACAAATGAGAACAAATTTTGAAGTTGTCGGTGATTTTTTCAAAATTCAGAATTCTGACTAACCCCGATTAGTGCATTAACATAAAGAGATGGCTGGAGCTCACCATACGCGTATTGGCTTTCCCGTAATGGCAAATAGGAAATGGCACAGCTGAAGGGTTGTGGGGTTTTTTAATGTTGTCTAAAGTACATCTCTCTGCCTCCCTCCCTCCCTCCCTCCATGCCACTCCAAAGTACCAGAGAGATCTAATTCCTGCATGAAACTCAGAGTTTGCATTGATGTTTGAGAAATGTGTATGTAACCCCAATTCACAGTTCACACTGCTGGAGCTCCTACAGGCTGCCCACCAAACTCGTTATTCTCGGGTTTTAACGTGCTTCAGGACAGAGGAGATCTTAGGATCCCTCCTGTTTGATGCCTTTATGAGAGTGAGCAGTAAACGGAGGAGCAGGGACATTCAGTGATCTCCTTGGCTTGAAAAGCAGAGTCTGAAGAGTAAAACTTTTAGTTCAAGACATGAGTTCTTCACGTTTTTAGTTTGTCACATACTCATAGCAATAGCCACAGCTGCTGTGTAGCATGAGGAAGGGTTGCTGAAGTGACACAATAAAATCACATTAGGAGTAGTTTTAACTTATGAATTAACTGTGAATTCCAGTGTCTTTTGTCTTTTGTTCATTCAGGGCTTTTGCTTTTTTTTTTTTTCCCTCCCCCCCCCCCCATCCAGTTTGGTCTCCTCCAGCAAATCCTCAGAGAATGCTGAATTATCTACTTTGCATAAGGTGGAAAAAGACTTGCTTTCCAGTACTTTATCTATATTTACTCGTAATCCGTTTTAGTGTGGAATACAAGTCTAAAAAACCCTTAAATCTTTCTGCAGTTCTTGCACAACCGTTCACAATGGATTTGTAGAGTGCAAAGTGAAAGAGATTTGGATTCAGAATGATAAGTTTTCTAAAAAGCTAGATTAGTTGTTTTTCTTTACAGCTGAACAGATTTCACTATTATTGCCCTCTTACAACTAATAGTACATGACACAGTCAGCAGATAAAGGGTTATAGAGTGTGTATGCACAGAAATTGTATGCTTGTATTCCTCTATCTAGAGGAAGTTACCTTTTATAAACCATGTAATTATAAGGAAAAAATTATGCATTGAATATTGAAAATCCTGTTGGCCTGCTTTTTTTTTGTATGAATTTATTTTTTCATAGTGTTTAAATAAGCATTTAATGGCAAAGGAATAACATGGAAACAGAAACACCATAGAGTGAGAAGAATAGGATGCAAAAAGTTGCTTTATAAGGTCAGATATGAGAGAAAAAAAAAAGTGATTCTTGTCATCTGAGCCATCAGTTTGTGGTGGATGTGGGAGGACTTGTTTGGCTTATTTTTCACCTTTATTTTTTTGTTGTTAGCCATTGAGAAGCAGTGAAACAAAAACTATTTGAGATGTAACAGGGTGATCAGAAAACCAGGACAAACTGGAATTTGTCTTCAAGTTATCTCTTCTTGTGGGTGTAAAGGGATTAATGACTCAGTGGTGGCATTAGGAGCAGTTATATCTGGCTTAGCTGGACAGGGTGTCTAATATTAGCAGTCGAGCATTAGGTGTGCTCTGAACAGTTTGATCTATTGAACATGTTCATAGTGTAAATATGTATACAGTATTGTTCTAGCTGTGATGGTCTAAAGACGCTGATGCACATGCATGCTAGTAAATAATATATGGTCATACCATTTGATAGGTAGGTAAGTGTAAATATTACTTATTTTCCTTCTTTGCTCGTTCTCTGTTTTCACTATACTGAGGCATTTGCTTTTAAAAAACTTCTCAAACAGATTTAATTGAATAAAAAGTAATTTAACTTTTATTTCATTTGGCAAAGGCGCTTCCTTTAGATGAAGTCTCTTTCCATATTCCTGTAACAAGTTATTAATGTCAGAATGCTCCCCTGACGCCTTGAACCGCTGTGCTCGTTCAAGAAAATGTCCAGGTTCGAGAATAGCTTACAGGTCTTGGAGATGGTGGTGCCATAAAGTATGCTGCCTGCCCTGGTTTATTAAATATGTATCATGGAAGGTGTCTGGCTACAGCTTTGTTAATTTCTCTTCCAAGGCTTGGTAACTGATATCCTGTCTACAGAAGACTGTGGAGAAGAGAGGAAATTAACCACTGAGGGAAAAAAATCGTGTGTGTAAGCCTCTGTGACAAACCCAATAGAATATACTCCTGCCATTTGAAATTGTGCATATATATAAAAACATGCCTTCACATTGAGGGCAAACTCTAAAATATGTAGTTACCCCCTCTGAGAGAGGGGTATGATCTGCTTAGGTAAGTGGGCAAGAAGGCAGCAGGGAATCCTCTGGGTTTTTGAAGTGCGTGGGAACGTGCAGCTTGGTGTTCATCTAAATACATGACCACTTGCTGTTGCCATTGACTCCATCACCGTGCAGTAGGGCTGCAGCTTCTCTGGTAGATGCATTGCTGGGTCCTCCAGCTGCCAACTGAAAGCGAACATTCCCTGGGCAATCCATGTGCACCAGAACATCCTGTGTCTATATACCGCTCTTCCCATCCCTCACCCGTCCTGCAGAAGGACCTATATTTTGCAGACATTGGCAGAGTGGTACTCACAGCTGCCAGCGAGGCTGGTGTCTATGCTGCCTTATTTCACCTGAGGGAAGGGGAAACACACAGCACATTAGAAACTGTCTCAGCAGAAGCTGGTGTGAATTGGTTATTTAATAACGAATAAGCACAATGTGTGCTTTTTTTTGTCATTTTTATGCCTATGGTATGATGCCGAGCGCACACATTCAGTGTGGTGAGATTGCTGCCTACGGCAGCCCCCAAAGAGCTGCAGGAGCAGTAGCCCATTGAACTCATGCTGTTTCTGTTGCATGTATTAATGAAGCTTTAAAATGCTTGAAATTGGCTTTGAAATGAAATATTCCATAGCTGCAAGCTGACTGCATGCTTTGTAATAATTGCTTAATGAAATAAAGGAAAACTGTGAGGAATAAAGAAAAAATTAGATTGATGGCTAAGAGAAAATGATTAAATAAAAAATTCATGAAGAACAGAAATTAAAAAAATAGCATCATAGTCTTCTGCATGAAGAAAGGTTTTTCCTCCAAAGGAAGCTTTTTTTTTTTTTATTTTTATTTTTAAACTGTTACTATGCATTTTATTCTCATTGAATGTTGTAAATACCAGAAAAACTTCTATAAGAAGAATGGGAAAGTTGGTCACAACTTTATGCAGAAAATGGGACACAGTAGAATAAAATTTAAAGCTGATGTACTTCGCTGCCATTTTGAGTGGGGGTATGGTACACTATAAATAATTAATGATGGCTGGAATTGCCTTTTTTTTAATTTTTTTTTTCTTTTTTTTTTTTTTTAACTCTTAACTATGACTAAACAGGAAAACCCCATGAAGACATATGCTCATAATTAGTAGACCAGCTTGTATGCTTAAAGCTCTTCCTCATTGAAGTTTACTGCTCTAAGTGTCCATTAGTAGCACAGAGTGAATAATTTGCTGTGGATAAATTGCCTCATGCTTAGCCTTTCTCTCTGTTTACAGGTTAAGACCAGCAAATCATTAATTGTGAGCACGTTAATCTTCAGAAGTACTTGAGAAGTGAGCATTTGTTTGTGTTGAACGAATTGTTTTTGAAGATTAGTTCATACTCAGGTTTTGTCCCCTTGCTATGGCACATAAAATCATTCTGGAATGATTTTAAATTACAGTGCATTTAAGAAAATACGGAAGCTAGCTACAGTGAACAGTAGTACTTTGGGGAAACGCATGCAAGCTAGTACAGACATTTTAAAATATGAATATTATTATAAAGTCTTCAGGTGATGTTTGGTAGTAGATATTTAATCTAGCAAAAGCACTTCCATTGCTTACTTGTTAAAGTGATTTAACAGATGAGTGATGCTATTGATGGACCACATGTATAATCTAGACTTTTTTTGTTCAAAACATTCCTTTAGGGTTTATATTTCTGAATAAGTTCAGAAGCAGTTTGAAGAGTTCCAGCCTATAAACAAGCTACTGGAATCATTATTGAAGGACTTTTCTTCTTAGCCTTTGCTCTTCATTTTAAAGGAAAAAAAAAAAAAATCTCTCTGTATACATATCTATGGCTTTGAGTTGGGTGAGTGGTATGGCTTACTATGAAGAGCTTGTTAGAAGCTTGAGACTGAACAGACAGAAGTACGACTGGGCATGCAGGGAGAGGGAGTTGAACAGAGTTGTAGTGCATGTGAAAAAAATAAATGATGTTAATCTTTCCTAATTTTTTAGAAAGAATTGCATTGGTACTATTTACAGCACAGTTATGACAAAATGTTTGAGGAGAAAAATGAAGTCATAGCAAAAGCAGCCTTTCTTCCTACCCGAACACTTTGGGATGCTAGAAGCATTTGGAATAGACATCGGGAAAACAGATGATCAAGTATTAAAAATAAACTTCTATATTGCTATCTTAACTTCAGTTAGCATGGTAAAGTCACACTATTTTGAACACTGCAGAAGTTTATTGATAAGCATAACAGTTGTCCTTCAGCTAGTTCTTCATTTCTGTTCTGAAGGCATGGCTGTGTATTGCTGAAACATATGTATCTCCTATACAGAATAGAAATTTGCTGTGGAAATGATCTGTTGTAACTGTGTCTTTGACTTCCTAAGCATCACTGCACATAGGCTGGTCAAGAACGAAACTAAGAGATCCGATGTGGATGTTGGCTCCAAGAACAGCAGCTTCCAAATAAATGTTTGTGAAACCTCTGACTTTAATAGCTGCATTGTATCATCCAAAAGATGTGCACCAGGATGAATAGATGACCTTTTGGGTAGAGAACAAGCTGTCCACAACATCTCTTTCATTTGCAGAGGCAAAATATTCTTTTTATAGGGAGATAATACTATCCACAGTTTTTAAACAATGTTGGTGAAATATAAAGAATTTCATTGTTTTATTTGTGAATACAAGGGGCTTTAGCTATGCCTCTTCAGATCAGGAGTCTTTCTAGGTCAGCTGTACGAAAGGCATTGATGTAGCTACATTTTCTTGTTGGTTGGTTGGTAGGTTTTGTTGGGTTTTTTTTGAAAGACAATGAAGATAGTTTGAGTCCCATGCTGGCAGTATGGGTTATCATTAGCTATCTGTCCATGTGATATCCACATGATATCTGGCTTTGAATGATACATGGACGAATTATTATTGCCATTCTGCACCTTATCTATGGGGTTGAGTTAGGAACAAGGAGGTCCAAGGCAGCTGTGAGTGATACTGGCCAAAACTGTTGTGAAAAGCTGCTGGGGTGACCTCGGCTGCACCAGCACTAGCTGGGACTGGAGCAGATCAGGGCAAATAGTGAGGAAACCAGGACAGAGAACTGAGAGCACAGCCTCGTCTTTCTGCTGTGAGGAGCGGTTTGTCCTCCAGACTCACAGCTTTAAGTCCACCACTGAAATTACAACAGAGTAATTGGTAACAGTTACTAGTAACAGCTAACTAGGACCAACTCCTAATACTGCTAAGATATTTTTTGTTCTATAGTAAGTACTTCAAATAGATACATATATATATATATATATATATATCGGTAAATATAACTGAAATTACTTCTGTTATCTGTTCTCACTTGGTAAAACAGGTGGTGCAAAAACGATTTCTTTTTAAAGAGAACACAGGGTGTTTGCTGGAATTCAGAGAAACAAAGTGAATACGTACTCCTCAAGATTTGAGAATAATTGCATCATAAAGGTTGTGTTGTTTGTGAATGAAATACGAATTCATTCCCAGATCACACATCATTTATGAATAATTAACTAAAAGTGGAAGCAAAGTTGTGTGAGTTACAGAACAGTTTGGGTTGGAAGGGACCTCTGGAGGCCACCTGGTCCAGCCCCTGCTTGGAGCGGGCCCAGCAAGGCCAGGCTGCTCAGGGCCTAACCCAGGCTGGCTAGGTGGGGGAATGTCAGAAGCAGAAAATAACTTGAATAGTGTAATTAAGTAAACCAGAGAGAAAGTGTCCCAGCACTTAGAGATGCACACAAGCCTTAGCCAGCTAAATGTTTGAATATGCTTAGTTTGTGCTTCTCAAATACTGCACCTAGATGTTCGTCATGTACATGGCAATCACACTTTTCCCTCTTCTATTACTAAAAACTTGTCTTCTGAAATTCTGGAACAACTTTGCTAGTGGAAAGGTTGCTTGGCTGGAATCAGCCAGTGGAGCCACCCAGGATGGCAGCATTTGTGATAAGGACTCTTATTTATTGCTGAACTGTGGCTCATTTTGCGCATATTGCTACTTGGGTGTTCTTTGCAGTGGAAATATATGGCTAACTGTATGAAATCATTGATGTATCCTGTATNGGGGCGGGGGGGGGAGTTTCTATTGTTGCCCATGCACAGTAACAGGAATAGACACTGTCTTCCTCCTCTTAACAATGTGTTGTACCTTGGGCTTTTTCTGTTTTCCTCTGCAGAAACTCTCCTGGATGACTTCCTTCTCACGTACACAGTCTTCATGACGACAGATGACTTGTGCCAGGCACTTCTGAGGCAATATCCTTCTAAGTGTTGTATTACACAGTGACACCCCAGTCTGTATGTAGTCAGGCCTAATTCATAGCAACAATGTAGATCTTAAGAATGCCTTTTTTTTTTTAAAAAAGCTCTATAAATCTTCGTAGCTTTTACAAAACAACATTTAGAATCAGTTAAAAACCTATCCAGAACATACATGTCAATTCCTGGAATACCTTTGTAATACACTTCAGAATATGTAAAGAGAAAAAAAATGAAGAGTATTTTTACAGTGTCTGCATGTTTTGTCCTGTGATACAGCATATACCTAATTCTGTATTTCCAGTTATTTCCATAAGCTATTGAGTGTTGCTGGAATGAGCTTGTAGCTATAAATTGAACCCCCTTTTTTTTTTTTTTTCTCTTTTTGTGTTGGAAGTTTTTTCATCCAATGAACGAAGGAACAGTGAAGGGGCAGGAACAATGCATAACGTGAATATCTTCTGTCATTTGCTGTTTCTGCTTTGTGAATAGAGAACAATAGTGGAAATAGATTTTTTTTTTTTTTTTTTTCCGTAATAGTGTTATTTCAGCTTATAGTGTAATTTGCAGTGAAAAAGGAACTGACTTCCTCTGCTCAGTTTTTGTTGTTGTTGTAATGATGCATTGTCCTCCCTCCTTCATACAGACATTCATGTTGTAATGATGCATTGTCCTCCTTCATACAGACATTCCTGCTGGCATCTGTGTGCAGGACAAAGGTTCATTCCCACTTCTACAGGAAAGATATGACTCAACATTGTGTAATTTCTTTTAAATGGGTTTTATTTTTTATAGACTTTTCTCTCTAATCTAGAAAGGAAAAAATCCTGTTGACACAGGGGATGAACATTTCTGTTACTGAGCATTTCATTGCAAAAAGTCGATGAAACTCCTAAAGCTTCAAACGGGATGAATATGCATTTAACACTGAATAGTGTAAGTAATAGTGAAAAAGTCTTTCATTACCAAACAACAAACAAGATGATTATGAAGTCTTTTCCATGGCTGAATTTTCAGCGAGTCCTTAGTACATGTTTTCCTTAACCTTCTGTACCTATTGTGCAAAGAACCATCAAGGGAAAGAAGATGACTCTGACGTATCCTGCAGGAAACGAAAAGTCTTGCATTTGGTGTCTCAGTGGACTTCTCTCTACAAAGACTGGTTGCATGAAGATGAGCATTTAAAACAGTTCTTAAAGGTATTGAAACACTTCCTGATGCATTTTGGTGCCGTTTAATTAGCATATGGTGTCTAAAAATCTCCAACAGCAAAAAGTATAAAGCAAAATTTTTCATATTTAAATTTTGTCCTTGACATCTATAGTATAAAATGATTTACAAATCTTGCCTTAATGCCTTACAGTTAGTCAGTTTGAATGCAAAACGCGTAATGTCAACTTGTTCAATATAAAAAACATTACTGTCAAATATGAAGCTTATAAAATTACACACTGTCTAGAGAATGGCAAAAAAATTAAGTAGGTAAGAAATAAAGCTATGAAGATGTGGAGGCTCCTTGGACACAGTGGTCTTGGGTCATGGATGAAGAGCAAGTCTTGTGGTCTTTATCAGAGGTACTAGGAAGGGTAAAATGTGGTTCCACAGGTTGTAGATTTGCAAATAGCCATGTTGTCACTGGGCATATGGGATCCATAAGATCCATCCGATTGCTTTTTTCCTGCTGGTAGAAAAAGTGTTCTGAGAGAATTTGCAGGACTGATCTTTTACCTTTCCTAAAGACTGACTTCAGTCGTTCACTGAAAACAAAGAGTGAAATTTTGAGCTAAATTTGGAGAAAGTCCTGAGCTTCCTTTTTGTTTTGTTTTTGGGGGAGGACATACTGCATAGGGAAGCAAAGACCTTAGGATTTTTGCTGTTTGGTACTAGGTTGTGTGGTACTGCATTGGAAATTGGGCATCATTCCAGCCACCAGCCAGGTTGCACTGATGCATATATCTGGATGCAGGGCCTGTCTTTCTGTCCATGAGAGTATGTGGCTGTGCAGTTTTTGTACACCAGTAATTCTGCTTGAAGGTTCTGCACAATGTTAAACAGTAGTAATGTGAATGATGGTTGAAGTTACACATGTAAAAGCAATGTATAGGGTTATAATCCAGAATCATTTGGGCCGAAATTCATGATAGTAGGAGTGTTAATTGAGCTAAAGCAACCTGATGACAGCCTATGCATATGATCTCTATTTTCTTGGAAGGGAAGGAGAAACATCTGTGTACAGATTATGAAAAGGTATAGAAAAAACACTTCCCTGAATTTCAATCAGCTAAGCCAATGCATTTTACTTACCTCTTATCTGAGGTGGTGTCTTCTACAATTAGCTGAGCTTCCTAGCGGGGATATTCAAAAATGCCTCCTCCAGAAAGGAAAAGTAAGGTTTATTTTTTTGTTGGCTTAAAGCTAAGAGTATTTTGTTATTTGTTTGGGAGAGACATTGACTCCATTTAAAATGTATGCAGATGTGAGGAAAAGTGAAGAACATATATTTTGAAAGTCTAAATCAGAATAACCTGTTCTCATTTCGGATGAGTGATGACAGTGCGATATGTTCGAAAGCTTCAAATGGATTCTTCTGGACTAACTTGGATTTCATGTAACAGCCACACGTGCCATTTTATCTGTTTGCAGACTAATGAGCACCAACATTTTGCTCTCTCACTTGGTGTTGATTCAGAGTGTTTCCCCTAAGACAAACTGAGCATTGACTAGCCTGGAAATTTGAACAGGGACATTCTCTGCTTATGAGTCTTGCAAAAAAAAAAAAAAAAAAAAAAAAAATTTATAAATCCTAATATTAAAATTCCATCTCTAAAGCTTCACTTATTCCATGCCCTTGCTCCCATTAGGAATTTTCTCTATTTCNAAATTGTCTGCTTTATAAGTTTAAAAAAAAAAAAAAAAAAAAAAAAAGATTTATTTCAGTAGGCTAACATTTGATTGGTTTAGACTCCTGATGTGACACTTTAGATTTATTTTGGAGTTATCAGATGTTAGCAGAAACTATTTTATTTATTAGACAATATACCGGAATGTGTTGGATGATGTGTATGAATATCCCATTCTTGAGAAGGAACTGAAAGAATTTCAGAAGATACTCGGGATGCATCGTCGTCAGTAAGTATTGATTATACTTGTGATCAAATCTCGTTTTATTTAGACTGTTATTTGTTTTTGTTGGCATCTTGCTGTAATTCAGTGAAGATAAAGGGATGAGTGATACAAGTACTTTATTCATTTTTACAGTTCATCTGTTCTTTAAAGTAAAGCTAGATTATTCCATCTTATCTGATGTTTGGGTGGTTCGTGTTGTTCCACAATCACTCCCATCAATTTTGGTTGGGATGACTTGCAAATAGAATAATATTTTACAGAAAAACTGGCAAAATGTCACTCAGCAGTCTCTGACTTCAAATGATGCATCTCTCTCTCCTGCAGTACTGAGAAGCAAATATCTTTCGCAACAGTTGTGGCAGGGTTATTATTTTGTTAATGATTATGGTATTTTTGAATGATATTTCCTTGGCCCATATTCCCAACAAAGGGATTTTGTTTCTCTGGTTTGTCTGTTTGGGAATTGGAAAGAGCTGTGACCCTGGCTGCCGCTGGTATCAGTGTTCTCCAGGAGCTCCCACACTGGCAGCAATCCTTTTTCCTTATGCTGACTTTGCAACTCCCAGAAAAGTTCTCTGGTTGAGCCAGATGCCCTCAGCTTTCACTGAAGGAGCTCTGCAGCCATTCTGTGGTGACCACTTAATGTTAAAAAACTTCTGTATGTTTTAGACACTAAAGCTTCCTAATCTCAGGCTGGAAAGAGTAATTTGTATTTTCATTCTTGTTTCAGCACTGTAGATGAATATTCACCACACCGAAAGGTAACACAAACCTCATTTTTGCTGGTTGCTAGCTCACTTACAATCTCACTTTGTTTCCCTCCCTCCACTTTCACCTCGTTTCTTGATGTCTCAGTTGAAAGTGACGGGTGACCAAAAACATGACAGGGTACATCAGTGAGGCTAGACCGGCAACATTGAATAAGGAATTATTTTTTCTGGCAGTGTCACCTGCATGTCAGTTGTGTGAGCTAACCTGCAGTGGTTGTGACGGTATTACCATTTTAACAACACGTCCTGAGATGTCAGTGTTGAATGTTTTGGATAACAGAGGCCTGGGAGCATGTCCTGCCTGGCTGGATAGATGCAGCAAACCTGGGCAAACCAGTCTGAGCACAGGCGTTGACTGCAGGTGTCAAGCAGCCAGAGTAAAGGGGGATTTGTTGTGAGAGGGACAGAGAGAAAAA